>OZ001355.1:4618106-5180606 GCA_963924055.1 Drosophila limbata | reverse complement strand
CAGAATATTCAGAATCTCGTTTTCACTCTGCGCCGAGCGCTGATGCCGCTCGATGCGTTTCTCCTTGAAGATCAGGAGGCAGGCGAACAATATCAGAAGCAAGCCATGTCCAAGGTCCCCAAACATGATGGCAAACAGAAAGGGAAACGTGATGATTGTATACGGTGCCGGATTGAGCTCCTTGTAGTCCGCCATGCCATAAGAATCGATCAGGTTCTGGAAGCCCTGAGTGAACTTGTTCAGCCGGAAGTATGTTGGCGGCGTGTGTCTCGACTTGCGGTGGCGCAGGAGCAGCATGGGCTTCGGATTGAATCCGTCAGCCTCGCCAACCTCGGCGACTGCACCGCGATTCAAGGCCTCCCGCACTTCGGTCACCTGTGAGGCGGGCACAAAGCACTCGGCCTGCAGATACTTCTGGTGCTCCTGGGCTCCCACCGGGCTGAGTCGATTGAGCAGATCGTACACCTTCAAGGATTTGTTCAAATTAATGCGCATTATGTAGCTCGTCCTGGCGGCAATTTGCAGGATTCGTTTGCGCACCGTGCGAGTCTCGTTCAGCACCAGTTCGAAGTCTCTTGATTCCAGCTCCAGTTGCTTGATCATCAAAAAGCGCTGGCTCGATGTCTCGGGACACTCATAGATGGTCACATGAAAGGCCGCGCAGCACTTGAGCAGTTTCGGGCGAATGCTCGCCGAGATGGTCATGAGCAGCACTACGAATTTGTGGACCAACTGTCGCTTTTGGCCCTTCTGCTCGTACACCTTCTCGGGCATCTCGGCACGCCGCACCAGAAGATTACGGCCGAAGAGTCTGTAGAGCATCAGCTCAAAATTCGCAAACCTTTCCACATTAATGCTGCCCAATATGTAATTGAGATGCGAACTAACTGGTGTGCCATAGGCCTGATCTTTCAGTATTTCCCTCAGGTTCTCCTCTGTGTAGAGCAACTGAGCGCCCTGTCCATCGTTCGTGAGCATCTTCTGGGCCTTCTGGATGGCGTAACGCTTCTCCTCCAAATAGTTCTGGCGCCTCTCCAAAGTATTGTAATGCTCCATGACGGCTCGCATTTCGTCGTTCAGGCGACGCAAATGCATATCGTAAACGGGAATCTGCGACTCCCGCGGACGCTCCTCTTGATCCACCTTGTCGTAGTAAGCTGGCACAATACCCAAGCTGGGCATCTGACTCTCCAGGAACTCAACATAGCGCAGCAGCTCGTTGCACAGATACACCTTCGAATTGTACATGCCGTTGATTAGACGATCCTCGTCGTAGACATTGTTGAACTGCAGGCCTCCCAAGTGGCCCACCTCGACCAGGCAGTTGAAGGCGTTGTCCTCGTGCAGCAGCAGCTGCGCCAGCTCCATGTCCTCGCTGCAGAAGAACGCCTTGGCCATGCTGAGCCAGTAGCTGAAAGCCAGATACACAAATGTCTAATGTCGCTTGGGACTTTTTCGAATATATTGTTTGCTTTGACTGAACTGGGAGTCGAACTGGAAGTTGGCCAGGCCTGCTGGATTGTGTCTCCTGCTAATTGATACGTTGCGCACTCTTGTCGCTTAGTTTGTTAATGTCGTTGTCAGTGTTGTCTATGTTGGCGTGTTTGCTGCGGCTCCACTTAATACGAGTAGCTGCCTCGCTGCACAAACACTAACCAAGTCGCAAGTCTGTGCAAAAGATCAACTGCGATAATTTAGCGTTTGCATGCGGCGGTGACCCCTTCACCTCACCTCCACTACCTCCACTCCCTCCTCTGGCTCTCTCTTCTTGCACACAATTGCAGTCTTAGAGTCGCCCACATCTCAGGCTTTGCAACGCTACACTGCGCAACACAACAACACATTCGCTTTGTTCTCGATGGGAAAACTTAAATTGACTTTATGCTGATGTGTGCAGTATATTTAAATACGTATCTAATTACATACAAGCCTGTTTCTAATTCTATTAACGCTTATGAATAATAAATGGAAATGCATATTTATATATTTCAATATTACTTACTTAATTTTTATGTGACTAAGTATAAGTAAAATAAATAAGGCTTTAACAATTTATGTTCAACACTATTGTTTTGTATTTAGTTTATTAAAAATAATGAGCTTACTATGTAATATATTTGATATTTATTATTTTAATACACTTTTGTAAATTTCCATCATAATAAAAAATTTAAGCTTTAAAATACTTCTTTATTTTTTTAAATATTATAGTTATTTAAAAGCAAAGTAATTTGAATTTAAAATACAAAACCTAATCAAGTTAAATTGCTGTTGTTTTGATTACTTTTCAGGAGCATGCTTAATTCAGAAAAGTCTCGATAAAAGTTTTCTAAAATTAGCATTGACGATAGCCTGTAATCGTAGATGAAGTTGTTGTTATTGCTTCTATGTACATATTTTTACTCGTTTTATTATATTTTTACGCTTTTGTTTTGGTTTTTGTTGAGGCTGTCAACGCGGCGTATGCTCAATCTGCTTATATAAAAAGCACTAGTTGCCATTGATGTCTTTGTTGTTGCTGTTGTCTTTGGTGTTACTTTTATTGTTGTTGCTGTCGCTATTTTCTCATCAAATGCCGCAAAGATGCAGCAACATTTTCCCATACAAATCGAAGTTTAAGCGTTTAAGACAAATTGTTTTGTAATTTTAGGCCTCTTTGGTTGTTGTTGCGCTGATTGTTGTTGTTGTTATTGCCAAAAGCGTTTTGCTCATTAGCTGCTGCTAAAAGGAAAATGTGCCTGGTGAAAATTTCGATACTATAAAATGTTCGTTAGCGCTGGCCAACAAAAACAACAATAACCACAGCAACGACGCTCAATAAGCCCAATGGCAACAATGGCTAAGATCGCTACAACAATGAAAGTAAAAGTGCCAAAGCGCACTGCACTTGATAATTTCTTGGGCAAGCTGCTGTTGTTGCTGTTGTTGTTGTTGCCCCGTAGTTATTTTTTGGTGGACAATAAGTCGTTGTTGTTGCCGGTCCGTTCGATTTCATTAGCTTTTATTGCAGCACTTTTGTTGCCAAAGAAATTAAGTCACCAATTGAAAGTTGAAGGAAAGCAAAAGTGGGCTGCGTTTCACTTTTGCCAGGCACAACAATTGCAGCCAATTCAGTTAGCCATTTGCATGCTGGCCAATAAATAACTAAAACGTGGCCGAAAACCATTCAGAACTGCAGCTGCAGCGCAAAAAAAAGACAATGCGAATTGCAGCACGTGCAACGGCTCAGAAGGTGGCATGAGCAAAGTATCAAAGAGTATGGGAGTAAGGGGGCAAAGGGGGCTCACTATATTCAATTTGTGTCAAATGTCACGACTTGAGTTGGGCATAGATACAAAACACATGCCATGTGCCAAAAGCGAAAGAAATAATTTTGAATTATTCAAGAAAACTTTTATGTAAATGTAATATGAATATACATAGATACTCATTAATTATTAAGAGAGAAATTAGGACTAAAATGAACAAGAAACTAAAAAAATCTTAAAGCTATTAAATTTATTTTATTTTAATAGTACAATTTATTTTTATCACTAGCAAATTCCAAGTTCAAGTTAAGTGCATAAACTAATAAACTTATTTTTCTCTCTTTCTCTATTTACAGTGTGATGTGAGACGGATCGAAAAGCCGAAAAGCAGACGCCATCAAAAGGTAAGCAATCGATTTTTGGCATTAAACAGCAATTAAGTGAACGCGAAAGCCGACGCCCACGCCCCTGCCACGCCCACGCCCCATACAAGCACAATTCACTTTTCAATCAGAAATCACAGCAAGCGGAGAGAAAGTGCACTCACAACTGGCAACGTGTAATTTGCCACTGGCCCACAACAAGTAGAACCCAAAATTAACGCCTAAACAGCTCAGATTCTTCAGCTTTATTATGGCAATCAAGTGTTGATAGAAGAGGGGGAAGGAGACGGGGAATCGTTTTAATTACAATATATGAAGCACAGTCTGAAGTTATTTGAAAATAGGGTCAAGTTTGGAGCAGACGAAGCAGAACACACACACACACACACACACACGTACATTGAGGGAGTTGGAGATGAATTTGTGAAACGAGAGCAAGCGAAAGTTGAAAGTGACAACAATAATAAAAAGAACAGCAACAAATTGTTGCTACTTGCGTCTAATTGCCACTAAATTTGGGTTGCCGTTTAATTAAACAAATTATACAAGTGTGAATATGATTCAGATGACTCACATGCAGCATTCATAGATTTATGCATATTCACAACAGATCACATGACGCTGAGCACTTAAGAACTAACTGTGCTTGGCAAACGGCTAAGATTTTGGCATTGAATTGGACACTTTGCCTTGCAGCTGAATGCAAGTTCGTTGCTTAAGTCATTCGTTTTGCGACCTTATCATGCTATGACTGTGACGAGCTGTTCTTGTTGTTGTTGTTGTTGCTGTTGCGTCAGTGCGTGGACGTCTAGCCGCAGCTTGGCAGCTTGATCTTGGCCTGGCTTGCACTGGCACCGTTACAAGTCTTTGGCTAAGTCGGAGCCCGTCACTTGCAGCGCTTCATTAAAATGTCTGCCTCAGCCAAATGGTTTTTGAAATTGAAACGTCTATGTGGCGACTGCGACTGCGTCTGTGGCTGAGTCTGTGCAAATGCATCTTCGTCTGCCGCAACTTCAACATCAACGTCGTCGTCGTCATCATCAACCGCCGGCGGCGGCAACTGTTGAGCTTATCTGGCAGTCAACGCATCATGCTCTCGCACTTGGCTTTGGGGCGATGCCAAGGCCCGAGTTCGAGTTCGAGCCCGATCATGGCTGCTCTTGTGGTCGGTCTGCGTACCTGGCTCCGCGCCGTGGCCTCCCGCCAACGCCGCACAATTTTCAATTTGCCAATTGTAGCAGTAAACTTTATAGCTGTTTTTTTTTCTCCCTCCTCCTTCTCTTCTTCTTCTTCTGCTTCGACTTCTTTTTCTTCTGTGTACCGTTAGTTTGGTGTGCATGTGATTGGCCTAAGGTGTTGGCCAGGTACTTGGCCATTTAAGTACTTACATACCTGCGTCTGCCCCACCTGCTCCACATGTACTTATGTCTGTCTGTGTGTGTGTCTGTGTGTGCTGGACTTACTAATTTGCGACAATTGTCCAGGCCATTACCCAAACTATCTGCTGGTTGGACTGACTGATGGACTGGGAGACAGACAGACCGACAGACTGACCAGTAAGTGTGGGCGTGGCCACGGCAATTCCAGCAACTCGCCGATGCATAATAATTTATTGAGGAATTCTGGCATGAAATGACCATCATATTGTGATTTAATAAACGGTAAATGTCCCCACAGCCAATTCGCTGATTGCCGATTTGACAATCATGCAACAAGGCATGCAACAAAAATGATGTGATTAATTTTAAAGGTAATGCCAAAGCATTTAAACGCAAATTGAAGCTCATTCAAGCAGAGAAAGACCTTCAAATCTGAGACATTTCAATACTCGTAGTTATGTGAACTTAATTACTTCAAATTGTTGACAATATATAAATCTGATTTAGTTAATAAATTAAAAAAAAGTAAAATAAAATATAATTTAAAAGAAGATTCATGCCCATTAAAACTATTTATATCTATAAATTAATATAAATATTTTTCACAGTTTTAGCAAGTGGGAAAGGCTATAGTCAAGCTCCCGACTATAGGATACCCGTTACTTACATAAATAAATTAAAAATTTTTTTATTGCATGCTTTTAGGCACTTTAATTGCTTAAAAGCTTTAATCAGCCAGTAAAACCTTTCTATTTGTCCGATCTTATTGGGATTTAGTAGGATAATAGGTAATAGCAGTAGCTAAGGTTAACCGTTTAAAAAATCCAAATATCTTGAAAACTGTGATTTATGGAGGCGGAAAGGGGCGTGGCAAAATTTTGAAACAAACTTGACCTGCGTGGGGTTTATAGAAATCTGTGTGCCAAATTTGGTTGCTCTAGCTCTTATAGTCTCTGGGATCTAGGCGCTCACACAGACGGACAGACGGACGGACGGACAGACGGACATGGCTATATCGACTCGGCTGTTGATGCTGATCAAGAATATATATAGTTTCTAGGGCAGAGATGCTTCCTTCTCCCTGTTACATACATTGCAACGAATACAATATCCCCTTGTACTTATTTTTATAAGTAACGGGTATAAAAATCAAGCGGAAATTAAATTATGGACAAGAATAATAAACATTAATAATGTAATAATGCGTTTTCAAAGATCTAAGCGCAAATGTAATTCAATCTTTGAACTTATTGGGCAACCCTCATAGCAAGTACACCGCCCCCTCCCCTCTCCCTTTAAGGCCTGTCTAGCTACGGGGGCAACATTGCTTTGATCAATTTATGAGGCAAATAAATTGGAATTGACAGGCGGTGGCAGCTGCAGAAAACTTCTAATGAATTGACGTTGCGTTTTGCGTAACTGCGGCATTTTGTGGCATAAGAGCTCGTGCAACGTTGTCTGGTCATTAGTTTGCTTGGTAATTTGAAACAAAAGACCGCACACACATTTACACACACACTCATATGGAGCTGGCCATTCATTAGACACACGCTGTGTTGCATGATTCTTGCAATTTGCAACAAAATATTTTGAGCAAACATGACCCAATTTTTTATTATATTTTGTATTTTACTTTTGTTGCGAATTGACGGAACAACAACGGGAACAACAACACACAGCACATGTGCAGCACAGAACCCAATAGCCCAGCAGGGTGTCCTATCTAAATGTGTGTGTGTGTGTGTGTGTGTAGAGTGTGTAGTGTGTGTGCGGCACGAGTTCAAAGTGAAATTCATAATGAAACGCAGCGCGCCCTCAACTCTCGACTCAATCGACTCGAAATTCACATGGCCGCAATTTGTTGGCCGTTGTTGTTGTTATTGTTGTTGTTGCTGTTGCTGCTATTGTTGCTGTGTTGTGTTTCAGAACCTAATCAACACATCTTCAATAACAGTGGGAAATCATTTGTTCTATGTGTACATTATATTTCTGTCCGTCCCAAAAACTGTCCAACTGTCTGTTCTGTGCTCCATTGGAGCCGCAACTTGCCACTTGCCCCCTTGCCGCTTGCCACTCACCGTGCGGGAGATTAATCACACACGGGGCCATAGGCTCAAGCGTGAAATGCAAACAAACAAACAGCCAGACAGACAGACAGACAGCTGGACAGCTGGACGTTGATTATACACAACACTTTGCATTGAAAGCTTAATGAAAGCTGGCAAAATCTCAGTGGCTTTTCATTTGAATTTTATTTCTATTTCTATTTCGCGAGTACTTTTATAGTTTTTCAGTTTCTTGATTTTCTTTTTATTTTGCTGTGCACTGACCCGACACGACACGCCCACTCATCCTAGGCCGTCCGCCCGCCCACTGTGTCAGCGCCTGGCAATTTGATTGCCACTGTGTGTGGGCGATTTGCAGTTGCCTGGCCACGCCCACTTCGCCTGCAATTGATGCTCGCAATTATCTAAAGTCGCGCAAACAATGTGCAAATTAAATGCAATAAACAAAATACAAAATACAGGGTGGTGCACGTTGGTGGCCTGCAGCAACAGGGGGCGGGGAGGTGGCAGTGTAAATATTTTATGTTACAATTTGCGCGTTGATTTGTTGCATATTACACACAAAATGAGAGAGAAAAACAAAAACAAAAAATCGTAAATATATCGAACGGCAACCGCAGAGCCGCTGGCAACGTGGGCTGCCAACGAACCAGCGATGTTGTGGTGCAATTAGCTGGTGGTTTGCTCATATTTTGCGGCCAACTTTGGCGGCGGGTGGCAGCCAGTTGCAGTTCGTTGCAGCATCGGCCACGGCGCTCCCGTAATTTGCTCATAAATGCACCTAATGGACACTGAAAATGTTTCTGCGTTGGCTTTTGGGTGGTGCTAAATCCACCAAGTGGCTGTCGTTGACCGCAACACGCGCCGCAGCCGCAACATTCTGGGGCGCGGCCTTATCTATGGACCTCCATCACACAATTTCCAAGGCGGCCTTAACCCATTCAGTTCTATATCTAATATTATTCATATAATAGTTACAGTTATGTCTGGTGGTTGGGGGATTCACAAATCACACTTTTTATTGCGCATCTTGTTTTATTTTTAGCTTTTAATTCTTTCTGTTATATTCTATTGTTCGTGGTTGCATCATTTTATTTTTGTTAATTGTTTTTAGCACAGTTTTTTCCTTTTTCATGATCATCTTTTGGATGTTGAGTAACAACTTGAAGATGCTGCGACTGCAAAGCATTTTTAATATTATCTCAAACTTAAGTGTTTCTTTTTTCTTTGTTAGAATTGAACATTGTGATTTTTGCAACATTTTTACTGGTAAATCAAAAGCAAGTAATATTTAAAATTAAAGATAGGTTCATATACATAATATATTTGTCTTTTTAACATTAAAAAAATTTGTAGATTGCATTTGATATTTGTTTCGGTTTGATTCCCCCATTTTATTATCATCAGATATTTCAGTCATAAATTGTCAGCAACTGCAAAACATTTTAAATATTTTCTCAAACTTGATTAATATTTAACTTATCATTTAAGCAATTTATGCTAAGTGTTTGCTTAAATTGTATTTTGGTCATAGATTTCTGAATTTAATTTTTATCCATTTTTGTGCTTTAAAAATTTTATTTTTCTTTGTTTGAATTGGATATCTAAGATCTTACGCAACATTTTTGCTGATAAATCACTAGCAAATAATTTTAATATTATCAAAATAATTCTTAAGATGCTGCGATTATGAGATATTTCAGTCATAAATTGTCAGCAACTGCAAACATTTTTAGTATTATTGATTAATAACCCACTTATCATTTATGCAATTTATGCTTATCTCTAACTTGATTAATAATCAACTTATCACTTGTGCAATTAATGTCAAATGTTTCGATAAATTGTACTTTGGTCTTGGATTTCTAAATTTACATTTTAATCTTTTTTTGTGCTTTTAAACATTATATTTTTCTTTGTTTGAATTGAATTATGGGTATCATGAATCTTACGCAACATTTTTGCTATTAAATCATTTGCCAAATAATTTGTTTATTATTGTTCTCAAGAATCTGGGGCTTTATAGTCATCAGCATTATAATTTGCAATCCTTCAGTTGATCATCGACAAATCGCAAAAATCTTGTAAGCGACCTTCAGAGTGTATTTGGTTTTTGGCTTTAATGCTCAGCTTTTGGCAGAATTCATTTGACTTGTCATTGTTTTTTATTGTTGTTAGCATTGTTGCTGCTAGTGCTAATGTTGTTGTGTAAATTCATGCATTTATTCATGCGCTCATTGCCTCAATTAATGCGACATTGAACGCAATTTGTCGTTTGTCATTAATCTTCTTTTCATTTTCATTTGGCCAGTCGCGCCTTTTGCGTTTTGTGGCCAAAACAAATTTTAGGCCGCAACAATTTTGGCATTTTCTTTATTTTTTCAACACGTAATTTGAGTTGCGACTCGTTGTTGTTGTTGTTGTTGATGTTGTTATATCTTTTATCGCGTGGAGTGGCACAGGAAATCCCGTGTCGTTGTCAGCGTGCAAAAGAATTTATCAGAAGAGGAGCCTCAACTCTTTACAGTGGTAGAAATAATCTACACATTTGGAATATTTATTTTATTATATTTAAAAAATTTGCAGTAGGCAAAAGTCAATCAAATTTAAAATCAATATTAACATTATAAATAACCATAAATTACAAAATAATTTTAATTAAAAAGAAAATGAATATTATTGTAATTTTCGGTATTCGTACAATTGATTCAACATTTTTGGCGGGGTTTGGCGAAAAATCATAAAAAAAAACCAATCAGATCAGTGAATATTAGTGCAAATTTATTTATGTCTTAACTTAACTTGGCCAATTGTAGCTTAAATAACTTAAGAATTGACTAAATTAATAATGGATGACCACTGTGCGCTGTCCTGCAGTTGACAAAATGACTTTTGGCTCTGTGGCTTTTGTCTGGCTAATAGACTGCAAAGCCATGCTGACGCACTTGCTCTGAATCTGAATCTTATGCATTCCACTCAGGTCCAAGCAGCAGGCCCAGTCTCATATTCAGGCAGAGGCTCTGGCTCAGATTCCATGGCCATAGTCACAGCCACAGCGTGGGTTGTTGATGTTGGCTTTGGCTTTAACTTTGGCTTTGGCCCCTGGGGACAGGGATTGCCCTGGCCCACATGAGCGCTTTGTTATCAATTCAAGTGGAACGTATTACGTGCATTAGTATCCTTTTGCTCTTGCTGAGTAGCTGACTAGCTGCCTCACTGGCTGCCTTTTGTGTATCTTGGGTCCTATGTTGGTGTGCTGCGTATTTATTTCACTGTGTCAAGTTCTTTTGTGTCGACCTGCAAGATTTATGACACTTTTGTTTAAGCCAAGCAAAAGCTTTTAAACGACAGACACAGAAAGAGTGACTGTGCGAGAGAGAGAGAGAGAGAGAGAGAGAAAGGGAGGGGGGAAGCAGTCATGCAAAATCGATGTGCGATGCTTATCAGAATTGTTGGCTGGATTTTTAGCTTGGCTCTCGATGCTTGGCAGCTTGTCATAATTTTGTGAAGAGCGCTTGGCTTAATTTGGTGCGAGTGAAAGACTTGTGCTACCCACTGTAGCAGCAGCAACTCGACACTAGATTGAGATAAGTTGTGTTGTAGTTGTTCTGTCGGATGATTTATGCTTGACACGCTTATTGAAAAGCCATAAAACCGTTGATGTTGCACTGTGGCAGCTTGGCAGCTTTGGCAGCTTTGCCAGCTTCAAGGCAGTACTGAGGAACGGGGTCATCAGCTGATAGCATTTGATTTATACGAACCGCATTTGACATAAATATTTTATCTACACAGCGCAACGTGTCGTATGAGTGACATTAGCCAAGCAAAGAACTTAAGCCCACTAACAAGCTGCTGGCTGGCTAACAAAAAACAACAGTTAGCATTTTGCATAAACACTGATAAGGCGCACAACAATAAGCAACTGTAGTATGTAGTAAGTAGCTGGGCTTGCAACCTGTCCCGTTCCGTATGTGGCACCCACCCAACCACTGCCACCCCCCTGTGGAGATAGGAGATGGGAGATGCCGCTGCCACTGCCAACTGCGACTGTGACTCGTGTCTGGTCGCGGCATATACTTAACAGTAAAATAAATATTTTACTATAAATCATGCATTAGAGTCGGCTGCCTGCCTTGTTACCTGTCACATGTTGCCAGGCCATCAAGAGAGCTCACAGCGGCTAGCATGGGGATGGAGTGAAGGGGGAGGAGGGCTGCCACTAGTGCCATAGTGGCAGCCTCACGACTTTTGCCAACGCTCGGAAGTAACACACATTTAGCGCTCGAGCAGCCAAAAATATTTGCCAAAGAGCAGCCAGTTAGACAAGCAGCTAGTCAGACAGTCAGCCAACGGGGGGATTAGGCTAAATCAGGAGTAGACAGGTGGAAGAGAGGGGAGGCGAGAGGCAGCAGGAGTGGGGCAGGGGGAGAATAAGAGAAGTAGCCAGGTAGCCATAACAGTCAGGATTGTCGTTGCATACGAGTTTTGCATATGCTGTTTTGTCAGTGATGGCAAATCGGCAAAAAAAAACAACAGGGCACTTAACAGAAATTAAAATTTAATTCTTCAAAAATTAAACTAAAATAAAAAGGGATAAAAACAAATCATTATTAAATAGGAATTTTGTAAAAGTCGCCAACAACCCAAAGATTGCTGAGAGATTTGATAAAATTTAAAACTTGTTTAATTTAAGTTAGGTTCACTTTAAAATTAAATAAAATGGCATAACATACATGTTATTAAATGTTTTTTTTTTATATTTGGCAATACCAAATCATTTTTATGAAATTTTAAATAAATAAATATATTAAATATTCTTGTTTTCATTGCCAACAATCGTATTTCTATGCATGAGTTTTATTATAGGGAAAGGCTATAGTCGAATTCCCGACTATGGGATTACTTATACTTATTTTAATAAATTTAAAATATTTGTTATTGCATGCTTTTAGGCACTTACATTGTTAGAAACTTAAATAAGATATTACCACCGTTATGGTTGGCCGATCTTATTGCGATTAAGTAGGATAAAAGCTTATAATAATAGACAACATTAATTACCAAAAAAAACGTTATATTCTAAAAATTTTGTCGGAGTCGGAAAGAGGCGTGGCAAAAATTGGAAACAAACTTCATCTGGTTTATACATGGCTATATCGACTCGGCTGATAATGCTGATCAAGAATATATATACTTTATAGGGTCGGAGATGCTTTCTACTCCCTGTTAAATACATTGCAACGAATAAAATAAAACCTTTTACTTATTTTTTAAGTAATGGGTACAAAAAGAAATTATTTGCCTAATCTAGCTATAAAAAAGCCAAAAGTAGTTCAGCACTGACAGTCTTTGAGCTCGTTTGTTGCATTGGAGGGAAATGTTTATAAATAAATTGCCAGCGATATATTTGATATTTCATTTAATTTTTTTATGCGCCGCATTGCAACTGCCTCACACACCAAAGAGACACAACAAATGGAAAACATAGTCAACATTATTACGTATACGACATGTGTGTATGTGCCGCAACGGCATTTCCCAAAAGGCAAGCCAATGGCAACAGCAACAGCAACAGCAACTACAACAAAAACAAGAATCGCCAATGGTCAAGGCAGTCTCACTTGCAGCCCCTCTTCTCTCCGCCTCCTCCCTCCTCCCTCCCCCCTTCTGTGTCTCCTTGTACGTCTCAGCCTCGTAATCGATGAGCTGCTGCACATTTGGTCAATAAACGCATTTCTGTCATTTTTTCGCAGCGCAAAATTTATGGCGTGACTTTGGCTCTAACTCGGACTATTGGCAACTCGAAGTTGCGACTGTGGATGAGACTGAGACTGGGGCTGAGGTTGGGGCTAGGCCTGGCGGCGTCTTGTTGCCAAATGCCATTTTCATTTGACTTTGACATTAATTTGTGGCCGCACTTTGCCTTAACCAGGAAGTCGCGCTGGCATCGCGCAAATATTTATACATTACATGATTTAGAGAGCATTGCACTCGTACTCAAAGTACTCGAACTCAAGTTAAAATGAATAAAAAATATATTTGTTACATATATGCGTCCCAAGAAGCTAGCTGCAAATTCGCCAAACAGTGGAGCCAAAATGTAATGCACTAAACAGTCAAAGAACGAGGGAGTTAAGCAGGGCTGCAAATACTCGAAATTTTAGGGAAGGACTTGCTCCCAATCGGTTGCAATTTTAGAACAGATTTGTGCAAAACAATTACTTTATATTATCAGTTTTTTGCCCATTTATTTTTAATTTGTTGAGCATGAAAACTGATTTAAGGTTGTTTTCGTTATAAAAAATTCATTGTTTTAAAATTCAGCGAATATTCAGGGGTGCTACAGAAATCGCTTTCACTTAAATTGCACTTCAATTTCATTTCGCTGTGCCACAGGTCAAATCGCAGAATAATTTTACGCGGTTTAAGCTAGCGCTAAAATCGCTAAAATCGCTTCGAAGATAGGTATTTAAAAAAAATATATGGAACCACTTCAGTTTTCTTTAAATTAAGCATAAAAAAAATATATCTTTTAAGGTAAATCAAGTTTTACCACAAAAATCCTTTAACTTTTTGTGCAAATTGTGAAAACATTTTTCACGAAGAGTTGCCAGACAATTGCTACAGTTGTCGAGTAATTTTTATTTTCGTGCCACAATTACTTTCAAGTTTTTTTTTCAGCAAAATAAAATTAAATATTATATAAATAAATTAAATTATATAAATCAAATAAGAAAAAATTAAAAACTTATGGTTTCGCGATGATAAACTTAAAAAAGTTGCTTAACAAATCCTTGGGTAATTTAATCTGAGAAGGTGTCAACCCAAAGCAGCCTGGTTCGAAAAGGTTGGTGATAATGCTAAAATTAATTAAATCTCTCGAAGTTCTGTGGCATCTCGGAAATTTCCGTTCGGAAATGCTTTCTGCGGAATTCTATTAAAAATTAAAAAGATATTTAAAAAAGATATATTTTAAATCAAAAACGGGAACTTTAACAACCCTATAGAGTTGTGTGCTTGGTCCACTGTGCAAGCAAAAAACAATAGCATTTTTTGGCCATGTGCAAATGATTATGGTTTCTGGCCCATTGTCAGCATGGATGTTGTTAACAAGCTGTGGCAGTAGCCAGTGGCCAATGGGCAGATGGCAGACATTGCAATGCGATTTATGCGTGCAAAATGATGAGAACGTGCTGGATGGTCAGGGATAGGCCAGCATTTGGATGCTTGTCTAGGACTCCGAACTGGGAACTGCAAACTGGGAACTGCAAACTGGATGCATTGTCATCATTATTTTGTGACAGCGGCATTGGGTTATTTATGGGTCTTTGGGTGAGACAACGGCGTTTTGTGACAAACCGCTTTACCGGTAAATCGGTAAATCACAAATCTGCCTGCCACTGCCACTGCTGCTGCCGCTGCGGCTGTTGCATGCAACAGCAACGGCAACAACAACGGCAACGGCAACTAACAAGTGCGCACATGGAGCCGAGGAACTGCCTTTTGTGGGCACACTGACAACGAGAGGGTTTATTAAATTTATGCAAATTTTATTTATAAACGACAACCCAGCCAGGCATCTATGATGATGCCCCCAAAACCCAACAAACCCAGCTCCGTTCGCCGCTGCAGTTCATCCAATATGCCCAAATCCTACGCCTGCTCTCTGGGCCACAGAGCTCTGCCAACTCATGTGTGCAATTCCGATTTGGCTGCCATCTGATTTTAGATTTTTTTCTTTTTTTGTATTTTTTTCGATCTCTCCTTTATGATTTTTGATTTAGTTTGCGGCTGATTGGTTTGCAGACATCGCATCCACGTCGCTGACATGGCGCGGGCGTTGCTCGATTGCCTTGTGAGCTGGCATGTCTTTATTATAAGCCTGTTGCCTCAAGCCAACGGCATTTACAATGCCTTGATTTATATGCTAAAGAGCAGCAGGCAGACGTGGGGCAGCCAGTATGGGGCATGCATCAGCCTCTGGCAAACTTGTCACTTCACAGGCCGCAATTGGATTGACAGCAACTAGCTGAGATAACGATCTACGGCGGGAAGGGGCAGTGGCATGGGGAGGGGGAGGGGGAGGGGTATTAGTGACCCAAATAAGTACTCAAGTGTTTGTCATTAATCAACGGCAAATTAACTTGCCAATACGCGGTTTAGGCCTGGCTAACTAATGGGCTAGTGCGGCCAATGCCTCAGCGCAGCGTGCGGCATATTAAATATTAATTTTTAATTAAGTTTCCACACGCGGGTACAGAAACAACAACAGCAACAGCAGCAGCAGCAGCAAAAAAGCGGAAACAAAGTCGAAAAAGTCTGTCATCATTTTAATTGTAAACTGGGTCGAAGAGCTCGAAACGAGAGTTGATTAATTTGTATCTGGAAATCAATTTGAAGCCTGCAACGTGTTGAAAAGATATTCATTAAAAAAACATAACAATAATACAAATACACACACGCACACACACACGCACACATGCCAATGTACACACGACCCCAGCCCCAAAATAATTGCGGGCCATTGCGGGGGGTGTGCAACATGGGGCAACATACAAAAAAGGGCGCGAGATTAAAAAATAACAAGCTTTAAAATGCGCATAAATAACCCAAAAAAAAAAAATAAAAAAAAATCAAATTGAAATCATATACACATACAAACCAGATAATGTAGTGCAGCAAGGCGTGGCCATAAAATAACACAAAAGCGCCATCTATGGTGCGGTTTGGTTGAAAGGAATTTGGCAATTTGCCTAATGGAATATGCGCAACCAATCAGCAAATCAATTGGCTTGAAATAATGCCAAAAAGGTTTTCAAATTATTCATTACGTTTCTAAAAGAACTGCGACTGATAAAAAGTATACCAAAAATAAAACATATGGATTATAAATGCTTTCAATGGGATTACGTATGAGAAAGGAATATTCTGAAATCAGACCTAAAGAGTGTCGTGTAATTCCGTGTGGAAATGTTAATGCTGCTGCTTCTAAGGGTTTTTAATGAGGGTACTTACTCGTAAGATGCCCTATAATCTTAAACATATTTGTAGAAATACAATTTATGAAACTATACTCAGAGAAAACAGCTCTTATATTTAAATACTTACACTTTGAGTTTCCAATACTTTAGTACCCCCATTAAAACTATTTTTCAAATATAGCATTAGAGAAGCCACTTTAAATATAAATTAAATTAGAATTATACAGCCAGTTAATTTAAGTACCTTTGATATTAAAAATAAAATTCAATAACGAACTTTATCCTTTATTGATATTCATTTTAAATATGTTATTAAAGTATTTTCAAGTCATTTTAATTCAATATTACATTATTATTTAATTGTCACTTTGTCTATAAAATCCCCTTTGTCGCTGCCTGTTTCTGTACTTTGAACACTTATGCCGTAAAATTACAGGGTATATATACAACAATGATAACATTTATACATACATATCTACCCACTTACTGCTTTCTTTAGCTTTGAATCACTTCACTTTGCTACACATCAAAATATTTATTGGAAATCAATAGAATTTAAGCACTCGAATTGATGGAAAGTAAACGGCAACACTTGGGGGCAACACTTAACCCATTGTGGCCCGCAATTGTTGGCTCATGTGACAGTTGGCTGTCAGAAATTTGACACTTTCACTGACCAAACTGTTGGACATAGGAACAATCACAGACAGTGCCTACTTACCCGGTGGCCCAGTCATTGATTTAATCTCATTTGATTTGAGTTCGAGTTTGAGATTGAGATTGAGTTTGGGTTCGAGTTGATTTCAAGTTGATTTCGCTGTGCCTTTGCCAAAAACTGGCCGAGAACAAAGTTAATGACCTTTTTGTAACGTTTTTTTTTACCAACGTTGTTGTTGTTGTTGTTAAGGGACACGCCCCTAGCTCAGTTGCACGCCCACTCGACGCGTTCGCTTTGAGCTTTTTAGCCAATTTAACACCTTTCTATTCAGCGTCTATCTGTACCTGTGCTGTACTTTTTACCGCTCTCATATGACCGAGCCGACTCAATAAGCCAACATCTGCCTCTTGGCCGTTACAATTCAATTGTTACAAATTAACTGGCCGCACTAATGTTTCACGCTTGCTTAGCCATAACTTCAAGAACTCCAAGCTGAGGTTGAGCATCGAGTTTCATATTGATTGTGTTTGTGTTTTGGGTCTGGTATCTGCATCTTTGTCTTTGGCTTTGGCTGCCACTCGTGGGTGCCACAGATGGACGCCAGACGTTTTGGCAGCCACAAAGCCACTGACACACTGCCCTTTGCCACATCGACATTGCCCCGCCCCGCCCCGTCCGCCTTTCCCCTCACGCTCATTTACATCCGCATTGTTCGGCATCTCATCCATGAAATTTATAGCTTGGCCAAGTGAAAGGTGCCCAAGAGAGCGACAGAGAGAGAGAGAGAGAGAGAGAGAGAGAGAGAGAGAGAGAGAGCGGGAGAGACTTACTACCTGGCTGGCAATTTCGGTTTATGTTTTACTTAAGTCGTACATGCCAAAATGTTTGTTCTCCCACGCTGCTAATTAATATACAAATTACGTAGCTAATCAAACCGAGTCGAAGTCGAAGTCGAATTTAAAGCCGAGTGTGGCGTGTGTCGTGTGGCATTGTCGAATGCAAATTGCCAATGTATGTTGGCCCCAAAAACAAAGCCAAGAGCCAAGCTGCGGCCACACCCTTCGCAATTGGGGCTTGGGATGGATGATTAATGTGCCGCGACAGCCAAGGACAAGACTTGGCGGCAGGATTTCAGTTCAGTTTGCGGCAGCTTAGTCACCTTAGTCACTTCGGCAGCATTTGTGCTCGTATTCACATTTGTATTCGCATTCGTATTCGCATTCACGTTTACGAGACATAAATTCAAATTGTGTCAATTACATCGCTGCGGCTGCTTATCGACGACAGCCTCTGACAAACTGCTCCGCCAATGGAACTGCAGTTGAATCTGAATCTGCAGTTGAAGTTGAAGTTAAAGCTGAAGTCAGAGCTGCAGTTGCAGTTGCACTTGGAGCTGTGCAGTTTGACAAAGTTGCACCAGCATCGGCAACTCGCAAACGACAGTCGACCAACGACAACAGTTTCCATTTCGACTCTGACATTCTGGCTGACGTGTCTGCAAGTTGAAGTTGGCGTCGTCGTCGTAGGGGAAATAGATTTCCCCTTTTCCTATCGACTATTTGCAGCGAGAGTGGCCTAACAAATTACTGAGAATTGATTTATACAAATGGTGAACATTATATGGACTAAATGGCCGTGTTCATCAGAACAAATCGACAAAAGAAAATCGATGAAATTTGTATGATTATTCTGGTGAACGGCAGTGATAAGCAATCATGAATTCAAAATTTTGTGATTGTGATGACTGAAAATTCATCACCAAAATAGTACACTGAAATTCTCTGATTGTGATGCTTTGTTATCGATAAATAAAATTGTAAACAAAAGGGCACTAGATTTGAAATTAAAAGCAAAAAATTAGTAAGAAAACCTTTTTATTTATGTTATTTTGTTTGCTAAAAAAAATGCCAAGAAGACGTTGGACTCTGCGAATTTCAAGGGAAAATGGCTAGAAAAAGTGCTTTAAAGTTTCTTATATAAAATATTGGCTTAATTATTGGCTTAATTATTTATTAGTGGAACATAACATCTATTATTTTAAAGCTGGCCTTTTGCTGTGTTCAATCCCATTACACTAAGCATTTTGCGCCAAACTGTTTTCAATTTTTAAATAAATATTAAAAACTTTGACAAAAAAAGAAATGACAACTTTGATTTTGCCTGAAAATGTCATCAAAGCGTTTAACAGAAGCCCATTAAAAATTTGTTTACTGATTGATTAGTTCTGGTGAACACGGCCAATGATTTTCAACTATTTTTTAATTCAGATAGTGTTAATACGGAACAAACAATTGATAACACTTTCTGACCTCTTTGGTAATTTTGTTAAATACTCAATGATTGAAAGTATTTATAGATATTTCAGAGCATTTAGAAACCCAGCTATAATTATTTTCAAATTAATAAGAAACAATATGAATTATTGCCATCTTTAGTTATAATCAGCAAGATGCAGGTTTAATTATACAGGGTAGTTATCAGTTTTGCAGTTTGGTTTGCCATTTGGATTTTTAAGGAAGCACTCTTCGGTCAAATAATACGGGGTATCACTTTGTCGATCACTTTTATCCAACACGTTTGCAGTTTAATTATTAGTTTCATATTAAAATCAAACACTCTTCAATTAATATAGCCCGATTCTTTGGCCTTTTGCTTTCATTGACCTGCACAATTTATGTGGCAGCCCTCGCGTGCTGCTCGCATACAGACTCGCACTGAAACATACATATGTATCCATGAGTATTTATGAACGCAGGTTTTTCATTTCATTTTAATGTCAGACATTATCCGCCCTGCGGCTAGCTGCGATCTGTTCTAATTGGTTTATAGATTTGTCTGCTCGATTTCCCTCGTTCGATCGCCGTTTGCCAATTGCTTTATTAATGGCCACTTGGCTGGAGTTGGACCCTGGGTTAATGTCATCCGTGGCCACGGGGCACAGTGTGGCAAATACAAACGTGCAGTGCACGAAACCGACAAGTAAAAGTTATAAATACGGTCCAAAGTATGTCACGGAAATGACGTAGTTAAAATGCGTATAGTTACAGACAGAGCAGTGGGTTGAGGGGAATAAGGGGGGAGGTGCACAGGGTGTGGCATGGAGTATAGTTGGGTATATGTATCTGCATTAATAAACAGCAAAATAGAAATCGAAACGAGGCCCTGCAGCATCTTAGCCTCACATGGGCATTGCCAAGACAACAGCAACAGCAGCAACAATAACAGAAAGAGCAACGAGAAGAAAACGATCAACGACAACAACAACAACAACAACGACAACAAGAGTCAAGGCACATCCTTTAATGGCAGTCCGTGTTTGTCCGCGCGCCTGTCGCGCCTACTACGTCAGTCAGTCAACGAAGCGAGGCCAGCAGCAACAACTGTTGCTGTTGTTATTGTTGCTGTTGTTGCTGTTGCTGTTGCTGTTGTTGCCTACTTGAACATGTAGTGCAGTCATCGTCGCGCATTTTAAGAGCCCCCAACTAAATGCAACTCTCAACACGGCAACTTGGCAAGGACCGAGAAGTGAGCACTGCCTAGACAGGCCACATGACACGACAGCAACAAAAGCAACAGCAGCAGCAACAGCAACAACAACAGCAACAACGGCAACAACAGCAACAGACGCATCGTCAAACATATAGGCTATGTGCTATAACTCATTAATATTAAATGCTGCTGGCATGGCAAGCCCCTTAGTCACACACACACACACACACACACACACACACAACAAACATACACATACATCACATGAAAACAAAAATTATGCGCATTTTGTTGCAACTTCATACAAACATGTCTTTTACATTATCCATTGATGTGGCAAAGGGGGCAAAGGACCAAGGCACACACACAAACAAACGCAAAGAGCGAAAGAGACAAAGTAAAAAAAGAAGGAGAGAGATAGAGAGGATGAGCAAGAGAACAGGATGTTGCTGCTGGAGTCTCAAGTCAGCGACGATTTCCTTCGTGGCCCTAACGATAATTGTACAGGCGACAAAATGCAGACAAAAGTGCTGCGAGTGGCAGGCGACACGCCCATACGCCCACACGCCCAGACGCCCACGCGCCCACAGATTGAGATGCAGAGATACAAATGTATCTGCAGCCGACTGTAGCATGCAAATCTGCAGTATGCAATAAATTGTCTGTCTTATTGTTGTTGCTGTTGCCGAAAAAGAAACAGCGAGAAAACCAACAAAATTATGTCAGACAGAAAGCAAAAGTTAAGCGAGAACTGTGACAACTGGAAACACAACAACAACAACAAAAAAAACAACAAAAAATGCGAAAAAGTGAAAATTATGACACATTTCTGGCCGTTGGCAGCATTTTGTGTGAAAGCCAACTCGTAAATACACATATTAACCTCATTTTGGGCTGGAGTTATAGTTAGATTTATATATGTACGTATACAGTCAATCAAGTAGTTGTTTTGACCCATAAACACAAAATTAAAAATTTTGATATTTTGATTTTTGCATATACTGATTTAAATTTTGTTTCTTATTATAATCATAATTAAAAAATTATGTGGGAGCATTTTGTTTCAATTTTTGTATTTAATTCTGAACACTTAACTTCAAAATATATTTCAAATAATTTTCAAAGACATTGCAACAACGGCAAAATTCATGAACATTCGTTGAAGTTGAAAAAAAAAATATATTTTAATTTTCTTTGTTGTCAAAACAATTTCTTGAATAACTGTATGCACAATATATTGGATAGACGTGAAATGTATGACTGTGTGTATATGTGTGTGTTGCAGGCGTTGGAGTCGCACATTTTTCGCTGTCAACGTTTAGTTCTCATGCTGTAATTAAGCCAAATTACCTGTGTCAACAGCCAAGACGAAGCTCAAGTTGAAGCTGTAGCTGAGACTGGAGTTGGAGTTGGAGTTGGAGTTGTGGCCAAAGTTGTAGTTGTAGTTTCAGTTGCAGACGCAGTCGCAGTTGGATTATTTTGACAGATTTCACTTAAATGTGTGCAGGAAATGTTAAGTCTCCACAACGCATGCTTCATTTCCATTGTTGTGCCAAGCAAACCAACTGACTGACTGACTGACTGACATATTGTAGCTGCTCTTAAAGTTTCCTCAGGTAATTATTTGCATGCAACATTCGTCGGGGGAATCGTGTAAGTCATTTTGTGGTCAACATTAAGGCCCTGCCCCGGTCAAAGCTGAAATTACCCAACAACAACAACAAGAACAACACGAAGTCAAGCATAATTCTGGCCAAAAAAGCCGACCAGCCAGAAGACGCAACACGTTAATAACAACAACAGCAACACAAATACTTCAACTTGGCCAAGTTGTAACCCAAGCGGATCTCAGTTCTCAGCTCTCATCTGCCTTGGATGTCTTCGTCTGTTGTTGCGTCTGCGGTTGATTTTTATGGTTTCATTAGTACTCCACATGGTACATGGTCTATGGTCTACAGTCTGTAGTCTTGGCTTAGTCGTACTCGTATGGCTGCCATTCTGGCCAACTCTCTTTTGGCCGCGCATGCGTAGCCAACTTGCCTTAACCAAAACATGTTGTCGTTGTCGTTCGTTGTTCGTTGTTCGTTGTTGGTTGTTCTTGATGTCGATGCTGGCCAGTTCGCCGAGTTGGCAACAATTGTGGCCTGAGAAAATTCTACTGACCCACAGAACTTTAACTTTTTGAGTGGCATTGTTCAATTTTACAACCAGACAGACGATCGACCAACAACGACAACAACAACAACAACAACAACAACAATAGCAGAAGAAGCGAGAAATTTTACAAGCCTTTTGGCCATTTTGCCACAATGCATTTTTGCTGCTATCTGCTGCGGTTTTGGCCTTAAGCTTGACTATTGATGCCACCGACTAACTGCAGTCTTATCAGACCACAAAAAACAGACCATCGTGATTGGTGCAACACCAGCAACATGCCACAAAATTCAAGACAAGTTCAAGCATTTATTTATTTATTTACGTATTTAACTTACAGACATTGCTTTGAAATTTAATAATAATAAAAATAAATGAAATAAATTTAAATAAAATAATTACGTCTGCCCTTGAAAATGGCAACAATTTGACACAATTGTCGACTGTTCACAAATAACACTCCCCTCTGCCCTCCACTAACTGCAAAGCTAACCACAAATGGAAGTTGCAACTGGCAACTGTCAGTGCGACATATTTGAGCATTCGTTTTCAATAATTTGTGGCAGCCGCAAGGAGGTGGGGCAGCAGCAGCAAGAAATTGCGGAAATTGCCAATCGAAATGGAAAACATTTTCATTATTTTGCTGCTACCTCGGCCATAAACATGTTGCATGCCCCGGCCTGGCCTCTCCAGGTGGGTGTTTGCATTTGTATGTGTGTGTGTGTGTGTTGGTCTACAAATTTATTGCTCGAAACATAAATTCGCTGCCGTGGAAAAAGCATATTTCGCGAAATTGTCAACATGGAAAGTCAGTCCGACTATTGAGCAATATGTTGTTTTCATTTTCGAACTTTCCATTTATTTAATATTTTTTATTGCATGCTAGCTGAGTTGGCATTGCCATTGATTTATAAGATTTGCCGTCAAGTGCTATAAACAAGAAATTTGTAATTAATCGAGCCGCCGCTGCCTGATGGCTAATAACTTGTGGCAGCCACATAAATAAAGCCGCAAAAAGGCATTCAAGCTTATAGCATTTTGGCCATAACTATGGCTTTGGCTTTGGCTTTGACTATGGCTTTGATTGCATGTCAGCGCCTAGTTTCTAAGACGCGTCCTGGGCCCATAAAGAGCATGATTTGTTAACTGGCTGCAGGACACATGAGATGTGGATGCCACATGTGGCGAGCTGGCGCCCACCCGTTGCCACAGGCAATTAGAATTCAAGCACGCAGGACATAAGTCCTTCAATGTTAATTGGTGGCAACGATCGCATTCAAATGTGCCAAAAAGGTGTGTCAATTGCGCATGGCGCACCCAGAGATTTATGTAATCCGTGCCACACACAAGGGATGGCGCGGGGAGGGAGGGAGGGAGGAAAGGGGTAGTCAATGGCCGCAGCCATAAATATGTCAATATAAACAGTCAGACAAGAAAACAACAACGCAACTGCAGCAATAACAACAGCCGAAACATTTCAATAAAATAAAAATCAATAGCTGAAAATTTGAAAATCACAATGGGCAACCAAGACTAGCAGATACTGTGTAAAGTTAACATAGTTAAGAGACTCGATTTGATACAAATTATTCATTTTTTATATTTTCCATAATTTTATTTGAACAATAATTTAAAAATAATAAATTAAATAACTATATTAAGCTAGGTTTGGCAAGCTGAAAAAATGTTAGTGAAATAATTTTATTGCTTTAAAAAATCAATGAAAATTGGAAGACGATTTATGTAAATAATAAATTAATATTTATGTATAATCGAATCAAATCATCTCATTGCCCAAGTTTTGTTACTTTTATCAATATAGTTGGAGTGTTTCACAAGCAGTGATTAACTATATATACTCCTTGCCTGAGCAGTACAGGGTATCAACAGCCAAAACGCGCGCCGGACGCTATCAACTTTAATGCGCCTTTGTTTCGCTGCGTTGTATGTGTTGTTTTTGTTAGGGAATTGCGCTCGACGGTGCTGCAGGGCAGAGAGGGGTGAGGCGGGGGCATTGTCAATTGCCTACAAATTGGCGCAATGCATTTTTGACTACTTCCACTCATATTGTAGCCACGGGGGTTGAGTAATCGCCATCGTCATCGCCATCGCCATCGCCGGGTAACCACCAATCCAAGCCAATCCAATCCAATCCAGGCGGCATATCGCACCACTCCATTGCCATCGAGTGTGCCCAGGTGTGCAACAACGCTGACGCAGCAGCAGTGGCAGCAACAACGGCAACATCAACGGCAGCAGCAGCAGCAGTTGCCACTGCGACACAATATGTTGGTCATATGCAGACACAGACACTACACACACAGATACTTTACGGTACAGACCCCATTCTGGGGCATGACTGTATGCATGACACCGTTGAAGGTGGCCCACTGCTCGTGCTGGTGGCGCCCCCGACCTGGCCAACAGCCGCCCAGTGGCATGACTCAGGTTCAAGTTGGCCGCATGACTTTCAACGCCGCTGACACACAAAATAAAATCAAATCAAGCGGGCGCATATAAAAAATTCGAGTATTACGAGTAAAACTCGTACGAGGCTGCGGCACTTTTTATTAAAAATGCAACAGACAGGATACCAGGAGAGGGTGGTGAGAAGGGGGAGCGAGATGTGAATCGTTTGCCGGATTTCAGGCACGACAAAAGGGTTGCAAAAACAATGGCTTAAAGGTCACACAAAAGGGCCAAAAGCCTTTCAACTCGAGTCGAGACAAAGCTAAACGCCACACAATATACGATGGCGAACTTTTCAATGAAATAAAATAATAAATAGGCCAGAATTTTGCAAAGAGTTTAGATATTAAAGAATAGCGCGAGATAGCGAAACATGTAATGTGAAATTTAAATGGACATGAATAGATAGATATGGTGAATAAATGGGCTGATAGATTTATAAAGTGAAATTTAAATAAATATATATGTGGATGGAGAGATTGTTAGATGAGTTAATAAATAGATACATTGAAAAACAGATGAATGGTGAATAAGAAATATTGAAATGCATATGTATCTGTCTATAGATAGATTGAAAGCAAGAGTCTAGTTTCTATCAAATGAGTCTAGTTTCTCGTTAAATATGGGCTGAGGTTAAGGTCCCTTTAGATTTATGATGAAAGCCAGCCAAGCATTCTGGCCAATTACGTTTCCACTGACCTACATACTTTTAATTTGGCTAATGTAGAGTCGCAGAAACAAACACACCTCCAAAACCAAATGTGAACGAAAATTGCCTAGACCAACAAAAGATATAGGGCCCCGTTGGGCCTCTAAGGGGGAAGTTAAAGGAGGTAGTAGGGGAGTTGTAGTATGGAGTAATATGGAGCTACAAGTAACCTACATGGCCAGCTAACTTGAATGAGTGTCAAAGCTATTTTGCGCTAATTGCCTTTTACGATTATTTTCACATTTGGACGAGCGAACGAACAGTTGGAAGTCCCCAGAGCCCAGAGAAGACCTGAGACCTCAGACTCAGAGTCAGAGTCAAGCCCAGAGTTGGAGTTGCTGCCTCCAAATGCTGCTGCCACACACTTACGCGCACGCATGAATTCACCGCACACCAAGCGAAGGGCGAAGGGGGAAGGGGGAAGGGGGAAGGGCGAAGGCGACGCGTCGTCCTCCTCAGCGTCATCATCTGAGGCATCTGGTGGAGCTGAAGCTTTGGAGCATGCACGAGTGCGCCACATTACACACAAGCACACAGGAAAAGAAAGAAATAGACATGAAGAAGAGCAGAGAGAGAGAGAGAGAGATAGAGAGAGAGAGGGAGAGAGAGAGGAGCCGCCTAACTGCAGCAACGTGGCACGCAACATATTCGCTTATTAAATTGAATTAAATTTTTCGTACGTTTTATTTGCGGCACTTTTCGTGCGAGGTATGCGAGATGTGAGGCCGCTTTGGGTTAATGTCACACCAACAACAACAGCAGCAACAACAGCAACAATCATCATAGATAGGGGGCAACAACTACAACAATGGCGAATGGCGACTGGCGAATGCCATTGCGCTTAACTTTTGTTATTATGGTCAATTATGGCTAACGGCATTCGTCGATTCAAAGACTCTTCGTCTCTTTTTTTTCCCCCTCTCCGTTTGACTCTTTGACACTGGGACTCCACCGCTGTGCAGCGCCACATGCGACAATGCTAAATATGAAATTGATGATGCCACGTAATTGTGGGCGTGGCCCCAACTTAGGCCAACTGACCCAGTTAACTGAATGCCTGGCTAACACCAGATGACACGTGCATTTCATGTGACCCAGCTAAAATCAATTTAAGGCATTTAACCGTGACTAATAATTATTTCTTTATTTTGTTAATAATTGTGCAATGACCTTGCCCAGGGAGACGGCGAGCCGGAAAGAAAAGACCATACTATCTATACTTAGCCATTAATTGACTTTTAAGCAGCAAACAAATCGTTCAAAATAAAGCACAAAGAACCACAACAAGAGAGAAGTCAAAGTTTAGACAACGAACAGCGAAATACGCTAAGGAATCTCAAAATCAAATAAAAGTGTTTCAGACATCATCAATATTATTTAATATATAAATATAATAGAATATCTTGGTATCTAAATAAAATAAATAAATAAAGTCTTTTGACAAAAATATTTATACAATATTTTTTACAATTTATGTAAAATTTAAAAAGTTAGTTCGAATTATTTTATTGCTAATTAAATTTTTACTTAAAGTTTATAGATTTAATTTCTAAAAATTCTTCTAACTTTTTCTCGTCAGCGTTAAATTGCATTAAATATTGCAAATAACTAAACTGAGATTTTTGAACATTTTCTAAATCTGTGAGTTTGCACAAAGTGAAAGACGTGTCGCAGCTACCCAAAGTTAGGGCAAAGAAATAATTTAAATATGTTTGCTAGCTGTTATTCGCCATTTGTACAACAGTTAATCATGCTCGAAGAGCCAAAGGCAGAGGCAAAGATTGACTGTCTTACTACAGATACATAAAATGTATACTATATAGAGATAGAGATATACTTGTAGATGTATCTCTCTGTCCGACTGCTGCTTATCTGTTGATGGTGATGGCAATTGACTATTGGCGATTGGCGCATGGCTATAAATAAACGAGCTTATTCTAAGCTTAGATTAATGTGTGTGCGCCTACAAACAAAAAAACAATATAAATAGTACTTGTACTTTGAGGTGAAACATGTTTAAGCCAGGTTTTTAAATGAGCAACAGCTGAATGAATGCGAAGATTGCTGTTGAGTACTCGCACTGAGTACTGAGTACTTCCAGGCAGAGGGCAATCATCTAATCGAGCACTTGGCACTTAATTACCACAGACACACGGCTGAATTGTTGTAACTATTACAAACTGGCGCTATATAATTTCCAAGCAGTCATTAAAGACAACTCCAAAGTTAAACCCTGTACTTATGGAGTAGTTAAAAAAGCGCACATCGCACAATAAATATAAAAGTTATTCAAGAATCTTGGAAGCTGCAGACAAAGATACTACTACAGGGTATCTGCTGGTCAGCTGGTCTGCTGTTTACGACTTCAGCACGTTTTTATATACCTTTTAAAAATAATGTTGTAAGTACAAATAAAAAGGCAGCTGATGTAGAGTTTTTTTAAAGTCCAATGCCAAGGTGAGAGACAACTGGCAACTAGTTGGTGGCAAGGTCAATGAAGTCATCAATGTATTTGCCGTATCGCAGACTCATCGGTGCTAATGCCTAGGAATCTAACTACATAATTCAAGCTAATAATAAGTAATCAAATTGTTGTCGAGATGCTTATCGCGTTGCCATGCTATGCAGACAGCTGACAAGTCCGCAATTGGACAAAGCCAGCTTGGCAATCAGTTAAGAGAGTTGTCAATGCACTCAAACTAGAAGTGGAAGTGGAATTGAAGCTTAAAATGGGGCGTGGCATTGTGGTATGTGTCAAGCTCACAAATGCATTAAAGATTGAGTACTCGAGCTGAAACTGAAACAGAAACTGAACCCAACCCATGCTCGTAATTGATTGTGCCAAGGTGTCGCAATTAGCCCGGCGAGATAACAAAAGAAAAGTCTATTTGAGAGACTGTTTTTGGGCGTTGGAAAGTTGTTTGACCACAGGAAATAATAATAAAATCCGACTGACAATGGACATGACACACGACGCATTCACTTCAAATACTGAGCAATTGTGAATAATGAATGTATAAATAAGTAATTACAATAACAATTAGTCGTGTATTTGTTTGTGCGCGCATCTAACATCTGCATGCAACATAAATTACAAATTAATTGAATCGTGACTAACAATTAAAATTGTTGAATTTGTAAACGCAATCATTATGCAAATTGACCAATAAAATATCACACTCAAGTGTCCGCTAAAAAGCCAATTAAATTATGGCCAGAACTATGGCCACATAAATAGCAATGAGTAGTTAGTTGGATGTGCTGATCACTCATTTAGTAGCCATGACTAAGGCTCAAGGTTAACCCAAAACTTGGCACAACAACAACAAAGCGTCACTTTGTTTACAAATTCGTCTTGCTTAATTTCTATTTAAATTATCAATATAAACACAACAATGCCGAAGGTGCTAAAAATGAAGAAGCCGCAACAAAAATAAACTTAGAAACACAGACAGACAGAGAGAGACAGAAACGTTTATGTTTTAGCCATATAATTTGGCAACACGTCGTATGCGCAATTTTGCAATTAACGCTTTTGACTTTGACTTATGGGCGATGATATGGACACAAATCACTTTGTACACAATTTATTTGATGGTCAAGTGCATGTAAATTGCAATTTGGCACAGTTAATTAGCCGAAATGTCAAATAAAATAAATTGAGAAAAGTTAACTGACTTCCAACTCGGAATCGCAGTTGAAGTTGGAGTTGAAGCTGAAGTTGGAAATGCAGTTGAAGTTGGAGATGAAGTCTCAGTCTGATTGTCTTTCTGTCCGTCTGTCTGTCCGCTTGTAGTGACTGTTTGTTATAACATGCAATCCGAGTGGTGTTCTAGTCCATGTTTGTGCATTTGGAATTAATTTATGCAAACATTCGTACGCTTCAAGACAACACACAACACACACGGGCAGGAGAAGATCTGGCTGCTCTGTCTGGAGACATGGGGAGAACTTAAACTTCACTCGAAGCTGCGGCGCATATATAAATAAATTAAAATTGCTAATGGCTTGACTGTGTGGGGGGTAAGGGGCAGGAAGAAGGAGGGCGGAGGGAGTGTGCGGGTTTTGGGGTTGTGGCTTTGGCTTTAAGAGCTGCACGCCCATAATTAAAAGCAGCAACAAAACAAAAACCCACGAGCAACTGAAGATCGCGACTGTCCGCAGGGCTCATGGCATAAATCAATCAATTTATTTGCCCCGTCTTCTGCCCAGACAACGATGACGACTTGCAACTGGCAACTGGCAAACTTGCAACTGCAAATGGCAACTGGCAACTGGCAACTGGCAAACTGGCAGCTTGTAATCTTTGCCAGCGGGTGCAACGAACTTCACCTTCGCAATCTTCAGCTAGTTTTCAGTTCCTGGCACTCTGCACCTCCCACAAAAACCAGACTCAGTTCCTCAATTCCTTATTGCAACTTGTAAGTTGTAAGTTTTAAGTTGCCAGTCGAAAATGCAATTTGCTTAGCAGTTAGCTGAAACTTGCGCCGTAATGCTCCATAACTCATTGACAATAGACAACGGCATACTTGGCAGTTGGCAGAGCAATACGTTTCTGACCAGGCCGACAGAAAACAGAAAGCAGCAAAAACATGGCCATAAGTTAGCTTACTTTAAATATGAAAATAATTTCATTTGTTGTCCAAGTCCACGTCCATGTCCATGGCCAACAGAAGCTTTTGCCAAAATAATTTCACGCCAAGAATTTGTCGTGATTGCGCCGCGCCAAGCCAAGTAATTTGTAAGCCACGTTAATAGGGGCGCATGCAGAGAGAGACATGCAAATAAAGAGCGCGCAGATTTGGGCGCAGCTTAAACCAATCTTTAGACCAAACCCATGCCCAATCCCAATACCAATTGGAGTGCAATTGAAGTGCTGACCATATAATTAACGCTTGGCAGCTGCCAACCATTAGGCCATCAAGCGCTTTTAAGCCACTTCTTGTGGCCTTCTGCTGGTTTCAGTTACGTTGCCTCATCATCAACATTATCATCATCATTGGCAGCAACACCAATAATTTAAGCTGTCATAATGAAGCCATCAGTTGTCAAAAGAACTTCAACTTTCTTTCAATACCCTATTTAAAATCGAGCTATATTTGGGGGGTTTACTTGAGCCACTAGATATGTATAAAAGAACATTGAACTTACATTTTCTTAGGCTTTTCAAAGACAACAAAATGCGGGATTCCGGGATAAAGTCAATCAACTCAAACGGTGTGAAAAATGGTTTATTTCAGAATTTCTAAAATCGCCTTGTCTACCAATATTTTGATAATCGGTGCTCTATAGAATTTTTTTTAGTAAAATCAAGTGTTTTGGAGTGGTTGTAATTTTGTCCGCATATTATGTTGAATAATATTTTAAGTACACACTTTAAAAGATATGTATATCTTACATACCAAAATCAAGCATTTTAAACTTGAATTTTAGAATGATTGTTGTGTTTTTTGTGTAGGGTATTTATTGCGCCTTTTTGGAGTGCAAGGAATGAAAGCCTTTCATCACAGAAGCAGCAGCATCATCAGAGTATTTAAGGCTTAATCGATGGCGCTTCATTGCCCTCCGCTGCAGCCCGAGAATCCCTGACAATTCTATAAGCTCTGCTCCTAGCTCAATTCCCGCTTACGGAGCCAACGTGCAATGCTTTTTTTTACACTTTTGTCTTGGCCACGCTTCGTTTGTGTCGACAGCAGCTTTTCATTAGACAATTTCCCCAGAGATGGTGAGCAGGAGAGAGCGGGACGGAGGGAGGGAAAAGAGCTGACAGCACACAGGGCACATTTCCACTTTGTTGCAGAGACAGACAGAAAGAGATGGAGAGAAGGGGGGAGGGGGGAGCGGGGAAGGGCAGTGGTTGTTGCAGATTTTCATTATGTCGAGTCGAGTCGACACTAACAACAACTTTTACTTGTGTGTGGTACATTGTTAGCTTAATTGTTGTTGTTGTTGTTGTTGTGCTTGTTCTTGTTGCTGCTGTTAGAATGTGCGCGTTATTGAGTTACGTGCTTGGCGGTGCAACAACAACAGCAGCAGCAACAAGCAATTGCAACTCGGCACGTTTGCGTTATTTAACTGTCAGCAACATCAACAACAGCAGCAGCAACAGTAGCAGCAGCAGCAACAACAAACACAGCTGCAATTTAGTCTCAGCCTAGGCGCTAATTGACAGTAAAAATGTCGCGCACTTAACATTTGTCTTCATCATTGGCCCCAAATGTTGTTGCTGCTGTTGCAGCTGCCAATCGTTGAGCGCCAAAGTCAAAGCGGAAATCTGAGCTGAACATTAAAGTCAACCCACTTGCATATGATATACATAGATCTGCAACAATCTGAGCCTGGGCCTGGATCTAAGCTTATGGGTTCGGCTTGCCGTCGAGCTTATCAAATGGTCTAATCACAAATGCAACTCTGGCTTGACACCTACGCAGGGCCAACAGGGCTGAGTTGGAGATGGAGGAGATGGAGATGGAGGAGATGGAGATGGAGGTGGGGGATAAGGGCGAGGTTTCAGCATCAAAAGTTGCCGCTCAGCCCACATTGAAAATCAGCCACAACTTATATACATATTAAACGTTATACTCTAACAGGCGGTGAGAAAGGGTAGCATACACATGAGAGTACGTTTGTGAATCAAATTCAATTTAATAGAATTATTTACAGGTCTATAATTTTAAATAGCAATTTTATTTCATTTCATCATCATCAAAAATCCATTTTTAGTTCAATATATTTGTATTTATAAAAAAAAACTAAAACATTAATTTTAGTTTAATTAAAAACTAAAGTTTGTTATGGAAATATATTTTTTTAAAAAAAAACTAAAACCTGAATTGCATTAGAAATGGGTGAACTTCTTTCCTTCAATTTGAAGCCGATAAATTAAATAAATTAATAAGCTATAGTCTAGATTATGAAAAAAATTCGTAGCTTACAAATGCAACTGCAAATTCGTTTCTTAGCCATGAAGAATATTTAAAGTCGAATATCTTATTGCAGCACAAGTCCTTCACTTATAAAGAGTGTATAACATTCCTTTATTTTTTGTTTTTATTTTAAAATATTATTAAGATTACAAAATTCGCAGTTATTAAGAAAAAGGAAATTAAATATAAATTTCCAGCTCTAGTTTTTAGATTAATTTAATTTTAGTTGACAATTTTAATTATTTTAATGAGTTAATTTCATTTTATTTTATTTTAGTAATGTAGTTTAATGTGATATTAAAGGGAATTCCTCTGTTCGGTTAACTTTTGCTGCTGCTTCTTCTGGTTATTTTCCTGTCGCCGTTTTTCATTATGTTGAGTAAGCGAAACAAATGAAAGTTTTTTCTATCATTTTTTTGTTTTACTCGTATTATGATGATATCGATGTGTATGTACACGTGTGTGTGTGTGAGTATATAAGTATGTCTCATTAAATGGAAGTGCATTCATGTTGGGATGTGGATGTAGATGTCGACGATGATGATATCTTGATGGCGATGGCTTTTGACGACATCAAGATAATTGTTTCCCGGTTCATAACAAGCTTTCAATGTGGGCGTATGCCACGCCCACCCCCGCACTATATACTTATTTGTTTTGATAGTACCGAATTGAAAGAGAAATTATTAATTACAGATGTGCTGCAATTTGCTTAAGCAATTGCTCAAGAGTTATTTCTATGCCCTGGCAAGGTCGTTGCCTTTGAGTTGATTGTTGCCAAAGCTGTATACTTTATTTGTTTAAGGCTTTAAAGAGTTAACAATAATACACGAGCATGAAGCACACTTCAAGGCTATAATGCTTCAGACCTCAGACCAGTCTATGCAAAACGCTGTAGCTAAACAATAAATGTGATCGAGATGTAGCTGAATAATAATAATACGAGTAATAATACTAAAAACGGAGGCGCCCACGCGCAATTATCAAGCGGCTTTTGTTGGGAGTGAGGTGGGGAGAAGTGTGGAGAAGAGGGGAAGGGGGCTCAGTCAGTGACAACTTCTTTAATCAAAAAGCATTTCAACAATCGGGCGTGGCAACTATTCGTATTCGAGTTCTGTGTTTCAGGTCTCAGTGTTTGCCTCATTACAAATTTGACACTTTGGCTGACAGCATTCGATTTCTTGCCATTTTCGTGGCGTAAATCTTTATGCTTATGTCATTTAAGTTAATGGCAACAAGTCAACAGACAAACTGACTGCCCAGAGTCATGAGACATAATGGTCTGGCTGGGCACTTGAGGCCAGACTAGGCAGCAACTAACCAAAGCCCAAAAGCCAAATGAAAAACTGACAGCTGTTGATAGTTTATTGATCATTTAGGGGCCGGCAAAAGATGTGGTCGAAATGTACTACATAAGCTGCTGAAGTATTAGCTCGGTGAGCTTTAATTAAGGCTTAGAACCTAGGCTAAAACTGAGCTCAAATGAGCCTTAAGAAACCCTTAAGAAACCCATTGTCTTTTTAGCCAAGTTACACCTTCATTACCAACTTGATTGCCCAGCTTCGACTCATTACTATCAGTCATGTGTGTGTGTGTGTGTATTGTCGCCTTTTGCCACTTTTGACAAACTTCCATTTGGGACTGGCCATAAGCGTGACTTGGCCAAGCGTTGACGTAGGGCAATTGTTTGAAATTGGCATCAAAAGCGTGTGAATATATAACGTAAGTCGGCTGCAAATTAAGCGGTCCGGTTTTGGCCATTATTGACAGCGATTTGCGGTGATTTTGACCATGAAGGCAAAGACCGACAGCTACAGCGGCGCCTTGAGTTCAATAAGCTTTTGTTTGGCTAATTTATGCCGGCCAACAGCTGAGCCCCCAGACGGACCAAAAGACAGACAGAGGCAAAGTTCTTTAATTAAATTTTCAATTTAAAACACTTGACGCTCACGCTCCCGATGATGACGACAACGACAACGACGACAATGATGGTGCCAGCTGGCGGGGGGAGATGGGAGGTGGGAGGGAAGGGAGTCGCTGCTGCTGCTGCAACAGCAGGCGCCAAGTTTTCATTAAGCCACAGGCAACATTGGCCAGCAGTCGCGACAGTCGTCTAGGCCTGAAAGATGTCCGCACAGCGATGGCCAAGTCTATTTTCATACAAATTAAATGCCGCGAAACTTGTTTCAATTATTTTTTATCGAGTGCTCTTGCATAGAAATTGCAAATTGATAATTGCTATGCGCCACCTGTTGGCCGCTGTTGACACTAATTAAAGTAGCAGCAATAGCTTGATTAAGTTTTTCTTTTTTTTCTTGCTGGCATTTTCTTTGTTTAACCGCAGTTGTCAGTTAATAATTCTCTTTAAAATGATCATTAATTATTGCACAATAAAATGCGACAGCTTGCTGTTGTGGAGTGGGCTCGACCTATAGATGCCCTGCAAAACTAATTACTACGAGCTGAAGAAGAAAGAAGACAGAAAATATATATTATTATTTTGTTAAACTTATTTCTTTATTTACTTTGTAATCTAGTTAAACAAAGTGAAATATTTATGCTTTATATGAGCATTAAAAGCCATCTCACTCATTTTTATGGCCAAGCTTAGTCTCAAATCCCATTTTTGCAGCACAGTGTAACACTTGAAAAGCGAGCATCGTTGTTGCAACACTTCCGTTAACACAGTTAGCTGGCCAAAAACAAGTTGTCCAATTGCCACATAAAGAAAATCAACATTAAAATTATTGTTATTATTAATTTTATTATTTTTGTGTTGTTAGCAATTTACACGTAAATGTTGCTTATGCTTATCTGAAGTTTTCTATTTTTTATCATCTATTGCAGGTAAGCTCGAGGAAGGCAAACATCGACCTCATAAACCTCACAAATATAAATGCGGCACGTGAGTAAAAGCTACCAAATGTCAGGCACTTACAGTTAATGTATCTGAATCTCAACCTAAACTGTGAGAGTGTGCCTGTGTGTGTGTGAGTGTGGGGTATGCTAAGATGTATCTTTTGGGGCCGGGTATTATTCACTTTCTCTGTTTTAATTGCGGGCAGCTTTACTTTGATGCGTGCTCATTTTAATGCATTTAAAGAGCAGCAACAACACGACAGCAACAGCAACAACAACAACACGACAACAATTTCTGTTTGGCTTGGCAAAAACTTCAGAGCAGCTCACGTACGAAAATGATTTTGTTAAGAGCCAACCAACCCGACCAGGCCAGAACGGAGCAGAACATTTAAGCAGCTTAACCCACTTCCGTGGCACATTATCATCATCATTTAATATGTGCTCTTGCTATTGTTTTTGTTGTTGCTGTTGCTGTTGCTGTTGCTGTCATTAAACTGTTGCAGCTTTGTGTTTTTCCTTTTTAATTTCTTTCAATTACGCCGCACTTGTCACAGGGCTTCATAACCTGGCAAATGGCAAACAGGGAAAAAGAGGGTCTGGCAGAGAGAGAGAGGGAGTGGGGCAGAGAGAGAGGGGGTATAAATTGGGCAGGCCTTGTGAAATTCCCTCATTAATAAAGCATGCATAAATACACAGCATCTAATGAGCATTGAGTCTGTTCACTTGAGCAACATTTAAGCCATTCATTTAACAATTTTTGGTTGGCCAACATAATGAGTTTTCAACAGACTGTAAGTTCGAGACTTTTCTCTCTCTCTCTCTCACTCTCTTTCCAGCTCCTAATTAGAATCATATTTGCAAGGCAGTTCTGTAATTATGTAACACACACACTCATAGACTTGTGTGGCAGACAGCTGCTGCAACATCTTTATTATCGACTTTGGCGGGGCGAAAGTTGCAGGTTGCAAGTGGCAAGTTGCACGTTGCACGTTGCAAGTCGCTAGTCGGTCTATGACCGCATCATTGCTTGCTGCAAGGAAAGTTGTTGCCTTTCTAAAAGTTTGCTATGTAGAATAGAGTCGCAGATTCAATGGCCAAGTTACAGCATGCCAAGTTGCAAGTGGCAACTTGATGTTGTTGTTGCTAGTGTTATTGTTGCCTATTGCAGTTGGCCGTTCAATTGATGCGCCTGCAACATGGCAGGCAACACAAAACCAATTTAGGAGCCCCAAAACAGGCAAACTCATCGCGTACTCGCATTGCATTTTGGCCAGATAAAAACCACAGTCGAAACCACAGATAAAAGAAGAAGAGGCAAATGGAGAAGAGAAAGAAGAAGCAGAAGATGCAGTGCAGCAGTCTCGTAATGGCAATGGATACAAAATGCAGGCCGTAAAAACAAATGAATCCAAAACCGAATGCCAGGCGAGCATAGCTAATGCAACATTGCCTAATGCCACTGACTGAGGCACAGACGCAGGCAGCGACGAAGGCAGCGGGGCAGGCAGAGGCTGAGACTGACCAGGCGCACTTTCAGTTTTCAAATGGGGGCCTGCAGTTAGCCACAATAACAACACAACAACAACAACACAACAACAACAACTGTAACAGCAGAAGCGGCAGCAACAGATAACAAGCAAATGTCTTCAGCTTAAGCAAGTCGAATTCACAATACGCTACAATCTGATAGAGCACTAAAATTCAAGATGAAAAATTAAATTAAATTTTAAAGATTTCAAAAAACATTTCCTTTTTGTTTCAATTAGATTATTTTATTGACTTGTGCAATAATTAACTTAAATAATGACGTCTAATAAGTTTTATATATTTTTCTAAATTAAGACTATGTTGGAGACTTTGCCAAAATAAATCATAATTACCTAAATGATCTTTAGAAAAATGACATGAACTCCTTTTTATTACATTCTTAGATTCACAATAAAATAACATTTTCATAGGTTTAAGAGCCAAGGAAAAATTAAAACAATTGAGAACATATAACAATAAAAATTTTTATAAAATGCAAAGAACATTTTTTTCTTAAACTACCTTATTAAAAAATTAAAAATTCAAAAAACTCTTTTAATCCTGCCTCTTGATTCAGTAATTATAGTAAATATTTCATTTGCTAAAATCCTTTTTATCGACTTAAAAAATCAAGCAAACGGTAAAGCAGTCGAGAACAGATAAAATTATTGTTTTGTATTAAATTCAAGCAACTATCGAGCTGAGCCAACTCCAACATCTTGGAGGGTTGCAGTCTGGTATTAAGCATTTACATATTTCAGTTGGACTTGTCACAAACAATCTCACATTGCTGATATATCCCATTTGGGAAAGGGCATTAAGGAGGCTCAGCTCGATTCGTTTTTATGGCAAAGTCAAATAGGAAAACAAAATAGAAGTTAATCTAATAACAAAGATTGAGCGCAATAATTTCAGCGATTGGCAGCGCAGATTTGCCAAGCAAAGGGACGTCTAGGGGGGATGTCGGGGGGTGGCGAGGGAAAGCCAGAGTTGGTCTCCGCCAGCAGCAGCAGCAAAAGTAAAGCCAGCATCAAGTAAAAGGGAGCGTCGCTGTCTCGACACGGAGTCCAAGCAACGTCCACACTCTGCAAAAGAAAAAGAGAGAGAGGGGAGAAGAAAAGGCAGAGGGAGAGCTATGGAGCGTGGCCAAAGGCTCGTTAGCGTTTTGGCCTGAGCAAGTGCAGCAGCTGCTGCCAAGTGGAAGCTGGAGTCACTTTGGCTGCACTTGTTTCCCAGTGTGTGTGTGTGTGTGTGTGTGTGTTTTGTATGGGTGTATGTGTGCCTAGATAGCGTATCTAATGGTTACATTTTATAGTGCATACTCGCACAAACGTATCTAATCGTCTAAACGTTGTATTAAATTACGTTAGTCGATGCTTTGTTCAATCGAATTTGTTGCATCATTGTTGTTGGCCAAATGGTCGTTTGTTTATTTGTGTTTGCTCTTTGTCTGCATCTGTATCTGTGTGTGTGTCTTTAAGCCATGACCTTGCCCAGCTCTTTGGCTCTGACTGTGGATGTGGATGTGGCTCTGAGGTTCAAGGCGATATTTATGGGATTGAAATTGGTGCAATTTGCTATTGGAACTCGTATGCGTTTAAGTTGCTTAAGTTGCCACACACTTTAAATATGTAATTGCCAGCAGTAACAGCTGTAACAATAATAATATCAACAACAACAACCAACGAAAACAAACAAACAAACAAACAAAGATTTTGACAAGTTAAACAAGTTGACAGGCAAACAGAGCAAAAGCAAACAAAACGCAAAGAAGTAAAACTTATGCGAAAGAACGAAAGTTTTGCATAGATAAACACGGCAGGTGAACTGGCAGCTAAAGGCTGCAAGAGTGGGCATGGTCATGAGGTCTAAACGCCCCAAAAAATGTTGACAATGGCAATGCCAGAACAAAAGATACTCAACAGCAACAACAGCGACAACAGCAGCAGCAGCAACAAAAGCAACAGCCCGAGGGAAACATGCAAAAGCTGCTCTTAACTTTCATGAAAGCGGCAACAAAGTAACCTGCAACAGCGACAACAACAACAACAACAACGCGTAACGACGACAACAACAAAAACAATGCCAAGTCCTACAAATGAAATGGAAATCGAAAATGAAATCAAAGCATGCATATGGATGTCCTATGTCGGGTCAGGAATTGAATTGAACAGCTCCCTAGACCGAGACAGAGACAGGCGAAGAGACAGAGACAGAGATAGAGTATTGCATGTGTCGTGCAATGAAATCAAGAGCTGCAGCTGCAAACAGCAAAATGAAGCCGCACATGGAACACGACATTGCCACGGCCAAGCGGCATGCAAATGAGCTGAACCCTCCTCCCTCTCTTCCCCCTCGACGCTTCTTCTATCCACAAAAATAGTCCGTGGGCGTTAAGGGGGAGGGGATTATTATTGTAGCCGCCGTTTGCAAAAATGAGCACAAAAAACTAGCACCGCCGGCAGTGTTGAGTGTATGAGTGAGTGTGTGTGTGTGTGTGTGTGTTGTGTGTCTAGCAATAATTGCTGCCGTGTTTTTTAAATGGCAACAGGAGCAGCAGGCAGAGAGAACAATTGAAGTCAAGCCTCAATGTTGTTTTTTTTTCGTTCGTTCTTTCTTTACTTTAGCTGCAGGCAAATCCAGAGACTCCTCAGATCCATGTCTATGTCTCCTCATCATCGGCGGCTGCTGCTGCTCCTTGATTTGTTTGCTTTGGGCTTAGTTTAGTTTTCCATTCTCAGTTTTCAGTTTGTATTTCTCAGTATCTGTGGCTCGTCCATGGGGCTGCCCTTTTTAGCCTGCAGCATGAATTTATTTGTTTTGAAATTGTAACTCTGCAACATCCGCAGTAGATGCAACCGGAGCAGGAGCTGGAGCTGGAGCTGGAGCATCATCATTGCCAGTCTTTGAGCCTTTCAGTGATTGGGCTTTTGTGCCCCTTTGCCAGTGCTGATTGTGCGGTTTCGATAAGTTCAATGCAACTGCAACTGTGCAACTGCAACTGCAACAGCAACTACCACAGCAGCCACAGTAGCAATAAAGCCAAATGCAGCTCACAACCCACATGCATCACGTGGGCAAGTGATAAATTAACGCCAAAGCTAAACCAAAACCAAAACCAAACCAAATCAATGCGAAAATGCCCAAATGCTACCCAAAAATAAAGGAAAATAAAGCAGATTGAAAAACCAAAAGTAAATTGCAGAGAATATGTAGAAGGAAAGCAGCGCACATTTTCACTTTATGTGGCAGTCAACAGAAGGCACAAGATTAGAAAGCCAGACAAAAGATGAGTCTGTGCTTAGTACATACCCTGTTCCCTAAAAGCATATTCATTTTGGAGATGTTAATGCTACAATATAGTTATTTTGATACACTGCATATAAACAAGTTTCTTTTAATATCAATATACAATTACTTAAAAATTTAAAGAGTCAAATAATTTTAGAAATATCCGTTACAACCAGGGACCGAAACTGTTATGAGGAATATAATTAAAAATTACTTTTGATAATTACTTAAAGATTTTTACTTTATAAATCATACTTAACAATTAGTTTTGATTTAAAAAAATAAAAATCATAAATAATTATTTATATTGATTCTTATAACATCAATCAAAAATATTGATTTAATTTTATTTTTTATTTAATAAATTTTAAATATTAATTAATATTAATTTTTTTTAGTTTTTTATAAGAGTTAATTAAAACTTTTTTGAATAAAAATCTTTGACGAATTTTATTTTCGTTAAAAAAAATAAAAGTCTTCAAAGACTTTTATTTGTAAGGATAAAAAATAAAAGTCTCAAATAACTATTATTTTTGAAGTGAAAACATACAAGTCTTTAAAGCCTTTTATAATTTGTAATCGTTTATAAAAGTCTTTTTTGAATATCTTTGTTAAAACTAAAGATAAATATTTCAAATTTTCAACATCTTCCTGAATGGAAATCAATTGAGAGAATAATTTAAACTTATTTGACCAAGGAACAGGAATTCATTTAAAGTTTTTGCGAGATAATAAATACTTAAGTACGAATGTCTTTCTTAAAGCAGTTGGAAGCTAATAGCTAATAGAATTTCAGCATAAACTGCGTATAGATATATTCGAAATCATAGAAGAAGTTTTAGTAATATGAAGCGCAGTCAGTAATCAGTCAGAAAAGTCCTCATTAAAAGCATTTCCCTTCATGAATAAATTTCGTTTTCATCAATAATATTTCAAGTTGCACAAATAGAAAATATATCAACATGAATATATCATTAATATATAGTAAGGTATCTTGCCACAAGTAAACTGAGGAATTTGGGGTTAATTCAGCAAATTGAATGCGCTTTGCATTGACAAACAACCAGCTTAAGTTATAATACCCTTCATGCAGTGCTGCTCCCAGACTCCCAATAGAAGTAAAATCGATGTGCAATGTGCGAGTTCATGGCAATTTTCTCTCCATATTTCTAACTGATGCGAACGTGCGCCCCCAAAGCGTGCAGCGGCTGGTGCAGCAAGCTGAAAGTGGCAGTGACTATGGCTATGATTGTGATTGTGTCTGTGGATGTTGCAGGAACTGGGGGCAGACTCAAACAATGAGAATAAGCCGCATCTCTGCGCATACGCTCCCAAGATTAGTGAGGAGTCGCCCTGGAGTCGAGCTGGATCTGGAGTCGTTGCAACTGTAGCAACTTTTACTTATTGTCCGCGCAGTTGTTTATTTCAATTTTTGGTTTGGGGTTAAGGCATGGGTGTATTTGTTATTGTTGCTGCCGTTGTTGTTGTCGTCGCGACGGTTTGGCTGTGTGCATTTAATGTGCCCAGGAACAGGGACGTGTTCTGCCGCGAATTCGTGAAACGTGATGCTGCAAGTCGTTTTTATGTTTGTTTATTTGCCTCGCCAGAATTCTCCTCTATTTCGCCTGCCCTTGCTTATTGTTTTTGTTTTTTCTTTGGTTTTAGGATACGGATGCCACAACAGTCAGTGCCACAGCCAGTGGCAGTGACTTTGCTCCTATTTGAATGCTTTTCTATGGAGCTGTCCTTGTTATACGAGTTCAACTCCACATTGTTAGTTGGCCTGAGACCTATTAAGGCTATATGTACACACATTTATATATCGCATCGTATCGTAACATGAGAACTTTCCACCAAAGGGCCCATCTACGAGTATGAAAATGAAAGCCAAATTGGCAACTTTCCGCTTTGCTTGCTTTGCCAGAGATCGAATGAAATATGTGCTTGGATTCAGTGTCCTAATTGGTGTGGTGGCCTGGCCAAAGTTTGTCGCCGTTTTGCCAAATAAATAATGGCACCTGGAGCGCCAACATGACAGCTAGAAAACAGTTTGAGAACAGAACTGGGCACTGAGGCCATTGACTGTTGAGTTGGCTCACAGAGTGAGAGAGTGAGTGAGCGAGTGAGAGATTGAGTGACTGATTGATTGACGCGCGGGCTTTGAGCTGTTTGCTGTTAACAATTCCATTGTGGCCACGTACAAGTTGGCAATGTAATTAATTGCTTTCCAAACAGTCGGCTAGCTGGAAACTGTCCAAATCCTCAATGTGGCAACAACAGAGGCAGCTGCGCCAGTAGCCCGCACTGTAAAATGGGTCAAGCCATCAGAATGCAACAAAAGATGTCAGGCTCAATATATGAAAATTATCACTTAAGCGGGGGTTAACCAACCAGTTGTTGTTCCCTCAATCACTTGCATTTCATTCGAGTTTCAAACTGTTGTGGCAACTCTCGCCATTACAGCTGTATGTGTGTGTGTGTGTGGAGTTCACTGAACCAAAGCAGGCAGTGAAATTAACTAATTTTCGTAAGAGAGTATGAGTCAAGCCAGCGCAAAGCCGAAACCCGGCCTAAAACATCAATCAAAGCCAAATTAAGCGTAAAATGTTGCGCAGGAAACGAAGCGTCAAAGTCAAGACACAACACACACAAAGAAAAGGCAAGAGAGTGCAGTGCAAAAGGTTAGGCCCGCACCAGGGAAGCAGAGCCCGCATACATCTCGTCCATAACATGCCTGCCAGTACTTGCCACACAGCCTCCATACGAGTACAATGGCCAGGGCAATCAATCAACTTGCAACGCGCGCGCTTTCCAAAGAAAGGCCAGCCCCAAAAAGTGCGAGCCAACAAAAGTTGCAGCTAATTTTCTTGTCAGCTTCAGTTTCAGCCGCACATCCAGCTCCAATTGCAGCTCATTTGCATACAACACGCCTGAGTTATGGATGAAATTTCGGCGTGGGCTGCAGCTTAAAATTGGCACACGCACAATAACTCGGTATGTGTGTGTGTGTGTGTCTTATGCAAATCTTTAAGCCGACAAACAGTTTCCTGATAAATGCACACACACAGACACATACACACCCAGTCAAGCGTTATAAGTCCGATTTCCACAAATTTGATAAAGCAACCAACAAAAGACTTAGGCAACAAACTTGCGCATGATAAGAAAGATAGCACAAGAACCAGCTAAAATGCTGTCAATTGCGCTTGCCACTCCATTCGCAAACCCTAAGAAGTCGAATAAGTAAAAGGTGCCAACTACAGTCGAAGCTCGCTATAACGAACATTTTCAGAAGGAACTCCCTTCTTTTTAAATGACTTATTAAGTTGTTCTGTTGAGACAATCTACCCCATATTGTCCTAGATTGAACAGGGTATAAGCTTTAGCTTGACGTTTTGCTGACGTACTCTTGTCTGTTGCCGGTCAAGTCGAAAGGCGAATGCTCGAGCCATAAACCTTTCGATAGGCGGCGCTGCTTTGGCTACGCCTTGACCGACACCGACTACGACACCAACAACAGCAACAGCAATAACAACAACTCAAAAAGCAACAACTACAACAACACTAACACAGACCCAACCCAACCCCGCCGAGTGCCGCGTTGTTCTTTTTCAATTTTATAAATGTTTTTTTTATTATTAAGCGCGACGTGCGTGGCATGCACAAAAAGCAAAAAACTAAAAAACAAGAACCATATTAAGAAACAGCAACAACAACAAGCACAGCAACATGGTTGCATGCATTTCCCTTAGCTGCATTTGGCTTTGCATTTTTAATTTCCCATTGAGACGCAGAAAGAAATTAAAAAACAATATTTAATCAACGCACATAATCTGCATTTTAAAATTGAGTTTGCGTTTGAGTTTCGAGTATGAATTTCAGTTTCGAGTATATAGTAAGCTTCAGGCACTGGCCGTCTTGGGTGTTGACCACTTAACGCGCCTTGTCCCCCGCCCCTCTGCCCCCTCTGCCCCCTAAGCAACTGCGGCCCTTGTCACGCTGCGAGGCTGAGAAAAATTTGTTAGATTTTAATCGCTTTGCTGCGTTTTCGCTTGAAAAATAAAAATAAAAATAAAGAAAAGGTTCAGGTTGGCAGTCATAAAAATCAAATCAGCGGATCGGACGATGACGACGACGATGAAGACTTCCTTGAAATCAAAGTCGACTCCGCTCAACGTTTGATTCATTTTTATTTTTTTTTTTTTTGGCTTTTGGACTGGCTTTTGGGGTACTGCTTGTTAATCCTTTGACGTGACGTCTGCTCATAATTTGCGCTCATATTTCATGTGCTATGCATGCGGCCTTTGCCTTCATTTTTCGTTTTATTTCGATTTGGCTTTTTTGCTTTTATGGTCCAGCTTTTACGAGTAGAACTTTGGCCTTGCGGCATTTTGAAAGGTTTTCTGATTGAATATTCTATAGTAACTTTGTCGTAAATCATTGGCTCGGACAGCCTGCCAGTTCTTGTTCCTTAACCCTTTTTGGCAAAGCCGAAACGCTGCATGATGATATGCATATGTTGCAGACACTCGGACTGTCGGATGGACAGTGTTACAGCACTTTAGAATTCCTCAGTCTCTGTCATCTCGATCATCTCAGCAGAATGGCAAAGCTATTTAACTAACAGTCCCACCGTTTGGTTCAATCAACCCAAAACTCCCAAACAAACTCGCATTCTAAATGCCAATCGGTCGCCATAAATAAAATACGGGGTCTAAAAAGGCAGAGCTTGCTTTTAATTTTAATGAACCATAAAAATTCACAGGCACAACAGAGGAAAATAATATTACGACTCTGCAGATGGTTGACAATGAGGGACAAGGGACTCCACAATCCCACTACAGTCAATGGAAATGTTAATGTAACTTAAAGAGATGCTAACAAAGCAAATCAACAGTTGCTTTTGGCTGGGAGTCGCGTTTTTCTCAGCAAACAAATCAGACGAAAAAACGACATAAAAGAAAGAATCAACGAACAACAAAAAAATAGTTGAAAAAAGATCCTCAAAATTCGAAAGAAAACTATTAAACAACTGTCCGCTGCTTATCGCAGAGAATCTCTTTTTCTCTCCCTCTCTCTCACACTCTCTTTCTCGCATTCAACGTTTGCTTAGAAATTAGAGCCCAAAACAAATGCCCGAAAGCTGAGTAAAGAAATGCCCCGCCTCCTTCCTCTAGCAGATCTATAGACCTAAGACCGGTTTAACAGTGCTCTGCTAAGCCGCTGTTAGCCAACAGGGCAACGTAACAACGTTGACAGCGACGCCGATCGCGACTGCGACTGCGACGCCGACTGCGACTGCGCATGTTCTGGGCACTCAACTCGACAGCTCTCAGAACCGTAGCTCGCATTTCATTAGCTTCGCATCCAGCGACCGGTTCATTCCACAATCGTCGTCGCTCCCAGCGAGATCTGTGCGCGTGCGCGGCTACAACAGCAACAACAACAACAGTGACTACAACAACAAGAGCAACCCACGCGAAACACCGCAAACGACAGAGTTAGTGGAAGAGAATATTCGTATTCGAGATACTCCGGCCAATTCAGCGCGTTTCGTTTTTTATGCAAATCGTGTGAGTGAATACGGCCAGAACGGGGAGACGGCGCGAGGAGCCAAGATAAAAGAAACAGAAGTAACAATCTTAAGTCACATTTCGTCACTGTCGTGAAAGTAAAAAAGTAAAAATTCTTTGTGCCTCATTTGGTATTGTGAAATTCACAGTTAGTTTCGTGCCAGCATCAACAACAAAAGAAATTTCGCTCTGAATGCGAAACATTACGAATATTACGAAATGATCATAAAACTCGCGTAACCAACAACAAACAAACAAATAACACAACAACAACAGCAACAATAAAGGCAAATAGAAAACCAAATTCAAGCCAAGAAATGAGTAATGAGAGTTTATTCAGTGTCGGTGTCCATGTGTCTCTCTCTATGTGTTAGTGTGTATGTTAATTGATTACCAAAAAGTGTAAATGTAAATGTTTATGGTACAAATTTAACGGCAACTTTTTTGGAGCATATTCTACAGTTAATGCATTGTACGTTAGGTGAGCAGTTCATATTTTATGTAAATATCCTCACACAATAAATATAAGTATACAATAATATTATATGTATTTATGCATATATCATTTAAAGGTAATTAGCGTCATGCTCTATAAATTGAGTTAAGTGTGAAACTATTATTGTGTGGCCTCTGTGAAATTTTAGACACTTAATTGCTTGCCACATTAAGTGTCAAAATTGGTTTATGAATTTATGTGCTAGACTTCCGATTTTAATAATGATAAATTCTGGGCAAGAGAATTTCATGAGTTTTACAGAACTTAAGGTTGATCTTTAAAATACCCAAAATTAATTTTAAAACCAATTATTCAAATGAAATATGAGTTTATAAATAAAAAATATGCTTAGATTAATAATTTTCTGTGAAATTAAATTGATTATAACAGTATGAAAAACAATTAAATGGTATTAAAAGAATATAATAATTATTAAACATATAAATATTAAAGATAAAACTTAAATAAACAAATTATGAATGAAAAAGAAAAAATACAATTAAGTAATTTTTTCGGAAGCTAATCAATTAGAAAAAAAAAGATTTTAAATACAACTAATTAATAATAATTAAAAGATGACAAGGTTATATTTGCCATATCCGCTGAGCAAATAAATAATTAAAATAGTATTGAATATTATTTATTTATTTAAGACCAACTTATGAATAAATACACTCTGAAATGGATTTGAACAATAGTACTGTACTTATAATGATAACATTTATGATGATTATCCACAAGAATTTTCCTCTCAAGATAATTTCCTTTTCAATCAGACTTTTGAATATTATAGAAAAGTTGTTTTTAATGTTTTTTGCCTTTCACTACTTGCAAATGAATAGAAATAAAATGGGTAAGAAATTAAAGAAATTTGTTTGGCTGTTCATTATCAGCTCGATTGTAAGCCCATTGCTGCCCACTCAGCTCAGTTGAGCTCAGCTCGGCTCAGCTCGGATGGGGCTGACAAGTTAATGGACTGTCTCCCAGAGTTGACACCAACGCACTTCTCGCTGAAAGCTCTGAAAGGCATCTGCCAATGCTCAACACTCTCCATTACCATTTGTATTGGCTTTTGCTTATTTCTATTTCTATTTATTTTTTACTTTTTTGAGAACAACAAAGACATGCAGCAGATAGCTGAAAATTTCACTTACAAAAGACGGGCGCAACATTTTCTTATTGTATTTTCATTTTCTGGGTCAAAAGCAAAGCAACAAAAGCCCATCCTCGGCATTGCCAAGCCCAGACCCAGAGCCAGGCTTGGGCCCAGCCCCAGTCCCCAGTCCCAGTCCCAGTATCAGTGTTATGGCCCAGCCCCTTGTCTATTTGTCTCTAAGTTGCAGCATTTGTTTATAAATGGCAATGAGGCAGCCCCAAAAAGGGATTTCCCTTTTACACACACATGCACTCAGTTCAATCATAGTGAGGAAAAAGATACTTTCGTTTGGTCTGCTTAAGGTAAACAGAACTTACGGCTATAAGGTGTCAGACCAAGTTAGAAAGAACCCTGCAACAATCAAGCACTCGTCGAGCATAAATTAAAGTCATGGCCATGGAATGCTCAATAAACTACAGCCCCAGACTCATACTCAGACCCAAGACCCAAAGCAACGAATCCATTGAATTGAACTTCAAAAGGCAGCCAACGGTTCTTTATATTTGTTTGTGTTTGCCACCGAAGCAGGAGGAGACCGACACTAAACAGTTCCAAATATGATACAGCAAATGTCATTGCAATTCGGGTTCGATTTCCTGTTGCTCTTCAAGTTCTTGTGGAACCCCCAACCCAACCCAATCCAACCACAAACTCAGCTACCTCTACCTATTTATTCTAAAGAGTTCTTTTGATATTTGTGCATGCAGCGCATGATTAATAAAGTACCAGCCATGTGTTTCCCACTCTGACCGCTTCGTTGATTAGTAAGCACGTCAACATTTCAATAAAAAATAACAAATAAAAAAAGTATACAGAAATCATTGGCGCAGGTAACCTCATCAACGTCACAGCAACAACAATAATAATGTTACCCTTTGCCGTTCTGTGGCTTTGCATTTTAATTGCTTTTGATTTGCTGCCCCCGCCATTTATGAATCTGAATTGGAATTTGAATCGGAATCGGAATTGGAATTGGGCGCGTTCCGACTGTTAAATTTAGCATATGAATACGAGACATGAAACAGAGGAAAATACGTTACATTCTGTCTGACTTTACACTATACATATAGAGCATGATGAGCCATCATATCTATATTTACACACCTGTTATATGGGCTTATTTTGAATGGCATTGACAGCCTCAAGGTTCTAGCTTTTGTCAGCTTAAACTGAATGCTTTTTGGGCTTGAGTAAAGTTCAGTTAGTTGACAGCTTAAACCGTAATACACACAGGTATCTCTAGGCCACAAATATTTTTGAAAAATAAACAAAACTCAAAGGGTTCTATCGGTGGAGATCCCTCTGAGACTTGGCCCATCAAATGCTGCCACTGCCTCATTACTCAAAAGCTAGAGGTGCTATCCCAAGAGATAATGAGTGAGACGAAAAAGAGAGGGTGTGTGGGAATTCATAACACTTTTGGTTTCGGTGCAATAACCTTTTGTGCACACAATGGGCTTTCAACAACCTTGCGGTTTCACCCCAAAGGCCAAAACGGAACCCAACCAACTCCAATCTCCTTTCTCACACCAGAACCAAAGCAAAAGGCGCAAAAACTCAACTCAACTTGACAAATGAAAGCAAAAACCAACTGTCCACCATATAAAAGTCATGAAAAAAGAAGTCAAGAATGGGCAGAGCGTTAATTTTTCATGGTAGACAAGAGAAAAACCATATTATTTCATTATTTACATCAGAGGCAGAGACTAAACAAACGAGCGGCAAGAGGCAAGAGGCAAGTGGCAAGTGGCGAGCGTTGTCCGTTTGGCCGGCACGTCATTAGTCACACCAAGGGGTAGATATGAAAGACAACAACAACAGCAACACCAACAGCAACAACATCCACAATAACAACAACAACAACAATAAGCTGTTTGCCAGTCAGATCCGCGTGCAAAGCGGATAAAAAGTAATCAAAAGCGCTAAGAACGACATAATAAGGCAACTGAGCACAGGACTAGCTGAAGCTCTAGTCTGAAGTCGAAGATGAGGTTCTTGTTGAAACTGAGATGAGGATGAGGATGTGGATGAGCATGGGGACGGATTCTGTAGATGAAGCTGCAAGATGAGGATGAGGATGAGAATGAAGCTGCAGTTTCAGCTCAAGTTGAAGGTGTTTCCAGCAGCAGCAGCTTGACAAAACGGAAATGAAATTAAATAAAGAAAAGCATCAAGGAGTTTCAGACTCATATTATATTGCATTATATGCCCCAGCGTCGGCGTTGACGTCAGCGTTGACGTCGACGTCAGCGTCAAGTGCTGCTGCGTTGGCGTTGGGACGAAATTCTTAGCCGGGTAAGCTGCTTGCGGCAAAGACGGGGCCGCAGTTTTTAAGCCGCAGCTTAAAGTGGTGACAACAACAGCGACAACTACAACAACAACAACTTCACTAGCAACAACAACAAGAACTATGACTGCAGCTTTGGTTCGCGCGTTGAGTTGAGTTGCATTTTGTAAAACTCTTTAGTGTGATTAATGTGCCCAGACATACACACAACACACACACACAACACACACACACACACATACTATAAACTATGCAAACATATGTGTGTGTGTGTTTGCTTCCTTTTATGAGCTATGCTGCCTGACCTGCGACCGGGACGTGCTCCTTACACTTTTCCTTTTACCTTTTTCCCTTTTGCTCGCTTTGCGCGTCTGTTGCTTTTGTTAGCACAACAAAAGCCACCCACCTCCACACAGTTTCTGTTTACCTATACACACACATACACACACACACACTCAGTCTCTCACACATGCAGAGGCACGTATAGCTGTAGCTGCCCTAATCCTTTTGAACGCTGCTTTTATCGCACTTACCTGTACTTATACACTTACGTGGGGTTGTAATAACTTGGTCATTAAGCAGACACCCCTCATGCTGTATTTACCGAACCAACAAAGTGTCTTGCGGGGCATATTTGGGGCATTTACATACACATATACGTATGCAGTTAAAGCTACCTCTTTTTTATGACTTAGTGAAATCAAGAAAATTTATTTTTATCTATCTCGCTATCTATCTATCTATCTATATATCTATCTATCTATCTATCTATCTATCTATCTATCTACCTGATTTAGTACATCTGCAGCAATACCAAAGTTTTATTTCCACAAATTTAACAAATCGACTATATATACCATAATTGTATTTCACTTTAATTCTCATAAAATTAATAGAAAAACTAGTGGGCGGCACTACAGTCGAGCATACTCGACTGTCGGAGAACCCGTACTTACTATAGAAAAGCAAACCTTAGAATAAAACAAGAATATTCCAAAAAATTTCATACTAAATCTATATTTTCGATCAATCGTTCCTATTTGAGCTATATGATATAGTGGTCCAATTTCAACCAAATTTGGTCAGGATTTATAGGACAAGCCCGCGTGCATATTCCCATATTCATATTTGGTTTAGATATCTCAAACAACGAAACAGTTTTTCATACTGAGACTTGATTTTCGACTGATCGTTCCTATGAAACCTATATGATATAGTGGTCCGATATCAACCAAATTTGCCCACCTGTTGCACACATTTTTTTTGTGAAAAAGTTAATAGTACTTCTGTTTAAGTACGGGGTCTAATAATAGAAAATAAACTTTTTATCATCAGATTTTTTATAGAAGTTGGGAATATCTGTACTACACTGATTTAAAGGTTTAAAAATGGAATAAAAAAAATAATATAAGCAAGTTATTTTAGGTAAGAGTATTTTGAAAATAAGAAATTATTCTTTAAAAAAAAATAAAAAATTGGAAAGCAATTGAGCACTTAGAATTATTATTTGGATTAACCGTGACCAGAATTTGATAGATATAATTTTAGCACTAAGGCTAGACTGTAACTAACATCAGCTTTTAGAGTCAGAGTAGTTAGTACATTCAATGCTATGATCATTAGCAAGAGTATTTTAGCTTCGTTGCATCATTATTAACTTTTGCTTTTTAGGTTGTTTCTTGTGTGTGTGTTTTTTTCGATTTGTTGCTTTCCGTTTCGTTTCTTTTTCTTGTACAAGTTGTTGTTTTTGTGTATCTCATTATGCGTCAGGCTTCTTCTTCATTTTGTACTTGTGCTTGTTGTAGTTGTTGCTGCTGCTGTTGCTGTCAGCGTCTTGGGTTACATATTTCATATTTTGTAGTCATAGCCACAGTTGATGAGGACGAAAGAATCGTTGTCACTTTTTTCTGTGGCTCGCAGTCAACAGTCAACTCGTATTGGGACTCGACTTGGATGATACCTCGTTTGTTCAAGTGTTTTGCCTGCGGCTTTTGTACTTCCCTCCCCTCCACCCTTTGGGACAGGAAACAGCAGAAACAGCAACTGGCCAAAAGGGGTAGAACTCGACATATTCCAACGTCATCGTCATTGTCATTGGCAACAGCCTTTGGCAGGAGCTTGAAAAGGATTTCATGTTTATTGCCCGTTTTTTGCTTATTAAAATAAAAGACAAGAAATAAAAGACAAAAAACTTTTTTGTGGGGCTTCTTTCGATGCTGCAACGTGTCAGCTACAAGTTAAATGAGTTTCTTTTTTTTTTCCTTCTTTATGGTTGCTGCACAGGAAGTTGTTAAGCATTGTTGGCTGCAGGGAAGAAAAGGGAGAGGGAGGGGGAGAACACTCTCTCAAGTGTCAGCCCTGAGCGAATCTGGCAAAAGGCTGTGCCACTTTCCAGGGGCGCCACTAATTAATTAAGACATTTTCAATGAAATCAAGTTAAATGCAAGGCAAATAATGAAACTGTGTCAGGCCATGCACCGAGCATAATAAAAGCAGCAACTTTAACTCCAGACACGTACGCGCCAGGAAGCCACAACAAGAGTCAGACTCAGACTCAGACCCGATCTAGTCCCAGTCGCAGTCGCAGTCTTAGCTTAGCCAATCCTCCAGCTAGTGGCATCAATTTTTGTCCAGTAGCCGAGAAAATGTCACGTTTCCACATAGGTTACAAAGCGTGAGAATTGCGCGCCAGTTTCTTCGGTTCGCTTTCGTCGCAGGAAAAGGTACTTTCCGTGGTGAAAATTAATTGCAGGCCGTGTTATCGTCGTCTCAGACACAGAGTCCAACAATTAATTGGAAAGCACAGCAAAAATAAAATCAAAATAACCAAACAAAAAAAAAACGGCAAGCAAAACAATAAAACGATACGAAATGAATCGTAAAAAAATAGTTCAGAAATTGAGCAGTTGCCAGATTTTTTCTTATTTCTTATTTGAAACTACAATGGTCATTTCAACACATTAAAATTTTAATTAATTGCTTAATGTGCAGCACGAAATGTTTATAACTTTTCCAACTACAACTACTGTTATTGTTGTTCGCGGCAAAAAAGGCTCGTAAACTGTTTAGAAGCAGCACTTGGCCAGCTCCAATTGAAATTGAGGGAAATGTCATTTTAGAAATGCACTGCTCACCTTTTTGCACTCTTTGCACTTATTCTAATTGTCAACTAATTTAGTTAAACGGCAGTCAGAGCAGACCTTCCAGAGGGTCTTGGCCACAATCCTCTGCGACTCCCTCTTGGCTCTCCTCTTGTCTCTATCTCTGCCTCTGGTTCTGAGTCTGGTTTGCATCTCGCCACTCTCTGCGGTAATCAGCCACATTTATGTGGGCTCATAAATATGCAAATATCCTTTAAGTACTTTTAATGTCTTGCCATTTGTTGGCCTGGCTTATTGCCAATGAGAAAATTCGCAGTTGCTGTTGCTGTTGCTGTTGCAACTTGCCTCTTTCTTCAAACCTCCCACCTCCGCCTAATGGTCTTAATGGCAATGTTTGCCATTGTCGCCATCATCTTGGCCATATTTACACGCATTTATTCGTTTGCTGCCTTTTTGCAATTTCATTTCAACTTTATGGGCTCATAAATAACAACAACAACTCAGTGTGTGTGCGTGTGTGTGTGTGTGTGTGAGTGTGGGTCGCCTGATAATATTAACTACTTTTTAGGTAGGGAATTAAGTTCGAGTATCCCTCGCTTGATTGCCACTATTAATAGTCTAAGAATTGTCAATAAAGAACCTTTTGGCTAATTCTCCTCTACATTGTTGCAGGATTTCAAAGGATTTTTGGAGTTGCAACCAAAGGGTCGATAAAAGAGACACAGACACAATTCGCACACTGTGGCCAGCGGGAGACGAGCAGCAAACCGAATGCAGTATCTCAACTACGCACTGCAGACATCCACGCGACTGCTGACCAGCCAGAGCAATAACCACAGTCAGCCACAGACCCAGACACAGACGGCAGCCCAGGAGGCAGCGGCGGAGGCGGAGGCGAAGGCGGAGGACCAAATAGCACACGCCTGCTGCAGTCGAGGCGCCCAATTGCTGAGATTGCGCCAGCAGGAGCTGGCCAAGAGACGCGCCCTTGAGCTAGAGGATCAGCTGAACGCGAACGCTATCAGGTGTGCCCAGGACAACGACAAGGACGAGGACTTCTTCAGCGAGGCATCCAGCGAGCCAGAGGAGGGAGCTGTCGGTGGTCATCGGGAGGAGTCAACGCCACAGCAGCCAGTCCAATGAAATTTACTCTCATTTAATGTGCAACTGGCGCGAAGCAAACTGTTATCCTTTTTCAACCGCGACATGGCCGCCACCGATGGCCAAATCATATTGGCCGCATCCCGTTTTGGGGACTCGACGCCCGTCTATTTGCGCGACTTCTCCAAGCAGCCGCTGCCGGCGGTGGCCAAGATCCTCAAGGGCCAGCACCAGGCCCTTGGCGTGCCAACGCTATCGGCGCCTTCACTCCAGAGCACGGCGCTCTTTCTGAGCGCCGGCAAGAAGTACCAGATACTGGCCCAGCCCATCAAGATCAAGGAGGGACGCAAGCCCACAAATGTGGGCGCCAAGGTGCTCATACCGGAGACCTATGGCGGCTACTTCGAGCTCCTCAGCGAGGACGGCCGCTCCACGCGCTGCATTGACTCCGTCCTGGAGCTGGCGCGTCGTCGCAACGCCCGCGTCCTGGTGCGGGAGACGTTCCGCTGCCAGCAGCTCAATCGCACCATCCACGCCGGCGAGCTGCTGACCACGATGAACGACAACGGCAAGTACCTGCAGTGCCGCAACATCAAGGACGAGATCATCAATCTGCCACTCGATACCAAAGCCAAGTTCTCGCCCATCGCACGCGAGGACAGCATCAGCGGAGTGCACACCGTCAAGAATCTGCTGCTCAAGCGGATGCCCGTCATTGTGAGGTAAGACTGTGGGAGAGACTGAACTAGACCTGTTGTCTATTCTCGCTTCATTGGCCAATCTTGGGCTACAACTGCATCCATTTCACTATTTTCATACTTCCAAATGCTTGTTCATTTTTATACCCTGTGCCCATTGAAAATAGTCCAAAGGGTATATATATTCTTGATCAGCATCAACAGCCGAGGACACCGGACGCAGATCATATCATATATATATCATATAGCTGCCATAGGAACAATCAGTCGAAAATCAAGTCTCAGTATGAAAAACTTTTTCGTTGCTTCAGATATCTGAACCAAACTGACAGAATATTCATAAGGGATGGTCCTAGGCATTCTGACTAAATTTGGTTAAAATCTGACTACTATATCATACAGCAAATTCGAGCGGCGTTAAATATTTATGTTTTCTATGCCTACATACATATTACTTCTTCTATTATAACCAATATTCTATTTTATGGAGGCTGGCACAGGGTATCTAACTGTCGAGCAAACTCGACTGCAGTCGCTCTATTTAGAACCTGTACTTAAAAAGTATAAATCCAAAATTTTTAAATCAGTACTCAAGAGTTTTGATAAAACTACTATATAGTTCGGATTTCATCACGATCGGGTAATAAACTCGGAAGTTATTCATCTGTAGGCTTTCGTCTTATGCCCATTCCGCATTCATTTCCCTATCTAGACTCCAACTACTTTATGATTGCCTTCTTGAGGTACAACTCTATCTAACCTTTTATTGCCTATAGCTTGCCCGTTTTTCCCTTTCTCATCAATGGAAAATCCTTTGCGGATTGGACTTATTGATTAGCAATTTCATCACTCCTTTTCCTGTCTAATTCAGCTAAATACAACTGCATACATTTACCAATTTTCTGCTCATTTATTTCCTTTGTCGAGCTACAACCGCAAGCATTTTTTAATTATACTTTCCTATACGCTCTCATTCCTTGCTCCTCCACAGACTCGTCCATGGCAGCGGACCGAAGGGTCTGAAGCAGCCGTTTGTGCCAGAGCTGAGGCTGCTGGGATGCGTGGAGATCGATCGGATCTTTGCGCTGCCGCTGCAGAAGGACACGGATCTGGTGCCGGTGCCATTGAATGTGAAGATCAAGCTGCAGCGGGCCAAGAATATGGAGCAGCTGGAGCATTTCATTGAGTACACGCGCTTTCTGGACAAGGCGCAACGATTGCTGGCGGATGCGCGCGATCGCCTGCAGATTGTCGATCTCAAGCTGAGCGAGAAGGAGAAGAAGGACTCGAAGTTCAGCAGCCGCAACAGCGGCAACAAGTTGCCCGTGGTGATGCTGCCGTCGGCAGCTGGCGTCGCCAGCGGATTGGCCGAGAGCGGCTACGTGCTGAGGAAGAGCGCCAGCTGCGATTCGTGGTCGAAACAGCAGCAGCAGGTGCTGAGCAGCAGCGAGATAGCCGAGGAATACAAGGAGATTGATCACATCTATGATTACGTGCGCGGTCTGACGCCCCTATCGAAGGGATTGGCCCGTTTTGAGCCCATCTGCGAGTCGCCGACGCTCAAGTCGCAGCACACGGACAGCAGCGGCAATGGCAACTATTGCAGTTTGATCCGAGGTCCGACAACGCAGACGGCAACAGCACAGCAACCGCACAACAACAACAACAACTACAGCAGCCTGGAATCGAACAAGCACAGCAGCAGCAATGGGGGCCATCAACATCACCATCAATACCAGACGCATCAGCAGCATCAGCAGCAACAGCATCATCATCATCATTCCTCGGCCTTGCTGGTCAATCACTATCACCACAGCCATATACAGGAGGACATCAAGCCGGTGCCGCCGCCCATTGAGACAATTCCGGGCAAGAAGCCGGCCGAGAAGCGACAACGTCCAACTCTACCAAAGCTTTACATCAAGAACGCCAATGCGCACAGCGCCGGCAGCAGCAGCAATGGCAACTCCACCGGCGGCACCAGTCACAGTCACAGCCATAGTCACAGTCACAGTCACAGTCACAGCCATTCGCAGCAGCAGCTGCCGCCAACGCCGGGTAGCAACAACAACAACAACAATAGCAGCACGGCTGCAATTGTTGCCAGCGCCGCTGCAGCAGCAACATCCGCTCACCACGCCCACTCGCATGCCCATGCCCACGCCCATCCCCATGCACACACACACTCACACCCACACGCACACCATGGCAAGGTGCTGACGCCCAACAACCATTTGCCAGTCAAGGAATCCCTTGAGCCGCAATCGCCGCTCTTTCATATCAGGTGAGTAGCAATTGGCAGGCCAGAGGCGGAAAGAGGGAGGCAGTTAGTGATTTATGTATAATATGTCCAAATTATAGATCAACACTTGAACCAACTTTTTTAAATCGTAAAGACATAAATCGAGTTGTCGATATATCGTTTAAAAAAATTTAGTTAATGTACTTAAAAATCGAATTGTCGATTTCTCAATGTGTTTTTACAACAATTATTAATGTTTTACGTAACATATAACATACATACTTATATTCATTTGAATGTACATTGTACGTTTTTAGATATAAATGTTAAGCTTCTTTGAAAACTTCTTATATACTCTATGGGTACTTGACAAATCCATACCTGATAAATAATGATAAGTAATCATAGTAATTAGTAGTTAGATTATTTTTATTTAAAAGTCTATCTAACGATTAAATTCCGAATCTTTTCGGCTTTGCCCAATTATTTAATTATTACGACTCCAAAAAATCAAAAATAATCTAAAATTATTACAATTAATCAAAAATAATCAGAAATAATAAAAAATATACAAAAAAAATGAAATTATTTTAAATTTTCACAAGCAAAGTGCCAAAGCTACAAAAGCAACTATAATCAAAAGCTTTGGCTACTTTGATTGTGAAAATTTAAAATAATTTCATTTTTACTAAATAGTCATACATAATCAGAAATATTAAAAAAAATAAGAAATAATCAGAAAAAAATCAAAAATAATCCGAATACTCAAAAAGATTTTTTCTTTTTATTTCTGATTAATATTTAATATTTTTTGTAATCGTAATCATTAAATGGTCACAACTTTTTCAACAGTGAATTATATAGTCATTACGATTATTTCCAAAAATAACCTAATCGGTTAGTAATTCCAATTGAAATTTAACAGGTATGGACAAATCTAATCCCAATCTAAATCAAAATTTAAAAAATCGTCAAAACATTAATAAAGCAGTTGAACTACCATAACTCGAGTAAAATTAATAAACTTAAGAAAAAGAACTCTATAAGTCGAAAATCTCCATAACTCGAGCCTTTTCTTTGGATAATGGTGATTCGAGTTAGGGAAAATCTACTGTATTGCAGCATAGCTAAAGGCGGAAAACTCATGCAAAATATCGTTCACAGATACAAGAGTCTCAGCAGCCTGCAGCTGACGCCGGACAGCAACAATACCGGAGCAATGACGCCGCCGACGATCTCAGCGCATGCCAAGGCAACGGCAGCGGCAGCAGCAGCGGCGTCTGCAGCGGCATCGGCAGCGGCAGCGTCATCAGCTGGCTCGCAGTCGCCGCCGGATGTGGTGCTCAAGTGCGGCAGCATACTGAATTCCCATGGATATCTGGCGCACAGTCACAGCCGCAGCTCGAGCAGCAACAACAACCACCATAATCCTCGAGAGGGCACGCTGGACTCGTCGCGCAGCGGGGGACGCACTTCGGGCGATTCCCAGAAGTTGCCGGAGAAGAAGACGCGACGATTGTCGCGGCCACGTAGTCTCTCGAATCTGGTGTGGGATCTGCGGCCATCCAAGGAGAAGTCCAAGAAGAAACTCTATATACACCATTTCGATCAGCGCCAGCAGGCGACGCTGTATCTGTAGGAGATGCCCGGGTTCCGTGTAGATTCGTTGCCAAATCGTTTCGCTGCCATCAACGACAAAAAAACCCCACAGACAACAACCACAACAACCACAACAGACATCAACAACAACAACAACTACAACTACAACTACAACTACAACAATAACAAGCAACACCAAGATTTAACGCTGTGTGTGTTCCTGCAGGTGAGCAAACGGGAGGGATTCAGAGCAAAGATGGGGGAGACTGGGAGGGAGGTGTGGCAATGCAAATCGTGCTGACTTGTGATTGTTTTGCTTATTAAATTCGTGCAGCTAAAAAACTAAATAATTTCCTCTTTATCTTTCTTCTCTCACTCACGCAATCTCTGTCTGTCTCTCTCTCTCTCCCTTGCAGCTTTCACTATTTTAGCTTGCAGCTGCAATTTTAATTACCATTGAATTGTGCCTTCCCCTGCGCCTAGAACTATGCTTTAAAATTCCAATGAAATATTTTTCAAGAATATTTTGCCTGGATGAACAAGGATGCAAGAATGAGAGATTGAAGAAAGAGAAACGATTTGAGACGAAGACAAAAGACAAAAGACGAAGAAGAAAGCAGAAGAACCAAACAAAACTAATCACATGAAGCGCTGAAAACACACACAGTAAACAACACACACACTCACACACACGCAAACCAGACCAACCATACACACACACACACAAACACAAACACACACATCAAGTCTATAAAATTGTGATTTTAATTTTATGTTTAATTTAATTTAATAATGCGACACTTTTAGTTAATATTTAAAATGATGAGGCGATGCGGCAAAGCAAAAACTAAATCTGAAAAAAAGAAATAATCATAAAAAATAATTAAATAGATAAAAAGCCATTTTTCATTTTGCCGTCGCCTTCAGTTTTCAGTCACATTTCAAATAAAATAACGGCAAATTAACGAAGCGGTGTAATAAGCTGGAAAGAAAGGAAGAAACAAAAACAAACAAGAAAAACAAAGCTTAAAGCGAATGCGAAAAGCGCCCTCAGCAATATCAAAAAAACACACTCACATTTATAAAGTAAAATATACACATATATACATGTACATCGGTATATATATACTATATAATATAGATAAGCAATATTACACAAATATCGAACATTATTTACTTAGACGATGTTATGCAGCAGCAGCAGCAGCAACAACAACAACAAGCATATTTCATGTTATAATCAAATAGTTGAAATGAATTTATTAATTTCTGATCATTATTTAAATGTTGTTCGTTGTGAATGTTGTGAATGTATTCGTAATTGTATTCGCAATTGTTTCGAATTATGCAATTTAATTACAATTAACTATACTCTTATTAGTCTTTAGTTGCTCAGAGCTAAGCTGTCACCGAGTAAGACGGAGATCGAGAGAGAAAATGAGAGAGAGTGTGTGTGATTTGTCTCTCCCCTCCCTCTGCTCCTGATCCACTCGTACAGCCTCTGGCAATGCATTGTCTTAGTCGATTAGTATGTACATTTTAGTTATTACAATTATATCGCTTATATAGCATACGAGTAAATAGAGTACATTATTACCTACTATAACTACATTCTATTTGTGTCTAATAAATGTCTCAGAAAATATAAATTGTATATGCAAAAATGTTGTACTCGTTATTTTATTCAATTCTTTATGGCTATGAGAAAATCTGTGTGGGCGTGTCAGCAACGGGAATAATTTGTTTTGTCAGTTTGGCGTCATCTCATCCTTAGATGGAAATACGGACTCCAAGTGGATCGAGCTATAAATGCGATAAATTAAAACTGCGCTTTATTGTAATTATATAATCATTTCAGTTACCGTACACTAAGTTAGTAGAGGAGAGTATCAGTAAGTATGCATTATAAAAATATCATTTTTAAACCTCTACATTTTTTTATTTCAGAGTCTATTAGATTTAGATGCAATCGATACAAATTAATTTGTGAAGATTTTTAAGGCCATAGGGTATCTCATATTCATCAGTCTCAAATGGAAATTTCTCAACTGTTAGCGATAATTTATGGCAATTAACTACTTAACACTAATGCTTAAAAGACTTTAGTCATTTATAGTTAATTAGAAAATAAAATGATCCATAAAATATAAATCGAATCCAGTTTTGATGAAGATGTTTATAAATTTGCTGTAAATTTGAATTTGCATTTCAAATGGATTGATTGAGAACTCCTTAATTTCAGCGTAATCTGTAACAATTTCAATTGCTGAGCTTATTGGTGGGTTCGCAACACAATCACAACAGCTGCCAGATCAAGCACTTGAAGCGTTATTAAACTGGCTATTACCAAATTAGGTTCAACGCCAGGTGAAAACTGCGCAATTGCCTGGCAAATTTCCAAACGCACAAAGCTAAAATTTCAATAGAGCAACAACAACACCTTAATAATATATGGACACATGCCAAATGCTTCCTGCCGAGTTGAAATAGAAACTGTGCTGAAACTGGGCTGGGAGACAATGAGGCGAAACACCTGCCAAAGCACCGACACCTGGCTATAACATGGCTTAGATTGAACCCATTTGGGCAAAGAATTAAATCTGAATTGCATTACATTTCCATAGAGCGAATGCGGAAAGAAAAAAAAAATATATATAGAGAGAGAGAGGAAGCTCAATTGCGTTAATACTGGTAATTAGTTGGCAATATCGAAAGATTTAATTTGCGCTCACGTCGGCCCCAAAACGGTGCGAGGCGATCAAGTTTGTTGCCTAAGTCTTTTGTTTAGTGGCGCGAGCGTAAAGCAGAAATGCTATGCAAATAGATTGACTGTTATTGTTGCCATCGTCGTTGTTGTTGTTGTTGTTGGTGGTGGTGGTGCTGTCAGAGCTAGAGCTGGTGCTGGCGGCAACGAATTGAATAACATGAAAAATGCGCTTACATTGCGATATCATCACGTTTATGACGCTGGCACAATTAATCAGCCGACATGCAAGCGCTAAAAGGCAGACTCCAACTCCATCTCGAACTCCAACTCCAACTCTAACTCCAACTCTAACTGTGGCTCTGGTTCTGGTTCTGTCCTTAGTTCTGAAGAGACGCACAGCTGGCCTGACTTGGTACCAAGAACCATAAACGTTTCTCTGCTCATCAAATGTGCAATTTATAACATTTTCCTATGCGGCAACCGCGGAACCAAAAGCCGACAGCAGACGCCTACGCCAAAATCTCAGGCACTGGGATCCTCAAACTCTACACTTGAAGAAATTGATAGGCAAAAAAAAAGAAGAAAGATTTACTACTTCCAACTAGGAAACTTTTATGTGGGAAAGTTGTCAGGATAATGTTTCTTATTTTTCAGATAGTTTAAGAACAATTTAAAGTAGAATTGGGAATCAGGTATCAGATAATTGTAGTGTATTTTCTGTAAAAAGAATTAATGCTATTTAAAGTGCTTATTTATGACTATTTTCTCGATGCATACTTAGCAATTACCTCAGTTAAATACAATATGGAAAACAGTTCTAGTTCCAAAATATAGAAAAAAAGAATCAGTCTCATTAACAGAACAAGAAGTAAGTATTATAATTGGTAACAAAATTATTTAAGTGTAATTAGAGAGCAAACTGCAGATTTTAGGAACATTTTATGAATACAATCTTTCAATTTGTAGTACTTCTCTATTTGCCTGAGTGTAGCTGCGTATCGGTCTCAGTCTCTGACTCAAAGCTGAAGCCAGGCTGCATGTTGCTAAGCCATTTGCTACAGTTATGGCACACAGGAAGAACTGAAAAAAAACTGAAGAACTGGCTGAGCTGGCTGAGCTGGCAGCTGCCCCATCCGCTTGGATCGGCTCATGTGCCGGCGATTTGTATCGCCGTCTGTTTAAACTGTGTAAATCGCCCTAAACTACGCATCAGTTTCGGTTTCAATCTTGAACTTGCTTCCATTCTCTGTCCCCCACCCGTCACTTTATCTCTCTCTTTCTCTGTCTCTGTCTCTCATGCGTCCCTCAATATGTTTATTTAAACGCTTTGCTCTGTAGTCGAGTCGAGTTGAGTTGAGTTGAGGAAGTGGTTTCGTTTAGCGTGCCTGCAACTTTATCGCGATATACTCGTACGCGATATGCGATGTAGCGGTAACAAATTGCCTGCCAGGCCTCATTGGTTCCCCTACTCTACCCCTCTTTGTATTTGCTCAGATCCTGGCCCAGTTCTAAGCCACTTCCGCGTCACATGCTTACAATTAAAAGTGCACACAGTTCAATTACGCAGAGCTGAGAGTGGAGGCTCTTTCCCTTGTCCAGCTGGTTAGGGTCTGGGTCTAAGTCTCGGTCTCGGTCTCGGTCTTGGTCTCGGTCACAGACCGATCTGCAATTACGAGGGTCGACGACTTCTTTTTTGTTGCGTTCTTTATTATGTTCGTTGCCAATTGCGCAACTGTTGCAACTGCCTCGATAATCATTCAAATTTACAAGAAAACAATCAAAAACAAATTCCTAGAACACAAATCGACGAAACTCATTTCATTTCAATTAAAGTTGCACGCCGGCTTCGACTTCGACTTCGACTTTGACTCGAGAGCGAAGCAGCAGCTCTGAGAAAAGAAACGAGAAATGATCTGAGCTTGGCACAACGATGTTGGCAATACCCTGCAATACAGGTGTAAGGTTTTCAGCGTGAATCGATAGCATCGAAGAGCTATCGTTATTTGAAATAAATACAATAAAAAGTGAACTCTCAGATATGTATTTTTTGGTTGGGGTATCCTGGAAAAGCGTACATTATTATATTAATCTATTACTGAAAAATTGATTTTTAATTTCAAATTTTTTCCAGATATAAATTATGGAAAATTTTTTACTTTTGTATAAGTACTATATGTATTTTTTAAATTAGTGATTCAAATAAGGTATACATTAAATTTTAGCTTTTACTAGAAAGAATATCAGATTAAAAGATTGAGAATGCTTAAACAATATCTAACAACACATTTTAAAAAGTTGAAGAAAACCCGATAATAGTTCATAAGGAAAGTTCCCACTAATTAAATTAGAAGTGTATCAAACTACATTGAAGTGCGACAGTATCCACTTCAAGGTTAGCTCATGAGGAAGACACGGGAGGCATAAGAGCGTGCAACAACTGGCGGGCGGGTGTAGCAATAGCGGCGTGGAGGAAAAGCCAAAGAAAAACAAATTTAAATAAGACAAACGTCAACCAATTACCGTCAATCGCATTTCCCGCAACGTCGACGTTGTTGCCAACCTTTTGCAAGTTAGTAAGCTGCAAGATTGCCAAATGGGATGGTTTAAGCAACGGGTGAGGGCGTCTGAATGCGCATGTGCAGTTACGAGTGCAACTGCAACAACAACAACAACAACTGCGACTGTGACTGCGACTGCGTCACACGGCACGCGGAGAGGTCAAAAAACTGTGCGCGTCATTTGAATAAGTTGGGAGCAGCAGTTGCTGTTGTCTCAGGATGCAGGGAGATGCAACTGCAATGTTGCTGCTGAAATCAAATCAAATCCAAATCAAACAAAACAAACTGCTAGAAAAGACACACAGCAACAACAACAACAACAACAACCAAAGCAGAAAAGCGACAAGGCATCGAACAAATTTCCATGCTGCTGTGAAATTCCACGATGCGACGTGGACGAAGTTGTTCCCAGTTGTTTGTTGTTGGTTGGTGGTTGTTGGTTGTTGGTTGTTTGTTGCTATGTCTATGACTTGTTCTATGGGTGTTTTGGGCTCTGAGCGCAATTATCCATCGCGTATTTGCTTTGGCTTTGACTTTGGCATTCTGCCATCGATGCTGATGTGCTTGTCGATGTGAATGCGAATGCGACTGTCGATGTCGATGTGAATGTGGATGTGTTGCAGCCGAAACCTTTCTTCCACTTCCACTTAAATTGCCCATGACGAGCTGTGCGCTCTGACAGCTGAGCAACTGCCTGGCTGACAGTGTGCCCAGGTCTATATCCAGCTGCAGTGTATCCATCATCAGCATGCGATTCTCATGCGAATAGGTCAATAACAACAAGCAGCAGCAGCAGCAACAGCAACAGCAACAAGTTGGTCTTAGAATTTCAATCATTGACTTTGGCCAAGTGAAATGCGCCAATGATTCTCATTCGGATTTAGAATCCATGGCAGCTGCTGTTTGTTGTTGTTGATTTGTTTGGTTTGTACCAACAGCAACTGTTGCAACTTTTGCTGCTGCTGCTGGTGTGCGTCGCTAGCTGCAACTTTGTCGCTGCGCGTTGGCCACTTTGTTCTGGAGCGATATCTTGCAGCTTAAATTGCTGTTAGGCAACCGATCACGTTCGCTGCATGCATACAAAACAGTTTCAGAGGCTGTTGCTGTTGTTGTTGCTGTTCCTGCTGTTGTTGCCTGCTGTTGTTGCCTGCTTGCAATTGGCCTGGCCATTTTGAACGCCAGTTGATTTTTCATTCGATCCATTTGAAATTGTTTGATGCCTGTTTGATATGGCCATGATAGATGCCAGCTCGTTACGACTGCAACAACGAGTACTTCAATCATATTCAGTCCCTGACAATGAGATTCGGACCGCTGGCCAGATATTCGCTATGCCCTGTTTTATTCAGCTGTTAGCCTGGCCCAAAGACATGGGTCCGGGTATTGAATATAGAGATAATTATGAATTGCTCCAAAATAATTCACAAAAATATTTGGGTAATGATTACAAAAAATAATATCAAAACTGAAATTAATATTGAAACTGAATAATATTAAATGTTCATATAAACTGTATCTAAGATATAATTAAAAATTTTACAGTAATTTCTATACATTTTACCTCAAAATATAGTGTCAATAGTTATCAAACACCTTATTCAGACATTGAAGAAACGGGCCATAATGTACTTTAATTTTATTATTTTATAGTAAATATATTATAAATATTAATATTACACGCAACAAAATCAAAAAAATTTCTAATGTAATCCATTATTGCAAAAATGATTAAATGCAAAAATTAAATTTGTCTTAAAGATAAGGGCTAGTGACGTAATAATCGGAGGTGCAACAGAAATTGCTTTCGCTTGAATTTCACTTGAATTTCATACAAATTGAAGAGAAATTCATGCGAAAGCGATTTCTGCGGCACCCTTGAATATTTCGAAAAAAAAAAAACATATTTCAACGAAACTAATAAAATTGGAATGCACAATGAATTAAGAGGCAAAACGACATTTAGCTCGATCAGTTTCTGCAAAGTTATGAAAGTTGGAAATTAGTCTGATCTTCTACCGAGCAAACGAGTATATTTTGTATTTACGACTACGCTTTCTTTTACATATATATTTTTTAAATCTCGAAATTTTTATTATTTCAAGTCGTTTCATTTTTTGTCGATAATTTATTGCATTCTAAAGCTAAACTCGATTTGCTATGTAGACTAACATCACTAATAAGGACTAACAATTACAGTTCTACTAATAAGTATTTAATAAAATTAGTTATTAAATTTGATAAAAACATTTAAACCAAGAAAATCCCAAAACAATTATCTGAATATTGTTCAAATCGTTTGCCGGGCAGTGTAAAAGCATGTTATTTGAAATTTAAATTTTAGTTTACAATATACAATGCCTTTTATTTACATTTTAAATATATCAGTGTAATAAAATGCCCACATCATCCATTTATGTAAATAACATGTAAGCAATTTGCTTAAATGCTTTAAATAATTATTTAAGCAAACACGAAATCGCAGTCCTTTCCTTACGAAACTTAACCTTCACTCTGAACGTAAATATTTATTTACATACGCAAAATATTGATATGAAGTTTCTTAATGGATGCTTCGCTGTGAGAGTTGTTGTTGCCGCATGAGTCAGCGTTTATTTTGCATACATATTTTGCTTTTTTCCGTATTTCTTCGAATGATTAAACTGTTTAAATTGAAATTTCATTTAGTGCATGTGCGAAATGAGTTAAAAAGGCAGCTACGATGACGACAACTGCAGGGCAAATGCGCATAAAATCAATAGCACACACAAGCACTCAAATACATATTAATGCACACAGATACACACACACACACAAGCACTCGACGTGTTGCACTGTCAACAGTCAAGTGGCAGTGCATTAAAATTGTAAACTTCAACAACAAACAAAAGCCACAAACAGACGCTCGACCCTCATTCGGCTCGCTGGCCACTCTCCCTGCTCCCTTCAGCTCCTGCTGCAGCTCCTGCTTACTCCTGCCCAGCTCTGCTTCGGTGTGGTGTGGCCTGGTCGATTGGCCAATTGGTTGCCCCGTCCGTTGCCCGTTTGCCACCAGCACACCACAAGCAGGAGACGCGCATTGCACAGTGAAGGTGGAGTACGAAGTGGAATTTGGAGATGAAGGAGGACAATGACGGACGAGAGATGTTGGCAATGTTGCAATTGTGCACATTGGTCGCCTGGTATCCGGCTTATAAGCTGCCAATTTCAAATTGTGCGTCACGTACACGCATAATGGGCAAAAGTAATGAAAACATATGAACAGACACGCAGGGCGAAGCAGCGAGCAGCTCACAAGAGGTAGACAGAGAGAGAGAGGAGAGAAAGAGGGGAGCAACTAAAGTTAGTTGGAATGGCCCTGCACGCACTGGGGGCATGGCTTGCACATTTCCAGTAGGCAGTTGCGGCAATGCGATTGCAAATGCACAAAATAATAATTTGCAATACGCGCAGTTCAATTACAGCAGCAACTCCAGCAGCAGCAGCAACAACAGCAACTCCTTCGACTGTGTATCATTCTGGCAGTTTGCTCATTTGTAGCGAACTTATTTTACAATACATTGCTGCAGTCATATAATTGATATGCTCTAAGTAATTGGCGCTGACCACGCGAGCAACATCTTTGCTGCTGCTGCTGCTGCTGTTGCAGTTGCTGCAAGTGAGAGATCAAGCAAACGATTTGTATATCGGTGGATCGATCATTCGATTATACGTCGGACATGCTGGCGACATACAGGACCACCCCACTGTACCTGCCAGACATCCATCTCGCGCCTAATTGCATACCCGCCAGCAACTGTAGCAGCAGCAGCAGCGGCAACTGCAACTGCAATATCAACAACAACAGCACCAATAATGCATTGTTACTAAATTTTGTTTATAAATCAAAAGGCATAACGCTTGGCAAGTCGTTTCAGGCGTTCAGTCATGCCGCACATCATGTTGCTGTTGCTGCTGCTGTTGTACTCGTTGTTGCTGCGGTGTCGCCAGCATGTTGCTGTAGCTGTTCTTGATGTTGGCGCTTCGCTGAAAGCTTTACGTTTGATGTCGCCACATTTTGTGCTCTTTGCTATCAATATTGTTGTTGTTGTTGTTATCTGTGTAGTTGTTGCTGGCACAAAACTGCCATTTATAGGCAATTAGACTTTGATTTTAGTTGCTGTTTGAATGGTTGCTGTTGCTGCTGCCGCTGCTGCTATTGCTGTTGATGTTGCTGCGGTCCTGCGAGCGCCATTAATGCAGTGTGTAACAAATCATGGCTGCAATTAGTGCGTGTTTATGACTGCTGCTGCCGGCAGGACAACAGAGGGACGCAGACTGGCAGGAGAGGTGAAGAGAGGGCAGTTTAAATAGCCAGCACCATTTCAGCGCTCAATATTTTGTACTTTTAGCTGTCTGTTAGGCAATTTTAGCATGTTTAGCGCAGCGCACAATTTGCATGCAACGTTGTCGTTCACATCAGCAACAATGGCCCCTGATGATGGCAACTGGACCAGTGTCCAATGTCCAGTGTCCAGTGTCTAGTGGCGTCGACTGGCGTCAATAATGGCCTGTCGTTTGCCTCCGCTGTCATGGCCATAAACGCCCGCCGGCCATATTGTTAGCCGCATCAGTCGATAGTTGTTTTTACTGCTGCTGCTGCGGCTGCCTCTTCTGCTGTTGCACTAATTGCACTGTCCATGAGCAACACACACACACACACACACTTGCATATGTGTGTATTTGTGTATAATTCCTTTAATGACATAGATCATGCTAATATAATTATATAGAAGCCAGCAACAAAAGCTGCTCTGATATCATATCATCAAATGCCAAAAGAGAGTAAATAAAGTCACATAGAGTCGAGTTAGAATCTAGAGAGAGAGGGAGAAATTATAGTATTATTATGCAATTGAGCTAAAAGTTTTAAAAGATTTAAAAGCCAGAGCATATTCGATGGTTAGACAGATAACTGGAGGGGAACTTAATTTGCATAGCACAATGTGGGTCATTAATGGTCCAGAAAGAGAGATGAAATGCTTGACGCAGTAATCACGACTTTCAACATTTTCCCAAGCATCAAAACTCTAAATAATTTCTATATTAAACGAGCATGAGAACAACTTGCAAATTTTTGACAGCAATAACAGCTGCAACAACAACAGCACCAACAACAACAGATACAACTTCGCCCCAAAGCGCCGATGATAAGCTCGGCAGTTGAAAGACGAATATCAGCAGTGATATATCAACTGTCTGGCAAAGCCGAAAAATCGAGGATAAACCGCAAGCAAATCGTTGGTCGCACTTTATGTTGCTGACGCTTCATCGCTCGCAGCGAGCCAAAGAAATGCAATTTTGGCCAAAAAGGCAACTGGCAACTGGTAACTAGCCACATTGAACAGATATAGAATACATGGCGAAAGGAAAATGCTCAAAATGATATTCGTCTATGACGATGACGATGACGACGATGCTTAAATTGTAAATGTTGTAAAAATTGTAAAATGGTCAAAATGGTAAATGGCGATGCGACCGTCGCGCTGCTTAAAATTCCAAAGCAAATTGCGGCCAGTCAGTTGTGGTTGTTGTTGTCGTTGTTGTTGCTGCTTGTCGGCAACAACATTCAGCAACATCACAAACATCAATTGACCCTTTGGTGCTTTAGGATCAAGCGTAATAATCGCTAGCATAAAAACGCTTTGCACTCTTGCGCCCAGAACGGAACAACAGCAACAACAACAACAACAACAATAGCAACAACAAAAGGCTTACAGGTAAGGGACCCCAAACATGCACTTGGTCTGACACTGAGAACTGAACTGAGATCCCCCAGCCATGCTATACTCAGCATATGTGTGCCCTGCTCTGACTCCAGCTCCAGACCTCGTCTACAACTCCAACTCCGACTCCAGCCAATAGCCAATGGCAATGGCAACGAATGAAGATGAATCGCCAAAGTCTCAGCGCATTTAATAAAACATTAATTTAAGCATACGTCTTACATACACACACACACACGTATACATTCAATACATATTATATGGGGGTATTATCTAGGCAGATTTCAATTGGGCCGCCAGCGACGCGTCTTCTTGCTGACAACTAGTTAGAAAATTCTTATAAACAAAAAGAGCTCAGAGCTGCCGAAATCAACTGTGGAATTAGAGCAGAAAAAAAATGGTGGCAGCCATATCAGGCCCCTCGGATAACTTAATTACAGATTTAACTCAATTTAAAAATTTAAACAAAAAGGAATTCGAAAATTGTACTCGAATTTTTGATGAATTTTTCTAGAATTTTCAAGATTTTTTCATTATTTCTTCACCACGCGAAAAGTGTCATGCACCAAACCAATTTTAAAATGAACTTCATTTTGTTAGAAAAATTACGTTTTTCTTGATTTTTTGAATTTGCTAGTTTAAATTTTTAAATAAAGTTTTGAAAATTATTAAATTTATTAGAGAAATGATATGGGACCAATTTCCTATCGATATTTTTTTCAAAAGCTGTTATTGCCATTGAGCAGCGTGATACACTCTACAATCGATAGTTTTAATTATCGAAATTAAGTGTGCACAATGAGCACGACTGTACGACTGTCTTACAGTGGTGGCACTGAAATTGGAACGCTTCGTTGTGTCTTAAAATATAATAATAAAATATAAAATATAAGTTCATAGTAAAATGTTATTGCTAAATTTCGTTCTAATATTTCCTACAATTTATTGACTCCTTTAATTTATTAATGGATAAAACCAGTTGCTGCACTTATTTATATAATATTTATATGTGCATATTTATATATTTATTTTTAAGTTTCCTGATGCAACAAGAATATCCATTTTAATGCACTAGTCACAAATACAAACTAAATTTATATTCCTACTTAGGCAATGAAGTCAAATTGTTCCAAAACTTTATTTTAATTTTTGAATCAACTTTTAATTAAAATAGTTGTGTATTCACATAATTGACTTTTCTTTATTAATAATCAAAGTTTCAAATATTTACGTAAATTTGCTTGTTTTCAATTATTTTAAACATTTCGTTGATAAATCTACATTAATTCATTAATTTGATTTAATTCATTAAATATTCGAGTAAATTTATTATTGTAGTGGCTAATTTTCCAACTAAAAGTTTAGTGACTGGAAAAGTTCTACAATAAAAGTTTTCTAGTAGAGGATTTTACTCTGATACCGATAAAGATTTAATAAAAGCTGTTATTATTCGTAACTATTTCTAGCATTTCGTGGGAGAGTCAATAAAATTTCAATTCATTTTAAATATTTCATATTTATTTTAATTTGATTTTACTAAGTAAAATTTCTGTGTATAACTGGAAGATACCACTATCTATATACATAAAACTCTTTATCCTGACTGACTGATTGACTGACTAACTGTATGACGTATCAACGTGTAGGCCAAACGGTTAAGCCTAGAAAGCTGAAATGTTCACACAACTGAGACAATTCGGATCAAATTCGGGGTCAAAGGGTCAGGGAATTGCTTAAAATGGAAACTGTTTTGTTAATTAAGATATCTGAACCAAACTCACAGATTGTATATTTGGGAAATGTAGTTTAGTACGAGTATAATTTGATAATAACAAGTCTTATCTGCATTCCCAGCACTCTTGCGAACCAATATGCCTAAAGAGAGAAGTGTAGAGCAGCGATTGCTTATTTTGAGTGCTTCACATATTGCAGAATAGGTTTTCATTTTATTTTTTCGTACTTACTTTTGTTCGTTTTTTAGTATAACACCCGCCTAAGGGTCCGATTTTGCACGCTGTCATGTGTGCCCTGATCCATGCAACAGGCTGACTCTGACTCTGACTCTGAGGCAGAGTCGCAGTCGCAGTCTGACTCTGAGTCTCAGTTGTAGTTCACGGCGAAACGAGTGCAACACGAACTATTTAATGGACTTGGCATGCCACGTTGCCCTGGCCATGTGAGAAGAAGACATCTGGCTGGTCCAGACTATCATCCACATGTGTGTGTGCAGGTGTGTGTGTGTGAGTGTGTGCCCGTTAATCAGCTTTGCTTGCAGGCCTTTCATCAAAGGTGCAAGCGGCACCCACAACTCACAATTCACAGTGTGGCCAGCAAGCGAACAGATTAAGCATACGACGTGTTGTGCTGTTATCCTCAACTGCCAAACACCGAAATGGTCATCTAACGGCACAGCATGCGTTGACTTCGACAGCGACTTTAACTTGGCCTGGCGGCAGTTTCACAATTTATGATTTGCAGCGCACGGCGTCCAAATGATCTATTGGCGTAGTCGCCTTCCAAGTCATTTCGTTAAGCGTCGTCGCCGTCGATTGTGGCAAGCTGGCGTGGCGTGGCATTGTATCGGTCCAAGTCATCGGCACGGCACTTGTTGCATCGGCCACAAAACATAACAGTTAAAAGTGATTTTCGCATCGCATTGGATGAGTTACCCCACCCCCTGTCCCTCCCAAGGGCTAGACAGTTATAAAGTGCGCCCACAAGTTGGCGTTCGTCGTTCGCGGTCAGGCAAATGCATTTTGAAGTGACCCAACACCAACACCAACATGAACTGCAACTCCGCCCGTCTCCGTCGCTGTCGCCTTGGTAATGATTAATGGATTTTCAGTGTTGGCATCGATTGCATAGCAGTTACAAAACAAAAACAAAAATCAAAGAGAACCTCGCGCTGGTCATAAATAAACAAGAATGCGCAAAGCAAGCGAAAGGTGGAGCACGACCAAAGGCGCCTCATGTGTATGTTTGTGTAGGAGTAGTTACAGGGTATAGTGCGTATTTATCATTGGTTAACTTTATTCTTTACATTTACATTCAATTCGTTTAAAATTATGTGTCCAATTCAACATGGATTACCATTTAGATTTAAGGTGGATTTTGCGGTAGAAATACATTGATATCGGCAAAATACCTTTTTTGTTTTTTAGCATTACAATACAAATATGTACGGATACTTTATATTGAGACTTGTGTGTGTGTGTGTTTATATATATTTATATATAGAAATGATTTGCGTTAATATGAACTACGTAAATTTTAAACTAAACTGGCTACTTTAGGTTATGATAGTTGGCGCCGATGTCACCGCTCGCATCTCTCTATGCCATCCACAAGTGTACTTCTCTCAATTGATTTCGGTCACCTCTCGAAAATGTACAATTCGATCTAAATCGAGTTCTAGTTTCTTTTTTCTCTTATCATCTTTTTTTTTTGTTTTTCTTTTTGTTTGTCAATAAAAACTACTACTATTGCTGCTGCTTCTTCTTGTGCAACTGTTGCTGCTGTTGTTGCTTATGTTGTAGTTGTTGTGGCTGCTGCTGCTGTTGATGCGCCTGCTGTTGCAGCTGCTCCCGCTTCGGTGTCTGCTGTTCAATACGGTTGCTTCTCTGTGGAGGATCTGCCTGGGGGAATAACTATAATGGCGGCGGCTCGTAGTGGAAACCAGGATTGTTGAATTTAAACCGCGCAATCTCAAACTGAAGCGTCTCGTAGTTGATATCCGCCAATCGCTTCAGCTGGTGTGCAATCTCCTGGGCATCCAAGCCGCTCAATGCGGCACTCAGCGTCGTTCCTTGTCCCTCATGGTGAATCTTTGTGTTGTGTAGCGTGGGCAGCGTTCCACCTGTTTGGATGGTTGTATATGATCGGGGCGCGTTTTTAACTACAAGTAGAAGCAACAAACAAGCTTGAGATGTCTCAGCTCAGCTCCGAGTAGGAAACAAATTCCAAACTTACCTTCGTAGATTACTTGATCTCGTCGTAACCGCTTGACGGGCAGCTCGCCGTTGATGAGTTTGGTGCCGCCGCTGGAGCCAACTGAATGTATGTTGGGAGTGCATACGAATTTGACGGGCTCCACGGGAGCCTCCTGCTGCTCGTGCTCGTCCTCCACGTAGGCAGAGTTGTCCACAACAATGGTGCGATAACCGCCGCCACTTGTGTTTACTGCCGTTGTGCCACTCACGGTGGGTCCGTCAATGCCACCGCCCGGCTCGTGCATATTCTCGTCGGTGAGATCCTCCTGATCGACATGCTCCTCCACCATCTCATCGTCATCAACTTCATCATTAATTGCCTCTTCGACGGCCGCTTGCAGTTCTTTTTGGAACGACGCAGACGTCCGTTGTCCGAGATCCTCCATGTCGTCCTCGTGATCATCCTTTTCCGATTTTAAGTTCATCAGCGTCTCGCCAGCTCCAGGCACCTTGCCGAATAAATTAAGTGCTCGGGTCTCCAGGGACGACATCGAGATGTCCTTCTCGCTGGACATCAAGCTGCGTCTGTATTTGCAACGCGTCGTGTTCTTCCAGTCATTTAGGCGCTGCAACAAATTTGCGCGTCATTTGCCGCCAAGACTCTCATAACCTCCCTCTACTTCCCCCTCTACTCAACTCACAGCACATGCCATTGCCAAGAAACAACACAACCGACAGTTGGTTGATTTTGGGCCTAAAACTCACCTTGCGCCACTCCTCCGCTGTCAGCGTGGGGCCCGAGCCGCATTTGTTGAGCCTGTCGGAAAGCTCTTTCCATTTTTTGGTCAAATAATTCAGATCATAATCGCGGGGCACGCGTCCGCTGGCAAAAATTGGGTCGCTTTCCATTAGCTCGATGTACATTTGATACTGCTCCGAAGAGGTTCGTTTTTTGCGTCGGTCCATTTTTGTATATTTTCGCTATATTATTCGACAATGAAAACACTTTTTCCCACCGAAAATTGCACTTAAAACACGAAAAGTTGAAATCGACGCCACCAAATGCAAACAATTTTTACGCACTATGTATTTTTTAGTGCATTTCTTGAGGTTGTGGGACAGCGCTGCAAATTTTATCGGTTATCGATATTGTGGCTCTTTTTGCGCTACGTTGCGCATTTTGAGTAAACGTTAAGGGCAGTATGGTGTTAAGAAAAACAAGCGCGCAAAGAATATTTCGTAATTGTTTAATATGTGTGTGGACAATATTATTAATTATTTCTTTATTATAAATAAATCATATTAAATCAAACTATTATGGCCATAAGAAGAATTTAGATGCACATATTTTCTATCTCAGTATTTTCTGCAATTGCGAAATATATTTCGGGCAGGCGTTGCTAAAGATATCGATACTCAAGAGTGCTGCCCAGCCAAAATGCAGTGCTATCCATAATCATACGGATTCATTATAAAGTGAATACAGCAAATTATTTTCTGTCAACTTTAAACATATATATAATTAGTTTATTGTGAAATAGAAACTTATCGCATGTGGGAAATTGTAGGCAAATCCAGTGGCGACCGAAAGCAGCCTGTTCCCACTGCAGTTTTGCACAATGACATAGTAAGAGCCATGCAAAAAAAGACGCATGTTCATTTTGTAGCCATTCTATTGCGAACAAAACCAGATGATAACTGAGCGAGAGAACGAGAGCGTGTACTTGTGCGTGAGCGTGAGCAAGTGTGAGTGAGGGAGAGGGGGAGACGCGAGTAGAGACACCGAAACCCGACGCGAGTCCGATTCCGAGTCCATTTAATTCCAGTTCCAGGAGAACTATCAATAATTGCACAAAGTTGTAAGTTGTAAGAAATAGCTAGAAATCATGGCCGAGTCGCTGTTGATTGAGGAGGCGCCTCCGTTTGTGGAGGACATCGCATCTTCCGTCATTGTTGAGCCATCGGCAGCTGACGCAGTCGGCGGCACATTGCCAGCTGCGGCCATTCAGTTCGCAGATCTCACAGAGAGCGGCAGCGAAAGCGGCGACGAGCCGAACGAGGCGGAGCAGCAACAACTACAGCAGCAGCAGGAACAGGGCTCCTCTGGCGCTGGACACAACACGCCCGCTGCGCGCTCCTCGCCACCTCCCAACTGTGCCATTTGCCTGTCCCGCTGCAGGCGCAAGTGCTTCACGGACTCGTGCATGCATCAGTTCTGCTTCAAGTGTCTCTGCGAGTGGAGCAAGGTGAGTGGCAACTGCTCAAGGCGATTACTCTTATTAACCAATCTCTTGTTGCAGATCAAGCCAGAGTGTCCGCTCTGCAAGCAGCCCTTCAAGACAATTATACACAATGTACGCACCCTGGACGACTATGATCGATATCCGGTGCAGTCCAGCTCACCGGAGCACTCGGCGCTCAGCTTTCACATTGTCAACATTCGACGACAGCGGCTCATGCTCCAGAATCAGGGGGTGATGACCAACAACGATGGCGATGACATCGGTGCAGCTGCCTCGGATGACTCCCAGGATGGCACCTCCAATACGACACCATCGCGATTTCAAGCTCCCTACACTCGCTTCGAGCCGTATCGCATGGAACTCTTGAATTTCTATCGAAATGATCAGGATGCTCGTGGCGGGGGATCCCTGAGCATGCTCTGGCGGCGCTACGTCTACGATCGCAAGTTGTATGCGATGCCAGTGAGCGACAACCTAACGGGACAGTTTCGGGAGTGGAGCGCACGCTTCTACAGGTGAGTGACCATCGATAACAAAAGCAATGGCAACGATGGTAAATTGTTAAGGATAGCATCAGGGCTAATAGTAATGGAACAACCACGTGGAAACCCGTGCGTAGCTGGGAAAATTCGGAATGCGGCTAATGCAAAAGTCTTCGCTCCTCGTTTCTGCTCTTATCTCAGATTCTTATCTGCTATGGGAAACTTGTGGTTGGCCAATTCAAACGAAGATGAATCAGAAGCTAACGAGGGATCGAGAGTGCTTCACTTTTAATCACAATATAATTTCGTTAGTGAGAGAAATTCATTAGCTGTGTTCAATCTTGGAAATACACTTGAACTTCCGTAACTCGAATTTCTCTCTAACTCGAGCAGTAATATTAATAAACTTCAGAAAAAGAACTCTATAAGTCGAATATATCCATAACTCGAACCTTTTCTTTGGAAAATGCTGATTCGAACCTTTTCTTTGGAAAATGCTGATTCGAGTTATGGAAGTTCGACTGTAGTTGATACTAAACAACTTTGAAAGCACTTAATATCATGGGAAAGTTGTATAAATCCGTCTACAAATTTTGTTCGCACTCATTAACATCAGAATTACTCCCAATTTAAACAAATATCTCGGTTGAAAGAGCTTTTACTCAAATGTAAAGGGTATCTAAGCCTTGAACCTTGAACAATCTTGAGTTGGAGGATCGACAGAAATGGCGAATTTCTCTAAAAGAAGATGATGTGGCTAAGGAAAGTAGTTTCTATTCATTACTATACTTAGAGCAATGACATTTCTGCTCACCCTCGTGTTATATCATAAAATATATGCATATATTCTTGATCAGTAATAACATATAATCGATAAATTATCTATTATGTTAGGAACTCTTTAAGCTCACAAACTAATTGGTTTCTTTCACCTTTCAGAGATAATCCCGCACAGATGCATCGACTGATGCCATGGATAAACCGGGACATTGTCTGCCTGTTGCGCACCTCGCCACAGAATGTGAGTCCGGTGATGCACATGATGCAAGACATTCTGCCCATGATCAATATACCGACCCGCACATTCCGGCGCCGCCTGACGCCGTTTCTGGGCGAGCGCACCAATCACTTTATCCACGAGCTGTTCAACTTTGCCAGGTCCCCATACGATATGATTGGCTATGATCGTGTCGTGCAATACTCGGCGCTGCTGGCCGAGGAGGTGGAGGTGGATTTGCTCGATCTGGTGCCCGGAAATGGCACCAACTCACCACGGGAGCCGGATGCCAATGCCAATTCCAGCAGCAATGCAAATGGCGAGTCGAACGGAAATGGAAGTGCAAATGGCAATGGGAATGCATCTGTCGACACGGGTACCGAATGGAGCCGCATGCCACGGCCATCGACCAGTGTGATTGTGACGAATCCCAGTGCAACGCATTCCTTCAGCGTCACTATGGCCACCGACGGCAGTGAGCTGCCGGGCATCTCCATACGCCGCACAACCACATCAAATGTGGGCTCCCAAACGGTGGCCATCAATCTGAGCATGCGTCGACCCGCCAACGAGGTCATTGAGATCGACGACGGCGACGCTGCCGCCAATGCCGAGGTGGCCGCCATCAATGACAGCGGCAATCAGACCGGACGACGGCAAGCCGGCGCCAGTCTTCCCATCAGCGCCCACATTGAGCTCCAGAGCAGCGACTGCAGCAACAGCAGCGATGACGACGACGAATGTGTCTTTGTCCTGGAGCGTAAGCCACCACATTTACGCACGCCAGAGCTGGTCAGTCTGGACTCGAACAGTGACTCCGATGTGGTCTTTGTGGATGAACAGAAGCCGAGCACGCCGCCCAAACCAGCTGACGTTGACAGCGTCAGCCTTGAGCAGGAGATTGAATCAGCCGTCTCTCCTTTGGCCCGAGAGCTGTTCATGGGTCCCAGCACCAGCACGGGCGTGTGCTCCACGTCCGGCAAGAACTGGAAGATGGTGCTGGAGGAGGCGCGTCGTCAGGATCTTATGCGTCTGCGAAGTGGTCGCACCAAACGCAGACTGACACGCACACAGCAACGGGTTCTGCCAACAGCTCCTAGCAGCAACAACACTAGCGATGCCACACACTGGACCACATCCAGCGAGAGCAGCAGCAACAGTGAAGACTCCAAAGCCGTCGCCACACGCAGAAAAAGGCGTTCAGCACGCAAACCCGCTGTCAGGAAGCGTGCAACAAACATCATACCTCCCACTCAGTCTAAAAGCAAGCGCAGAAGAAAACAGGTGTCGGAGGTGGAGGTGGAGGAGGATGAGCCGCAGGAGGAACACGTGGAGAGTAGCAGCGATAGCAGCAGTAGCAGTAGTAGTAGCAGTGACGACAGCAGCGAGGAGGGAATTGCCGGCGATAGCAGTAAGAATCTCAACAACCTCTAAATTTTCCAGATTAACTTCAGACCTGATCTTTTATAGGTAACGACAAAAACAACAATTTGAATGATAACAGCAGCAGCAGCTCCAGCGATGGGGACAGCACAGAGAACCTAATTTTGAGCACCTTGCGGGATACGTTAAAAACGGAGTCTGTTGAGGATAGAAAGCCGCTCAAGCGGGAACTGAATACAGATGCGGCCGGCGGTGAAGAGACTTTGCAGCAGCAGCCACAGCACGGGGAGGAGGAAGAGGAGCAGGTGGAGTGCAGTGCGGCAAAGCGAAGGCGGAGCTGCAACAGCAGCAGTAATCTATCCAGTCACAGTCAAAGTGGGAGCAACAGCGTGAACAGCACTTTGGCCAGTCACAACACAACCATGTCCAGTTGCTCCGCTTTGAGTCTCTTCAACAGCAACAGAGATGTAGATACGGCAACGTCACAACCGCTCTCAATGGTTCATGCCATTGCCAACTCCCTGCTGGAGCTCTCCACACTAAGTGTGGGAGGTGGTGGCAGTGGTTTGTTCAATGAGCAGTCACAGGGCGTCGAGGATGCAATTAGTTATCTGCGCAACACGAACTCACACGCCCATGACGATGACGCACAGCTGGGCATCTACTCGGATGCGAGCAACGAGTTGCAGCATTACCAAACAGAGGCCGAGCCAGAGATGCCAATCGATGTCGTTGGAGAGGCTAATAGCAGTGCCCAAGGAGAGTCTGTGGATGCCACGGAGCAAAACGTTAACGATAATGACAACGATGAGATTGAGAACCAGCAAAATGAGCTGGGGGAAGAGCAAGATGAACAAGAACAGGAGGAGGCAAATGATGAGGACTATGACGATGAGGAAAATGAGGCTGAGGAGGAGGAGGATGATGCTGCTGCAGCTGCCACAGCTGATTCCGATGCAACAGAATCCGATCTGGATCTAGATGCCTATTAAGGACGCCTTGTCGCTTGCTTAAGCATAAGCTGTTTTTTTTCTTTTAATATTTTTTTACTATTTGTATAATGTCGTCTTAACATTGGTCCATTTGTTCCATGGAACCGAGAGATGGAGTGATGGAGGGCTAAGATCTTCATGTTGACTACTAAGAACTCCCTCTTAATTTAGCTTTTAATCGATACTATAAACAGTTATGCTTAATCTACCTTTTAAGTTGTACATATGCAGACATAGGACATACACTTTTAGAGATTTACATGGATACAGATAGAGCTATATACCTAATTAAGTACGCGTAGTCTACACATCACTTGTATTACACGTATTGAACCCTTAACCCACCCTTCCCTGAAAAAAACCCCAGCAAACGATATGCTCGCATTCGTAAATCGTTTGTAAATTGTACTAAGGTAAACTTTAAATATATATAATCAACAGATATACATAAATATATATGTATATATGAATAACATAATCTACTGTAAGGTTAGTTTATACAGATCTACATAAATTATATTATATTTCGTGTGCGAGCATATCCAAAGGTGACTTTTTTTGCATAAACATTTTATCCCGTTAATAATTAATTTAGTTATTTGATAATGCAATAAATGTAAAAGAAAATCAAGTGAACTTACGAGTTCTTTTGATCCAACTAGTTTGTATATACATATATTCAAATGTCGAATCCACTTTAACGATAAGAGAACATATTTTTAGAAATGAGAAACGCGCGTTTCCGTTCTATACTCAAAAGTTCCCAAGTCAATAAAAAGAATAACTACTGTGGATTGTCTAATGACGCCTTTCGTGTATGTAATGTGTTTTGTTTTATTTTTATTGATATGAGCTTTATCAACACGTTGATTGCTCAGATTTCTATATATTACTTTGACAACACACAAATCTTCCTATTTCGCTAAAAGTTGGCGAGGGCGGGCTGATAAGTAATTCTCAGCAGGAAAACAATATTTAATGGAAAAATTGTTTAAATTGGGCTTTGAATTGGTTCAAATTCGTACTCCACGAACCTGGCCTTACAAAAATAGAAAAAACATGCCTCGATTTAAAAAATTCCTGCTTCTAAAAATGCTTGTTTCGAGAGACTTGAACAATCTTTTTATTTGAAAAAAATTTAAAGGCTATTGAGCTTTAAGAGAAGATGAAGTTGACAAGTAAACAGTGTTGCCAATTTTGCTATTTTCCCGCTAGATCTAGTGGGTTGCAATTGGCAATTGCGGGATAAATTGAAAAATTGCGGCTACCGGGAGTTATAGCTATTTTCCAAGCGAAATTTGCGTAATTTTAGCTTTTTAAAATCATCTTAAATACTATACTTTGTAGTATTTTTACATTTGAATGTCAAAATAACATCGATAAGCCAAAAGAGCATTAAATAATTTTTTCGAAAATGGCAAAAAAGGTACTTTTTCCTTATTTTAATACAAAAAGTGCCTTTTTTGATATTTGAAACATTTGTTGCAGTCGCTATTAGAATTGTTTGAAGAAGAAGGAATGTAGACGTTTACAAAAATTCGATAATTTGAATGGGTTAAGGAAAGTTTTGTATCATTCAAAAGGAATTGGAATGACCTTTATATTGATGCCAAACTTTGCATGAAGTAAGTTCAAAATTTGAGTAGAATTTAAATTGTTGTGCGAAACCAAAAACACTGAATGAAATCAATGAAAATGTCGCTTTACTACTCTAGCATTTTTTTAGCTATCAACAAAATTTTCTGGCCATTTCTAGCTTTTTTCAAAGGCTAGTTTAGCTTTTATATGACCCGAAGAGTTGGCAACACTGCAAGTTAATTGATTTCCATTCGAAAAAGTTGAGTTTCCGCAACTTATCTGCCCACCCTCGAAGTTCAAATGTTTGCTATCATTTCATTAATATTAATTGGAGTAATTTTACAAGTATTTGAGAAATATATGCTATGAATTATAAGCTCCTTAGCATTCACATTTATCATGGAAAGTTGAATTTGGAATCTAAATTTAGATCAATTAACGAAAGCATAATAGCGATGAGTATCGTTCGATATATATCGTATTTACTAGAATGTTGGATACAATGAGGATGACAGTAATCGTTTAAAAATCGAACTTTGACAATTTGACACTTTTCATATTTCCGTGACATTTGACAGACGTTGCAGGAATTTCCGGCAATTCGGTAAGTTCAGAAAAATAAAATATATTATTTATATTGATTCAAAAGTAATGCGGATCAATATAATTTGCGACAACAGTTGCACATAAACAAGCAAAATAAAATTGAAACAGTTGAGAAATCGAAAGTTGAGCTTAACTTGGCTCTGACTTCTACAGTTATTTGTTTTTTTATACATCTATTTTTTAGTGTCCCCATTTTTCAGGCTGCATTTGGAGTGACTTGCGATCATTTGAGGATGGGATCCCGCCACATGATTTACTGGCGTGTCTACGTCTATGCCAACAACTTGTACGCGATTTGTGGCGGCAACTCAATAAGCTTTCGGGATTGCACCACAAGCACTTTGAGGTGAGTGGATTGTGACAGAGAGATCTCTGAATTGAGGTCAGATAAATGTATTTATAGACGTCAGCCAGGTGAATTGCATCGCATACTGGACTTTGCCAATCGGGATCTGTCGGTGCTCATACGGCACAGTGAGATGGAGTTGATGAATGTCTTTGAGGCGGTGCAGGATCTGCTGCTGGAGGTGAAACTGAACAGTGCCGAGTTTAAGGATGCACTGACTCCCTACCTGGCAACGGCAACTCATCAGTTTGTCCACGAGCTGATCAACTTTGCCTGCTCGCCGTACGATGATCTCATCAGCTACGATTGCAATGTCAAGTATCGCGCCATGGAGCTGAGGGCCGAGGAGCTGGCCGCGGGAAATGACACTGGATTCGTGGTACTGCCGGGCATACAAAGCTTTGCGGACTTCTCGCGGCTCGTGGATAACGACGAGTGCGTCGGCTTTGGTATGGACCTCGACACGGAGGACGAGGATCCCAAAATGATGGACGAACTTTGGGCTGAGGTAAATGCGCCGCTCTTGAACGAACTGCGTCGAGTGCTCAGCGATCGTGTTGGCCAGCGTCAAAGTCGGACACAAAGCCAGAGTCAAAGTCAGGCTACCACAGCTGCATCTTCAACTTCAGCGACGTTGAGTCCCAATGACATTGGCCTGGAGCTGGCCGTGGAGCGGAGCATGCTGGACAGGAATAGCAGCGACTCGGCAGCTGCCGCTGCCCGACTCGAGCAACGCGTCACTCTCGCCCGCAACTTGTCGCAACGCGCGGCCGCTGCTGTGGCTCGGAATGCCGAGGCGGCCCGCATGGCCCAGAGCTTTGCGGCAGGTCTCGGGGCGCCCCTCATATTCGCGCCCAGGCCGAGAGGCGCCGGAGTGGCGCCCAAGCGGCGGATTTGATCATAGTTCTCTCACACTCACTCACACCTGTGAGCCTGTGAAGGCGAAAAAGGTTTGTGATGCGTTGGGTGCCTCTTGTGTATTGTATTATGCACATCTATAATAAATAATAATATAAAAACGAGCTTAACGAACAATGTAACGAAAGTTTTAAAAGGTTGCCGGCATCAAATATTGATAACCGTTAACGGTTAACGGCTAACGGATAACTGAAAAGGGATCTCTCATCAATAAGGACACGCCGTTGAAAGCTGCGTGCCAAATATGCCTTTGCCGCATATTTTTGCGTTTGTAGTCCTTTGTCTTAATTCAGACCTCCTCCCAATTCCCAATTCAACGTTGTCAAAAGGTTCCCCGCCCTGTGCTGCCCTCCCCTCCCCCCTTTGGCCATTGCCTTGCGCATGAAAAATTGAATTACACGCACTTTTGCGCATAAACGAGAGCCAAATAAAAACTGAACAACAAAATGTCGACTGAAAAATGCGGCTGCAAGCGGGCCGGGGGCACGTCCAGGAGGCAGGGGGGCAGATAGCTTGTGGTAGCAAATTTATGGGCAGCAAATTGAGTTAAGTTTTCTTTATTTTTTTTTTTGCCAAATAAAAAAAGGGATAATTTAATTGTCCCCGGGTACACAATGTAATTCAATGCATATTTGATTTTATGATTTCGCAGGTGCAGGGCCAAGGGTAAGGGGAGTGAAAGGAGCCTGGGGGCCATTAATGCATATCAATGTGTTCGCGTCCATTTCGTGGGAACCAAAAATGCTTGCTTGCTGGTTTGCTGGCCGAAAACAAAATGGATTGAAATCTCGCCCCAGCTCAAATTGCAATCAGAGGAACAAACCAGGTATTTGACTTCAATCCTGGCCATCATCTTTATCATCTCACTTGGCCAACTTTGAGGGCGTCATCCTAGTCGGCACTGAAACTTGGCCCTCGGCTTAATGGCATTAGAGCCTCGTCATCGTCCGCGTCATCGCCATTCGCTCTTGTCCCTGTTCCTGCTCTCCATCCTCGCCTTGTCTGCATTTGCTACTCGGCTGGCAAACTAATTTGCGTAATGTTGACGAAAAACTTTCTATTTGGCTTGCTGACAGCCATTCAAATGACAGACAGACGCCCGCGCCAAGTTGGCAGTCAAGAAATAAAAGCGAAACGCTTCAAACTTTCCCTACACCCTGTAGTTACAGCTCTGAAGGGTAGCGTCTGCTCAATGTAGCTAAATTCTACCCCCGGATCGCAAATAAAAGAGTTGCTGGCTTAAAAATATAAAACCAAAAAAAATTGGATTTTTGCTCACTTATTTTAACTCTTACTTCTTGTGTTTTTAAATCTAAACTTCAATTAAACTGTTAATCACTATAAGATTTATTTCTTTTTCTTTGGCAGAAGTTTAATTAAATTGTATAATTTCAATCGAAAATTAAAATTAATTTAACCTTTTAATCCGATACAAATCTGAACGCTCATTTTTATACCCTTTAGTTAAAAAATATGTTAAAGGGATATTGTATTCGTTGAAACGTATGTACATATGTAACAATGAGAAGGAAGCATCACCGATCCTATTAAGTATATACATTCTTGATCATCAACAGCTGAGTCGATATAGCCATGTCCGCCTGTCCGTCCGTCCGTGTGAGGGCCTAGATCTCAGAGACTATAAGAGCTAGAGCAACCAAATTTGGCACACAGATTTCTATAAACAACACGCAGGTCAAGTTTGTTTCCAAATTTTGCCATGCCCTTTTCCGCCTCCGTAAATAGCGAAAAGCCAAGATATTAGGATTTTTTACTAATGACCAGTAGCTACTATTATTACCTATCATCCTATTAAATCGTAACAAGTTTGGACAAATAGAAAGGTGGTAATGGCTGATTAAAGCTCTTATGAAATATAAGTGCCTAAAAGCATGCAATAAAATATATTTTAAATTTGTTTAAGTAAGTAATGGGTATCCTATAGTCGAGAGCTCGGCTATAGCCTTTTTCACTTTTTTTTTTTTAAATAAGTAAGGGGTATCCTATAGAAAAGAATTTCTCTGTTTTCCCAACTAGCTAAGGGGTATTATGCAGTCGAGCACTGCAATTTAAAATTTTTTCTACAGTTTCCGTTGCATTTTAAAGTTGCAGCTGCAGGTTGGCAGAGCTTAGGCGGCATTGCGGTGGGTTGGCTTAAAGATAAGGGTGTTTTGTTGGTTGTCGGTTTGGCAATTTGATGGCCAAGTCAGAAAGTTGCTTAAATTTAAGTTTGAGTTTGAGTTGTAAAATACGCAGCCGAGAGAATTAAACGAGCCAGATATCAAGTATACGCACCGTTTGATTCACACACACTTGCATAAATCAGAGGGCGCCACAACTAATGCAATAATCAGCGCCTTTATGTGAGTTTTATGAAAATGAGAAACGAACACACGCCACGGACCATGGAAGCTTATGCCATGGATGATGCGATGTGATATGATATGATAGGAGCTGGGCAAAGTGCCTTCGAGTGCTTGAATTATGGCGCATAAATGTTGAATTTTCGCTTATCTTGTCTACAACAACAGCAACAACGACAATGGCGAAAGAGGAGAAAAATTAAAATAATTGCCACATTTGCCGCAGCGAGCAATTAATCAAAAGCCGCAAATGATATGCGGCAATTTGGCAATTATATATTGTATTAAAGTATGTGTGTTATCCTGTAATCCTCTCTCTCGCTCTCTCTTTTGAGTTGAAACCGCATTTTGTTAGCCGTTAAACATTAATGAAGGCAACGTTGTTGTTGTTGTTATCATTCTTGTCGCTTGTCGTTGCTTTTGATTTGATTTATGTGCTGGCATTTTTATTCACCTGCTAAATTCGAAACCTTCCATATCCTGCTCTGATTCTACCAATTCTCCTTCTCCTGGCCATGTGTCACTTTCATTTCTGCTTAGATTTCCGCTCGCGACACTTGCCTTGCAGTCCGTAATATTGTAAATTGTAAATTGTAAACTGTAAACTGTAAGCTTGAATGTTGCCGCACAGCGTGGCGCTTTCTCGTCTGGGTTTCCATTACATTGCAACGGATGCCGGATACCGGATGTTGAGCTGATGTTGGATGCTGAAGCTGTTGAGGTTCTCCAGCACTTGAGGCGCACTCGTCACAAACATAAGCTGCTTAGCAGTGGCAGCGGCAAAGAAACGCTGCGATGTTGGCCTGGCAACACGATGATGAGATTTGTCAAGGATACAACGTGGCATCCACAGGCACAGCATGAGAAACCCAATCGCGGCAACCTTTAAACGCTCAATCAAAACTTAACTGAAGCAGCAATGACTCAATTTGCGCACTTCAATTCCAAAGTTGAATCAAGGAAAACTTTCAAATGCCAATGGCTAAGAAAAACACACACACACACACATTCAGCGAGCAGCGAGATATTGAGTGAGTGTCAGGGGGAAAGGGGAAAAGCGTAGGTGTCTCCGAATTGAGCTGAATTCGCAAAAGTATTTGCCATGGTCATAAAATGCGTGTGCACTGGCAACAACAACTCCAAGAACAACAACATCAAAACCAAGAACAAGCGCAAGGACAACGGACAACGCGTTGCATGCAACACCAGCAACAGTGGCACTTAAAAGTTGCGGTCGTTACAAGTGCCAAGTGAAATGACAATGTTCGTGTCACGAACTGTGTGGTGCATGCTGTGTGGGTGGTTGGGTGGTGTCAAGTCAGCCAATCGTTGTGTTTCATCTTATCGTAAATCGAAATTGATAAGCGAAAACATAAAAACCAAACATCAAGCGAAAATGCACTCACTATGAAAGTAAAAAGCGAAAAGTGCATTAAAAAATGTAACACAATCAAAAGTAAGCGTATAAACTATTTAGTAAAAATACACAATATTTATACAATATTTAAATTACATTTATTGACGTTTATTTTTCATTATTCAAATATAATGGAAAATTCGAAATATGCACGATTAAGCTTCAAAATGAATAAATGGCAATTGGAAATGAAATTGAAATTATATTTATATTATATTGAGCTGTCATTAAAATTGAAATTCAATCATGAGCTGTGAAAAATCATCCATATTGAGAATCATTTGCTGTTTTTCCCATTTTTCGCCATGTTCCTTGCATGTTTTCTTTTCATTTTGGGCGAGTTGGAGTTGGGTTGGGAATCCAGCCGCTAGCAACGACTTTTCGGCCTTATAAATGTGTGTCATAAATCTCCACATGGAATTTTTTGGCAATGCTGTTAAAAATCATGCTTCATATTTATCAGTAGGCGGCAACAGAGTCATGGGCTGCTGATGCTGGGACTCTTATCAGCAACGTCATCATCTTCAACATATAAACATAATCATCACCAACATAATCTTCATCATCATCATCATCATCATCATCAGGTGCTGGAGCAGCTTGCCACATGCCACGCAGTTGCTTCACGCTGGCTTTTTATTGGTCTGTCTTCCACAGCGTTGAACTTTTTGGCAACAAATGCCTTGTGGCAAACAAAGTTTCCGCTGATGTGCATGGTGTGGCATGTGTACGTGTGTGTGAGTGACACTTGGGGGTGACAAAAATCCGGTAATTTGTTCCTCAAGGTTAAATGTTAATGTCCACCATTACAGCACATTTGACGTTTGTTTTATAACGAAGCAGCAAGGAAGAATTCTGTTAACGGGTTATGAGCCAGCTCCACTAATGGTGCGTATACGTAATTTTTACGGTCTTGCTAATTTGCTGGCCCCAAAGGTGCGACAATACTTTGTAGTTTGCCTTGGCAAACAACACGACGAAAGTTGCCGCATTATTTAAAGAAGCCAGCAAAAAACTGAGCCAAACTGTGGACAATGTCCTTGCCTCGAGCTGTGGCCACAAATAAAATGGCCAAAAGCAAACACACAGCAATAGTTTGTTGTGAAGAAGGGGGCAATATTTACGCATGCTGTTGGCCATTAAACAAAAAGGCAGCTCCAAGTCGCATTCTGCGGCCAGGCAATGGGTTCGTCTTAATGGCGGCTGCAAATGCTGCTAATGTTAATTTAAGAAAATATTTCGAGCAACAACCCGAATCGTACACAGACACACATGTGTATGTGTGTGTTAGTGCTGTGTTTTGTTGTGGCTGGCAACATTTGTGCAATATTATTTGCGGTCATTGAGGTTCGCTTTGCAGGTTCTCCTAGGCTCCGGCTCTGTGGCTGGGCCTTTAAGTTTGCGGCTGCTGCCTGAAGCCAATTAATTGCTTGAGCTAGCCGAAGTCGCCTCAAGGCGGCCTGGAGTCCTCAGGCTACAACTAATTAAAGAAATATTCGTTTAAAAATATCTTTGTAGCTCAAACACGCACACACACACAGCTTTCATCCTGCTGCCTTTGGGAAGGTGAGGGGAAGAGTGGAGGCCGCTCATGTGGCTTGTGACGTGCAAAGCAATCAATTATGGCAGTCAAGGAGAAGCCGTTTCATCACCAGCTCTCTCCCATGCCCGCTATGCACCATGGGCCCGATGGCGCTTAATATGGTAAAAAGACCATTTTTAAAGTTGCCCAAATTAATGATCTTTTTTTGATGGCAATACATTGGAAATACATCAGACAAAAATGTTACATAGTCAGAGCTTTAACATTGCCCAGCACTGTTAAGTTAACAGCTCTGAAACAGAGATGTTATGAACGATGAGCACAAGCCAGTGTTAAACTAATATTTTAGGTTAAATTCAAGTGATTTTCAGCACAAATCCAAAAGCCGATTAAAAAAGAAACAGCAATCAAGTTTCAAAAATGGTTTATTAGAGCATTTGTTATCGTATTTTAACAGAAAAGGCAACAAAAAATACAAGAAAAATATATTTTTCCATGCAAGACTCGACTAAGAACTGATTGTTCCTATGAAAGTTAAGTGCTTTAGTTGACCGATCTTGATAAATTTTGGGCAATATGTCTGGCCTTTAATCAATCTCATGTGTTATAAGTTTGGTCCAGATATCTTGGAAAACAAGATGATTTTTATACAAAAAATCTTTTTTCAATCGATTATTCATATGGGAGCTATATGATAAAGTTGTCCGATTTGAATTATTTTTTAACAAAGTGTTAAGAGCGTTAGAACAAAAAATAATCGTGCAAGTTTGGTTTATATTGCGTGAAAAACAAAAAATTTAAATATGCTTAAATTAAGAAACATGCCTAATGCAAGAAATTAGACCAAAATATCTTGTTTCGCTCTTGAGTTATTATTTTTTTCCAAAAAAAATCGTCATCGGGACCATAGTGCCATGCCGGTATGTCAGTTGAGCTGTTTTGTTGCGAAAAATCGTTGCCTACTTTCAGGCGCGAGCGCGCGTGTCCACCAACAGTGGCAGCAACAAGCACGATTAATTATGTACATGGTTCTTTGTGGAGTGTCTCGGCTGCTGTTTTGTTACTCTCCCTGTCTCTCTCTCTCTCTCTGTGTACGAGTGTTTGTGTTTGCCCCGTCTGTGTTTGCACAGGCCAGCACAAGCTGAGCCGTGAGCCTGAAGCACAGACGACAGCATATGCTTATGCATGCCTAATTACGACAAATCCTTAACCCCTCTCCGCACCATCATACCCAACCCAACCCGACCACAGACTATAACAAGCGCGAGCAAATGAAGCACACACAACAATACACACTCATACATACACACTCAGCGCTTAGGCGTTCATAATTATGGCCGAATTTGGAGAAATTGGTTATTATGTGCCTAACGCCATTTGTCAGATGGACATAGTTTGTATTTGCGTGCGAGGGTTGCTCAATATGTTGACTTTATTTATTTATAATCGTTATAAAAAACCTCTTTACGAGGTTACATTTCTGATATACAATATTGTGACCAACAATATAAATTATTTAAAAAAGTTTGGCACACTGAAGCCCTTAAAAAAACCTATATATCGATATAGCTCCTATCGTTTGTAGGGGTGTAAATTTTAGCGGGCTTTAGCCATTTCCCGCTAAACTAGCCGACCGAGGTGTCATTCGACGTGCATTTTTAATAAGAAAAGTAAGAAATTAAATAAACTTACCAAATGGCTCCAAAATCCGCTGCAATCATTCAAATTTTGCCCCTCACACTTACACCTGGAAACTTTCCATTCTTCCTGTATGTAATGCTAGCTGCTTTCGCACCCTTCGTGATGCTTTCGTCACTAGCGCAGACTGACGTTCGCAGTGACATTTTTGTATTTGTGACAACCCTCGTTTTTTACGTATGTCTTCAAATTGCAGGCTAATTCATTATTATTGCCACTCTAGTATGCCAGTTAACTGTTCCATTGCCTATAAGGATACACGAGGATACATAAGGATCTCCCGTTGCTGAGTAGCCTCTACAGCAATTAGCCAAGTCTATCTGTGTGTGGGCCAATAGATGTCCATTAATAGTGCCTGTTGGTGGCGCCTCGTTATGCCAATTGGCCATCCATCAATTGTAATTAATCATGCTTCAGGCCTAACGATTTCCACTTCAAATTGATGCCGCAATTAGCATTGATACAAAATTCCATTTTAACTAAACCATGTGAGAAACTCTCACATGTTGCAAGCTCTTGTGACATTTCTCGTTCTGGCAATACTCTAAGCACTCCAATCTAAAATGCGCATTTCAGAGACCGATTGAGGACTGACCTAGTCCATCATAGAAGCCGGAGACAGAGACGATGCGGACATCATTTGTGATGTCGACGCGTTGACATCTTGCTGGGGAGAATGAAAAGTTGGCATGTCTGTCATAAATTGCGGCATCAACATCATGCATACACTCACACACACACACAATCACACATACACTGCCACACATATACGCGCTGCACTTGGGGCTTTTGTCTACGGCCGGCGGAAAAATCACAACATAAATTTATCAACGCAGATTGACAATAGCCTGTCAGCTGGCCAAGATGGGGAGGCCAAGCAGGAGGAGGAAGGCGGCCAAGCAGGAGGAGGAAGGCGGCCAAGCAGGAGGAGGAAGGCGGCCAAGCAGGAGGAGGAAGGCGGCGTAGCTGGCGGCGTTAAACAAAAGACAAACAGTCTAATAGCAACGCAAATGAAGTCCAGCCACAGTCCACAGAGGCCAATGCCACACGAGTACACAGATCATTACCCACACAAGCACACACACACACGCACACGCACACAGACATTGCCACTGTTGTTATTGCGTTGCAAGTTTTGTGAACTTGCAACAGATTCCAACAGAAAGCAGCTGGTAGAAGGTCTTTGGGATTTATGTATTAAATAGATTGTTAAATTATTAAAGTTATTGCTACTTAAAAATTAGTACCAAATGCAGTCAAAATTACAGGGTATTTTTAAATATTAGTTCGTCGCCCTGAAAAACCGCAGTCTTATTTTATGAATATTTAAATATGGCACATATTTGGCAAAGTAAAAGAAGACAGAGTATTTCAGGGCTTAAAAAGTTGTTGATATATTGAATATATTGAGAAGAATATGTAAGAGATAACATTATATTTAGTATTATTTTATTGAGCTACAAAGCGATTTTCAAGAACTTTACCTCGATAATTGTTTGACCATCAATCGAGTTCATTTAATCCATTTTAATGAAAAATCGACAGCTCAGTGGAGTTTTCTCATAGTAGAAAATTTGCAAAATTAAGTTCAGCCTATGACAGGAGTTGAGTTGTAATATCCTGAGATTTAAAATTTCGAATTTTCAAAAAAGTCAAATTTGAGTGCATGAATTTGGAGTTTCTCGAATGGAGTTTAAGCATTAAAGTGTTGTTTTTTTGCAAGTCGAATCTTGAGATCTAAAATTTTGAATTTTTATAAAACACATGGGATAAAAATAGCATTCTGGCAAAAACAAATTATTTAAACTAAGTAATAAATTTAAATGCAGATTGAATTAAAAATGACATTCCTCTTGTAATCTTTTCAGCTGTGGCAAATTTATGAAAGTTTGAAGTTGGTCACACCTTTGACAATGCAACTTTGGATTCATCATTCATACCCCCCAGATTTTTAATTTTTAAATTTTTTAAATAAACTTTTTATCTTTTCAGTTTAAATTTAAATATAATTATAATTATTTAATTTAATTATTACTTTAATTAACTTATAGTTTAATTTTTACTTAATTGGTCAACTGCTCTTAGTTGACACTAAATAAATAAATAAATAAATAATTCTGTTACATATGGATTGGTATTTCATATGCTATAAGACTTTTCTTTCACTTTGCTCACATTTACAAAATTCTGTGTATAAAAACATTTGCTCTTTTGAATGCTCTTAACAGTTTATAGGGTATTTCAGCTGCAATCATAGCTTGATTTTATTCACTTGGACTTATTGAAGGCCTTTGCTGTATTCTGGCATTCAAGTTTAATGAGTTTGCAAATTGAAATCGAATGTTTTTTGCCCAGGCAATTCAGGCATTCAAGACCTTACTTGTACTCATACTTTGTCGATGCTGGCATATCAATAAATTTAGTTACCCATTTTTATAAATACTCGAAGAAATAGCCAGAAAATGATTCATATTTTGGGCTAAATGTGTGGGCGGCTGGACAGAGAACGAGGTGAAGAGTGTGGGCGTTCCAAGAAGCAACTGCGAAATAAGCAAAAGAATGAAATTTTAAATAATTAAAGCTCTATATAATATGAATTACAAGAACAGCTACAGATACATGTACGAGTAGATGTACATTATGACAGCCTTGGGCCAGGCGACAATGAAAATGCAATGTCCATTGTAAAAAGAATGCAGAAGATTTCCACAACGAACGGTTCATCGAGCGAGAAAAGCGTTCGCTTTGAGGTGTTTTTTGTGGGGTGTGTGAAAGTGGAAATTCTTTCTATCAATGTGTTATTGTTGTCGTTATTGTTGTTGCACGTTTTATTTTTATAAAATTCACCTCAAAACGGCTGATCATCAAAGTTGCGAGGCACTGAGAGCGACGAGCAACATTCATTTTCATTTGCAGCACGCTCGCGAGTGGACGTGTCGCAGTTCCCAGTTCTTTCGATATAGATATATAGCACAAATACCTCTATATATATCTGCAAATATATATATATATCGAGTATATATAGTGACTGTAGATCTTACACCTGCCGCGCAGTGCGTAGGGTGCTAAAAGCACCAGTGCCTATCCAAGCAGGATTTAAGTGTTTGTGCCACAAAACTCGACCCAACTTGCAACTCGCAACTCGCCAATTCGTGCAACTAAACGTGCCGCCAAGGCATGCGAATAAGTGTGCTTAAGTTAACCAAATACAAATTGTCTAATTGCAGTGCTGCCCCAAAGTGAGTGTTTCGAACAACAACAACAATAATAACAGTTACAATTACGAGTAGCCGAAAACTCAAGAACTTGAATTGTTTTCAGTGCACGCTGATTATGTAAAATACTTATTCAAAAAAAATGTTGAAAAATTCTTAAAGCTGAAAAATGTCACCTGGCTGGGCAGTCAAACACTCTCAGCACCACAACTACGTCGCACCACCGCACCACTCACCGCCCACAGTTGGCAGAGCTGTCAAAATTATTTTCATCTCGTTTTGTTGCTGTTGAAATTGATGCATATATTTGTCGTTTTATTAACACATTTTAGCATAATCACATTAAAAATACATATAAATGGTGAATTTGCTTTTTTATGAGCTTGTATTTAGTTAGCCATAGCCATAGATTGCTCATACGCCACGTTTGCCGCGTTATTTTTAGTTCTATTCAATCAGCGACATTTTACTCAGCTTTTTACCCAATTCTATTTTGTATTTGATTTTCGCTCAACTCTCTGTGCTTTTCGGGCTCGTTTATTAGTTTTGCCTTTTGCTTTTGCTTTGGCAATTCGCACACCGAAAATTCTTTTGTCTCTTTATGGTTTTTTATGTTCTCTTTGTGCTCTCTTCTCTTTTTGCAATCACACCTGATTGTTTATGTTGCGTATTTTGTTTGCCCTAACACATTTGATTTTCATTTCAATTGCTCTTTTTATATTTATTTTTATTTTCATTTGCAAATTCGTTTTCATTGTTTTTCGCGAGCCGCTAAATAAACACGGCGATTAAATGCCACTCAATTTATGGGCCACAATTTTTGCAATTGGTTCGTTAGGCGCCAGCCCAAAAGTATGCAACAGATTTTCACCGCAAACAACGCGAGATTTCCTCTGCGATAGTCGCACATTGTGGACCACACGGCGAATGCGTCATATTGAAGTTCAAGGTCGTCTGCAGCGCAATTAGAATACAAATATCAAGCTCTATTTTGCAAATTGAAAGCGATAATCACTGAACTTAAACGCAGTCGGAGAGAAACTAATATTCAGAGTGTTGCAAGTTCAATCTTGAAATTTATCTGAATTTTTACTCGACAACGTTCTTGATATTCTTGTTGAATGCTTCGTTAGTTGTTGAAATGCCAGCTGTGCCTCTTCAGGTTGACTGCATTTGTCAGTGATTTATTAAAAGAGAGAGCGAAGAACACTGGCAATATTGAGATATTGAGATGTGCAATTGCAATGCAACTTGTTAATTAAGACAGACATTTTCAATCAAGCTGAAAACGGAAAATATCAGTTATCTTGAGACTTGCAGCAATTTTAAATATATATTAATATATTGCTCGGGGCAACAGCTGGCCATTGTAGCCATATTGTATTGATGCGGTTTCTTTTGTTGAAATGCAATTAAATGTGACACACGTAGCTCATAATAATAATGAGCAGGCAAACAATGCTTGCCACATTACCATGTGTGGCATATGAATGGCAATATCCATGGCAAATGCGAAAAATCATCAATTCGGTTCAATCATGCAGACCTTGAATGTGTAGTGCGTGTGGTGCAGTGGTGCTGTGGTGGTGCGAAGGGGACAATGCGGGTGGTTGTGTTGCCAACTTACCTGATTGCAGTTGAATGGCAGCCAAAACTCAAGTGATTAATCATTCAATTTGGCAGCTACATTGCATATAATGCTCATCTCTCTCAGTCTCTCTATCTCACTGTCTCTGTCTTACATTTGCAGTCATCACAGTTAACAGCAACGCAGGAGGGCCCCAACGGGCGCCTCGGATAAACAACAGGAACAGGAAGTCAAAAGAGAGCAGAAGAAAGCAACAACAAGCAAAGGAAGCAGAAGAAACAGCTGTGAGTAAACAATATAAAATAGTTAATTATTGAAATTCACTTAACAGCAAAATCGTATACACCTTATACATATATATAAGTGCATATATAAATAGATTGAATCAGTTCGATTCTCATTCATGAAGTGTCTAATTTGTCAAAACTAAAAATATAATTTGTTTAATGTTTTTGAGCATTCTAAAATAGTAATTGCAATTCAAACATTCTCTTGAAATATGGGTAAAAATTTAATTTAATTTTATTAGATAAAATAATTATGCGGATTGTTTTAATAATTATCAGGGATGTCACAGAAATCGCAAGCGAAATTGAATTCCGCACGGAAATTTCCGAGGTGCCACAGAACTTCGAATGATTTAATGTTTTTTACAATTTCACCAACCTTTTCGAACGAGGGTGCTAAGGGTTTACACCCTTTTATTTTAAATTGTCCAAGGGTTTGTTTAGCAACTTTTTTAAGTTTATAATTGTAGAACAATAGGTTTTTAATTTTTTTCTTATTTAATTAATATAATTTAAATTATTTATGTAATAATTAATTTTGTTTAGCTAAAAAAAATTTAAAAGTAATTTGCCCGTAAAACTAAAAATTACTCGACAACTCTAGCAATTGTCTGCTATTAGTTTGGCTACTTTTCGTGAAAAATGTTTTCACAAATTGCACAATAAGTTAAAGTTTTTTTTCGGTAAAACTTGGTTTACCTGAAAAGACCTATTTTTTGATTGCTTAATTTAAGAGGTTCCATATATTTTTCTTAAATACCTTGACCCTGACTTCGAAAATCTCAATCGGACTAGGTGGCAGCATCGGACGCCAGCGGATTTTTTTGCGATTTGATCTGTGGTACAGCGAAATGAAATTGAAGTGAAAGCGATTTCTGTAGCACATCTTTTTGTTTGGATATTTAATTTTATTTAGAGTTAATGAAAATTAAAACAATAATTCTTTCTATATTGTAGGGAATATTGAAAAATAATATATGTAAATTAGTCATGAACTTGTTTAATCAATTTAATTTAAATTTATTTTAATAATATTGCAATCAATTACGATAAGTCAGATAATAAAACTATGAGTTTTATGAGTTTTAGTTTAAAGTTGTTTAAGTTACAATGAAGTACTATTATTGAGTACTCAGAAAAAGTTGTTGTAAGAAAAAGTTGTTTATTAAAAAGTATTTGCTTTCACATTCTCCCAACGTGCTTCACTCTCAGCTGTGGACTTGCGAAGTTTCAGCTGCAGCAATTCTGTGTCTGACTTTTATTTATAGCCCTCGAATTTGCAGTTCTATCTTTAGGCCGTCAGTCTAGAGCCTAGAGTCTTTGGTCTGCAGGCTGTCGTTGAATTCCGGGCAAACGCATTTTTTATTTTTAGCGTCTCTTCCAAGGGTCTCACGCGGATTCGACCTTGAGCTCCGTTTGTTTGCTTGGTTGCAAGTTGCCAACTCATCGTGCGGCAAATCCCTTGAATTTGTTCAACAAATTGAAATGCACCACAGTCAGGCGGCAGCTATTGGACCTCATGGCATGGTTGTGCCTTTGATGTTGGCCAATTTTCTTAACATTTTATTGAAAATAAACGCAAATTTGACGAGGTTGCAAGTGAAATTGTAGCTGAAGCAAGTTGCAAGAGGCGCAACTAGGGCGTAATTCCAATGTGCGTTCCAGTTTTCAATGGAGTTTATTTTTAGGCTTTACATCGGCCCATAATACTTACACAGACACACACACAGACACACACACACACTTAGATACTTAAGATGCTAACGAAAAATGCCGGCAGCTTTATTAATAGTCGGTCATTTGATGACGTCAACGCCAAATCTCTCTCTCTCTCTCTCACTCCCTATGTCTCTCTCTCTCTCTCTGTCACTCACAGTCTCCATCTCACTCTCAGTGATTGTGCGTTAGATAGGCAAATTACTTTGTTGCTGTAGGCCGCAATTAGAAGCGCTTTCTTGTGGTCTGAAGTCAATGCAAACAATGTGAAAACTTCATCTCGATTCACACACGTGCAACAAATGTAACTCATTAATGAGCTGAGCGCATAACTTTAGATACAACTACACTGCACACACACAGATACACACACACACGCACACATACGAGCAGAGACAACGACGACGGCGATGGTGATGCCAAGAATATCTTTTGACGTTTGTATTTCGATCGCGCGTTTGTTTGTTTGTATCTCATCGTCTCGCTGCTCTCTACACACAGATGCAGATACTTATATATAGATACACACACAGCGCTGATTTTTGTATATATTTAAAATATAATACAGTGCTCTTGTTTTTCTTCTATTTTTTTTTTTTAATTTTCTGTTTCGCTTTTATGCCGTTGTTGCCTCATGTGCTTGGCAATTTTCAGCTGCCTTCAGTCGGTCTTTACATTTCCAATCGAATTCTACGAGGCGCGTTGCGAAAAACTAGCAACGCAGCGATTCAAATGAAAATTTTATAAGATTTCTCAACGCGATTCGAACAAATATTGTTACATATACTACGTACTCCCAATTAGATAAATCGATAGAAATTATAAAATATAAACAAATTGAGCAGTGCTTTAGTGAAATTTGATGTATGAATTGTTGCCTCGCAAATTACTGCAAATTCTTCAACTATTTCTTAAATAATAAATTGAAAAAATTTAATCAACGAACGATCCGATAACCGATAGCACTTACCCGTTACCCGCTACCCGTTAGCACGTTACGGTCTTTTATCTAGTCAAGTTTCAAACCAATTGCATTTTATGATTGCCTCTGAGTGCCGCCTAGAGACAACAGCAGGAACAGCAGTGGCAACAACAACAACAACCACAACAACAATCTCAACAACAACAGCAACAGTTTCTGACATCTATTGGTGAGTTGCTGCGAAGGGTGAAGGAAGGAGATGAGAAAGAGTGAAAGGGGTTAAGTTGGGGGTGCTTTTGGTTTGCGGTTTTGCATTTCGCTGGCCCTGCCAAACGTGTGACCCAAATTGTTTTGTGTGTGTTTGTGTGTGCAATTCAATTTCTATTCTCAATTCGTATTTCGTATTTCGCAGTTCGCATTTCCCATTTCGCGTTTAGTATTTGTTTTCAATCCTTGCGGTTTGTTCTTGTACTTGTGACAGGCAATCGCTTTATATCCATCATCGAACCGTCGATTTTTGTCACTTGCGACAGCTGGCGAATAGTCTGACCCATATACGAATACAAATTGTCGCGTTGCCATCAGTATCAGTAAATATTGGAACTCAAAATGCAGTTGCAATTGAAGCTGAAGCTGAAGTTGGCAACCGTCCAGGGTCAATAGCTCTGCAAGTCTTTGAACTCGATTTTGTAATGAACTCAAACTTGTTGGCATTTCCGTTTCCGTCTGCCATGCGCCTTGTACACAATTTGCTAATTTTAAGAATCAAGGTTAATGCTTTATCTATAGACTTTTACATATACTTGATGTATTTGTATGTAGTTAAAGGAAAACAAAACATTGAACAACTGTCCCCATCAATCTTCCCCCAAAAACAGCGAATAAACAACAAAAAGTGCGCGAAGAGTTCTGGCAAAATAAATAATAAATATTATTGTTGGTTCTATTCATTGGCTGCTCATCAATGAGAAGAAACATTTATTATTTTAATTATTCAAACGAAATTTGTAGATAGGCATATTGTGATTGTTGACAACCTTCAATGGAAAATTATTATGTTGTAGTTCGTTAACTTAAGTATTTGTAATGCATTTACAGTAAAATTACACACACAGTAAAATTGATTTCAAAGAAAATTCAATTCACTTTCAGTTACGTGATAAAATGATAATTGCCTGTGTCAGAAGCAAACTTGTTGTGTCATTGATTTCACTGAGTTCGTATTTCAGGCACATTATTTTTAATGCATTTGTTTATGGTAGTGCAAATTAAAGCACTGCCATTGCGCTCAAGGACATAAGTATATTCTCAAAATTACTTTCAGTTCTGCTCCAGCTCCAGTTTCAGCTTCAGCTTCAGCTGCTGTTGTGTCCTGGCCCACAAAGTTGCCGCTTTCTATGGCCATTCAAATTGTGCATTGAATGTGCTTTGAAGTATGGCAAGGGAAACGCCCCAGCTCTCTTAGTTGCTGCCCAAATTTAACTAAGAGTACATGTGTGTGTGTATGTGTGTGTGTGAGTGAGGGGAAGGGGAAGTCAGGGCAGTTGGTTGGTTGATGGCTCCTATTATGCCCGGGCATGCCTTTCATTTTAATCCTTTCATCGCCAATTCAGAAATGCAATTGCAAAATTAGTTTCGCCACACACACATGTGGCTCAACTGCCACGCTCTGAGTCCATTGAAGCCACAGCATACTCCCACATTCCCCTCACTGTCCCACTCTTGTTTCGAGTACGCACAATTTGAGCGGACGACAAAATTTCTATTCAATTTGATTTTAAGCGTGTTTTCCAGTTAATTGCGCTCCATTCGCATGGATTTTTCAACAACGGAAAAACGCCTGTTGCCATCAAGGGGAAGGGGAGGAGACAATGTGAACTTTTGGCCGCATTAAAGCAACGCTTTAAATATTCCACACGATAATGGCAAACAGGCGTACGACAATTAGTGGTGCACCTCGATGTTTATTTATTGGTGCAGGAAGTGCGCATTGCCACACACACAAACACACACACGTACATACACAAGGAGGCGCTACGAAGCGATAAGAGGCGTGGCTGTATCATTTTCTGTCGCTTCCCTTGCTTCCCTGTCCATGCCGGCTGCTGACGTGGCGTATACGCAATAAGCGCGACAGCAGCAGATTGCACGTTATTGCATTTATTTATACATACATACTCGTATATACCACGATATAGAGTGAGAGAGGTATTTTTGGGCTTGATGGTGAAAATCTGTGTCATTTTTATTATTAAAAGCTTATTTTCGGTTGAGAATTTGCAGCTGCTTGAATTACTTTCCATTTCCACGGAATCCTTTTGGGCAACTCAAATTTCTTATCTTTAACAGAGTAGACCAAAAGTTAAGTCCCTTCTCTGAAGTGCTGCTGTGCTGTTAAATATTTCTCCTAATTAAGTTTTTTTTTCTTTTTTTTACATTTTACTAAAATTGCACTAAGGGATACATTTTATTTATTTATTTACTTACTATTTCCTAGTGCTACAAGTGGGAGTACTTTTTAATTAGTGCACTATTCTTTCTTTCCATTCATTAGTATTTCTCTTTAATGCTGAATTTGTAAGTATTTATTTCAATCGAAAATAGCTTTACAACTCTTCCCAATGGTAAATTTGTCGCAGAAAACTGTACAGAATTCATGCAGCGCGCTCACAGTTCTGCGCGCCGAGTTCATGTAAAACCCTCATTCGCTTTTATACATGCGTGGCCAAATTTCTCTGTAGGAAATTTAGAAAACCGCGCGGCAGACTCCGCTACGAAGTCGAACGTTTTAGTGAGTTCTTCGCAGGGTTCTGCTGCATACTTTTCTGTATGTGTATTTCGCTGCACGAAAAATCTAGTTGGAGTTCTGGCTGGTTCTAGTATGAAATCTAGTTGGAAATATTATTGAAATACCCCACCCCTTCGGAGCGGCAAATCTGCACGGCAGTAGAAATAAAATGTTTATACATATTTTTAATAATTTTATTTAAACATTGATTTACATTCTTTTATTACATTCTTACAATTACTTAAACTAATTTAGATATATAATAACACTGAAAAGAAAGAAAAAACAAACACTTATTACAAATGTGGTATTTTATGTGTTTTGTATAATAGTTTACTTACCTGGCTTGTATGTACAAAACAGTATCACTGCGGAATGTGGTAGAATGTAATATATATATTAACTGTGGTTTTTGAAAAGCTTTATTAGTAAATAATATTAAAATACGCAATAAATATATTAAACTTACCGCTCCAAATATGTTGTTTACGCAACATGTGCTGACACTGAACTAAAACGCAAAAGAAAAACTGCAAGAAATACACACAAAAAGGGTTGCAACCCATACAAAATGTAGCTGATCGAGTATTTTTGTACACTGCAATAACGGCTGCAAACGCCTATGACAACCCTACAAGAGTTAATACAAAAAAAGAAACAAAGAAAAAATCCAACCAGCGTTTTCTGCAGCAGAACGCTATGTCGAACTCACTAAATCGAGCGAACTCATAGCGGAGTTTGCTGCATGTATTTCACACAGCTCAGAAAGAATTCTGTGCAGCGTTTTGTGCAGCAGAACTCTATGACAAACTCACTAAAACGTTCGAGTTCGTAGCGGACTTTGTTGCAGGGAACTTTTACCACGAAGCAAACGATTCTAAGCAGCGTTTTGTACAACCAAACACTATGAGAAACTCAAGCAAACGAGCGAACTCATAGCGGAGTTTGCTGCGGGGATTTCACACTTAGAGACGATCGATTCTGACTGCAGAACGCGCTCCTGAAAGTTTGCAGAATCAGGGATGTGCAACTTAAATCTGAAACTTTCTGTACAGCGGCCGTACAGAATTCGTTCACCACATGCCTGAATTCCCGGCTGGGTTATTCATTGATAATTTCAATGGAAAACTCACTTTATAGGTACTATTTGCAATTCAATTTTCCCAATTGCAGTTGCAGTTGCAGTTTTGTATTAAACTTTCAATGTGTTTTTCTTAGGAAAATTGAAAAATTCATTCGTATCAAATGAAATTAAGTACAAATTGTTTATTGTGCGAGTATTAAAAGAAATAAATATAATATGTGTGTCATATTTCAATTGCACAAATGATCATTGTGTGGCAGATTGAGTGTTCTTGGGCGCACCTCGAGTGTGCTCATAATTAAGCTGAGTTATTGCCACGCCCTTACCGCCCCTTCCGTTTCATGACTCTTCCGCCGTGATGTCTACTGGTATTTACATTTTGCTTGCCACATTTTTGTGTGAGCCGCACTGAGTTCTCTTAAATAAACCGCTTTTAATGAAGCCAGGCTATAAGCAGATTTGTGGCTTAGAATATTTGCCAAGGCCAAATGAACCTAATGCTGGGCCCTAAAGGTGGAAGGAGGTACTGAGGTGCGGGGGTGCGGTGAGGTAAGGGGAGATGCTGAAACTGAAGCTCGCGATTTACGACAATGCCGTTGAAATGGTCAATTTATTGTGTGCTTTTTGTTTCATTCTTCCTGTTTTTTGTGGGTCTGTCCTTGTGCTCATTCTAATGCAAGGACTCGTAATGTCACAATCCGATTTGTATAATACAAGGGGGGACATCTTATGATGAGCTTAACCGCAGGAGGAACGCGAATTTATAATGATATGAATATCAAATTGACAGGACTTTGTCTCCAGCCATCTAATCAAATCAAGTCTAATGATGTCTGATTCTGATTCCGTCTCTCTCTCTCCCTCTCTCTCTCTCTCTCTGTTGCAGTGAACCATGGAGCAATTCGAGCAGTTGTTGACGTGCTGCGTCTGCCTGGACAGGTACCGCATCCCGAAGCTGCTGCCGTGTCAGCACTCCTTCTGCATGGAGCCCTGCATGGAGGGCTTGGTCGACTACGTGCGGCGTCAGGTGAGATTACATATACATACATATTAGTCACACACAATACAACTCTCTCTATATACGATTTGTATCTGGAACCGAAGCCATAAATCATAATCACAGCAAGTGCAGTGTGTGCGTGTGTGTGCATGACTGAGGCTATGTTTTGGGCACAAATGCTGCGTATTTATTCAGCGACTACGTCACATGCCAAAAGCTGCTTAATAAATCGCTCGGCAAAAGCCCGAAAAATCGCATGAGGGAAACGAAAACAAAATGTGTCCAAAGGCAACATTGAGACGAAATGAGTTGGGATTTTCTTTTTCTTTTTGTTTTTCTTGTACGCAATTTCTTTTCTCTCTCCTCTTTTTGTTGTTGCTTGCGGCGCATTTGCGTCGATTTGGCTTTTCTTTTTCTTTTTTTTTTTGTCTTGCCGTTGAAAATTATAAAATTTACATATAAACCAGGCGTACACGTACTTATCTGTATATTTTACATATATACATGCATACATACATATATATGAAAATGAATATGTGTCTACTTCGCTACTTATAGCTTTGTGTTTGTGTTAGTGTGTGTGTGTGTGTGTGTATTTATAAATTTGTTTTGGCTTTGCGCCAACAACACGCAAATAATTGCCATTGTGTAGCGCATCCGCTGTGTTTTGGCCAAATGGGCGTACTGCCAATAACTGTCCTGAAGCCTGGCCAGCCCCAAAGCTTAACTCCTTCTTGAGGCTGGGCCACAATATTAACCACAAAAGACAGAGATCAAAATAAGTAAAATACGCTCAAGATGCCTCAACAGAAACTGTTTTCAAATATGTTCTGAGGTTTTTAAAGCGTGTCACATTTATTCAAAAACAATTAACATTTGATATTGATGTGTGTGTGTGTTAACAAATTATTTATCCTGCAGGTCAAATGCCCCGAATGCCGCGCCGAACATCGCATACCCTACAATGGGGTCCAGGCCTTTCCCACGAACGTGACGTTGCAGCGATTTTTGGAACTGCATATTGAAATTACCGGCGAGTTGCCGGATCCCACCTCAGGTAAGTTTATCCCTTTCTCCCCTTTTCCCATCTCCCTTTTGCCATTTCCCCCTCTACAAACGAACTGAATATTCATTGGCAAAGATAAACAAAGCATCGAATGGAATTTTGTTATTGCATTTTAAGTTGAGCTGAAATATTGAAAACTGTATCTGACATTTTGTCTAACTAACTGTCCATCCGTCCTTCTGCCCATCTGTCTGTCTGTCTGTTTGGTTATCCTTTTGTCGGAGCCGTGTATGAAATTGCTGTGCAAAAGGCCATGAAAGATGAAAATTGCAATTGGCAATTGCACATTGAAAATGAGTTTTTCCAGCGTTTTATTTGCTTTAAATATTTTAAATATATTTTAGATATCGTGCATATCATACTGTCAAAAGCATTTGGGCATTGTGATAATTGGTATTACTTATTGGCAGTGCACAAAAGTCGACAATAATATATTAATAAATTTTTGCTTTGCAACAATTTTGCGTTACTTTAATTAAATTCCCGACTAAAATGATACACAAAGGAATAAAAAAATGGGGAAAACAAATAGAAAAAATACCATTGCCATAATATTTGGTTTCCAATTAAAAATCGGCTGCTTTGTGTGTGTTCTGCAATTAAAACTAAGCAAAATGTTAATTGATTTCGGTTCATTTTTATGCTCGCTTTTAATACATTTTTTTTTTGGGAGTGCTGTGAATAATTTGGGTATCAGGTTGTAACCATGACTATGCAAATAACTTGAAAGTTGATAGTCGAAGCAAATTGCAATGACAATGACAATGACAACGACAATGACACTCATCAGTAAATGCAAATAGCTGTTGGGAGTACAGTGAGTGCTGAGAAAATTCGCATTGCTGCAATCAACATCAAACAGTTAATAAGCAGACAAAGCTTCAAGTATTTTTGACAATTTTGCAACAATTGCTATGCAAATGTGTGGTGTGTGTGTGTTTGTGTGTGATGGAGACAAAGAGCAAAAAGTTGCTCCTGCTGCTTCTGCTGCAGCTTTGGCTTTGGCAAATCCTTTCAAGCCGCCGCCGCTGTTATGGATAACGGGATGCCATGATATTTACAAGAACTCGCAATCGCATGTAGTATTTGCAAATTCACTTTTCCATATGATTACACAAGAAAATACAGCCAACTATTGGCATAGCACAAGCACACTTCTCACGGGGAACTCCCTCCGAATTCCTTTTTCCCTTCTTACTCACACACATTCCTTTGGTGTGTGTTTGTGACTGTGTGTGTGGCAAGTTTATTGTCGGAGTGAGGTTGCAGAGACTGCAAGTAGAGGCGAGTTCATGTCTATGATTGTTACACAGAAAAAGAACCTTTTACTGAAAATTCAAGTTTGCATATTTTTAAAGCATATTTGTTTTTAAAATTGGCAATTTTCAGCATTAAAAAAATCTACTTGAATCAAGTATTTCGTATTTGGCTTAAGAAACTCCATGATTATGGAACTTTTGACACCGCATCGGATTTATGTTATTCCGGAATCTCCGATTTCTTTTTCTGTGAAGCGTAAGAGATAGAAAGGGGCTAAAGGGGAGCGGGTTGTGGGTGAGAGATCCTGGCAGCAATTCATGCAGAAAAGTTTACTTTCCCAGCGACTCCGACAGCGACTACGATTCTGATTCTGATTCCGACTGTGTCTGCCACACATTGTTGTCTGTTAAGGACTGTGACAAGAGGGGGAGTGATATGAGGGGGGGGAGAGGAGGAACCCGGCTCGTTATTTGCATTTGGCAGAGCCAAGACATCGGCATGTCCTGGCAGGATGTGACTGCCAGCGACACATAAACAACTGGAACACTTAGAATGACGCTTAGGTGCAGTTGATTTCTTGCATTTGGCGACACTCTTGAAATCGCATTAGACCCCGTCTCTTTCTCTCTCTCTCTCTGTCTCACTGTCTCTTTGCCTCCATCTCATTCTTCATAGACCTCCCTGTTGCTATGTTATGTGATTTTAAGTGCAGTCGCAATTCTCCTGTTGTTGCCAACTGTGCAAATTGATGGCTTGGCGGCCTGTCAACGGAACTGCTTGGCATTTGATTGCCGAGTTTTACACTGAGTGTGACAAGTCACCGGCTGGCTAACATGGCTTTGACTATTATTTTCCATTTCTTACATTTTTTGGTTATTTGGCAGTGGTAAACAAGCTGAAAAGGAATGTGAATTGATTGCACGTTCTCTGGAATGGCAGTTGGAAGAGCAAAGTCAGTTGGTTGGCACTGTTGGCTGCCAGCGGGCTGGCCACAGGGGAACGCTTTGGAATTGGGACTCTAACACGCAATGCGCATATTGGACACTTTGCTAAAGCAATTTTGTTGTAGTCTAAGTCTTGAAATGTTTTGAATTGTTCCTTTTTTGAACAAATGAAACTGTTTGCTACTTAAAATATGTACAGTCGGACTTCCCTAACTCGATTCACCATTATCCAAAGAAAAGTTTCAAGTTATGGAGATATTCGACTTATAGAGATCTTTTCCTTAAGTTTATTAATTTTTCTGCCAGTCATTTAGCTTGAGTTAGAGGGAAATTGGAGTTATGGAAGTTCAACTGTATCTCCATGTGGTCAGAGCAATCCGAGAAATATTTTGGCTTTAAATTTGTGGTGATCTGGCATCCCCAATATTCATGCAACCACAGATTACGATATTTTCCTATCGCTATTTATTATATCGATATTTCGATATATTCACTAAATCACACCACGAGTATTTTTGTGTACAATTTTTAAAAATATCAATATCGTTGATATTTCGATATGAAAAAAATATTATTTTTCTTGATATTTTTGACAAAAAAAATATCGATGACATAAATATCTGGGCGCTAGCTTAAATCAACAGTTTTTCCACCCCAAATTGGTCATGTTACCAAAAATTTTTACTTTTTTATTGCAAATTTGGCTCTTGAATGTAGTTTCGTTTATTATATCCGAATAAATTTTTGATTAGACGTTTTCGTGAAGAAAAAAAGTGGCGGCAAAAGTTTAAAAAACTGGTGAAAAGTATCACACGATAATATCGTACAATCATATCGATATTGATATACTTAAACTTAAAATAAACTTTTTATCATGGATAGTCACCAATTATCCATCTATAATTGGCGACCCCCGACAAACAAATACACACTATCTATAAATATTACAATTTAAACGTTCGTTCTTTAATGTTCCGCTGCTGGATTTGCATTCCAACTGATCCCAGAGAACTTGATAACTGGTTTACTTGCAAAATAAACAATAACAATAGAAACGATCGCTCTCATTTCAAGTACTTCACGAGGATTAAGACTTAATTCGATCACTCGATGATCAATAATGTTCCATTCCAATTGTTCCAAAAATTGATCACTGTCTTACTGTTAAAATAAAGAATTACAATTGATTGCTCCCTGAAAACTGAACTTGTCTCATTCACTCGATGTTTTAATTGATCGCTCACTAATGTCCCATTCCCACTGTTTCTCTGGTTGCAGGTCAGATCATGGAGCGCTGCGGCGTCTGCTCCGAGAAGGCATATCTCTCCCACTGTGCGCACTGCGAGAAGAAGATCTGCGAGGACTGCAAGAGCGCACACATGGACATATTGAGACGCGAGATCACTCGCTTCAACTCACAGGTGAGTGGAACTCTCTCATTAACATGGAATCCGTTTCTTACCCGAGTGAACTCGTTGCTTTGACAGATTCGCCGCAGCTTACATCGGCTGCAGGACTCGCTGGCCATCATCGAGAAGAACACGATGAGTCTGCAGACGAATGCGATCAGCGTGACGGAGGAGATCGACGAGATCTACAGACGAATCACGAAGGCGATTAAGGATAGATCGGATCAGCTGAAGGGCGAGATTGATCGTTATTTGGCCGTGGAGCTGCGTAACCTGATGACGCTAAAGGAGAACCTGGATCTGGAGATCACCAACATCACCAGCAACTGCGACATCGTGGACAAGTACATGAACGAGACCGTCGAGTGGGACGACTGCGAGCTGATGGACACCAAGGAGATCTTCCTGAAGACCGTCGAGTTCCTGCGCCACTTCGAGTACGAGAACAACGATTACAGTCGCCGCGTGCGCTTCCTGGTCTCCATAGATCCCAACCAGCTGGTCATGAATCTGGCCACATTCGGAGACCTCAACATTGCGCCACACTCGACCCCAGGTGGTTCGGTGAGCAGTTCCCACCTGGCACCACCCAGCGCCCTGCAGCCCGGCCTGATGCGCTCCAAGAGCGATCATCGCCTGGCCACCCAGTTTCGGCAGCAGGAGGAGCGCGGCGGGTACAACGATGAGCCCGTCCTAGGAGGACGCAAGTTCGGCGAGCGACCTCAGCGCAGTGCCAACAACAGCAGCAGCAACAGCGATCGGTATGGCGACAGTCGATATGGACGCTCCGAGTACGGAGACTACGACAACGACTACGAGAACGAGCCGGCGAGTCGTGCCGGGAAATCGTCGCGTTTCCGATCGCGCTTCGTGCGCTCCCATCAGAACGAGGACTCGGACAGCGAGCAGCAGCAGCAGCGCCAGCAGGAGATCGACAAGCGCAAGGATCGCGTCCTCGACAGCGAGGATGTCTCCCGGGGCCAGCTGAGTGGCATCATCCGGCTCAGCGATTGCTCCCGAGTCGTGCAGCGACTGGCGGACATTGGCAAGGAGAAGAAGGAGAAGAAGTCCGACGCAGCTGTCGCCGCCCAGGCCCAGGTCCAAGCGGCCATCCAGGCCCAGAAGGCGGCCATGCAGCGCCAGCAACAGAAGCAATCCGCCGCAGCCGTCGACGAGGATGAACTGGCGCGCCAGAAGCGACAGAAGAACGCAGCAGCCTCGGGAGGAGCTGCATCCTCGGCGGCAGCCGGCAGCGGAGAGTCGAGCAGCGAGCAGCGGCCCAACACGGAGCGAGTGTCGGCCTTGAAGAGAGGCGGCCAAGGGGGCAGCGAGGAGAGCGACAGCAGCGGCAACCAGGCGGCGGCATCTCCAGTGCGTACAGCGACTGCGACAGCACGAGCCGAGGTAAGTGTGAGTGGGGCAAATGAAGAAGAGGAAGATGAAGACGAGGAGGAAGAGGAAGAGGACAGTGGCAGCAGCAGCGACACTGGGAGCGAGACTGAAAGTGAGAGTGAGGCAGAGGTGGAAGAGACGAAGGAGGAGGAGAAGGCAAGTGAAGAGCAAGCCGATGAAGATGATTCCTCCTCAGAGTACGAATACGTCGAGGTGACAGCCAGTGAGAGTGAAGAGAACGACGCTGAGAGGCAGAGGGAGGGGGAGAGAGAGCAGAGGGAGGCGCCAGTGATTAATGTGGTGCCGCCAGAGACAGAGACAGAGACAGAGCTAGCCGACAAGGTGGAAGAGCATGAGAATCAAACTGAACTAATAAGTGATAGTCACAAGTCAGAACCAGAGAGATCGACTGAAGATGAAGCTAAAGTTGTGGTTGAAGAAGAGTGTACAGAGGAGGAGGAAGTTGAGGAGACGGAGGATGAAAGCGACTCGGAGTCAGAGGAAGAACCCAAGGCAGCTGCACAATCCGTGGAGGAACAAGAGCAGGACAATGAGGAGGAGGAGTATGAAACGGATGAGGATTAGTCAGTCGTCAGTCAGTTCGTCAGTCAGTTCGTCAGTCGGTTCGTCAGTCAGTTGTCAGTTAGTTCGTCGGCTCGTAAGCTGCCACGTGTCACAGAGCTGCTGCACAGTATTCTCTTGTTTATATTACGTATACGCCATGTTTGCCAACTGTGTTTTCTGTCCAACAAAAAAAAAAAGATTAAAAAAATACAAAAATCTCTTCTTTATTTGTGTTCACTGTTCACACTTCCCCCCGCTCCGTAAGTCTGTACTCAAAAAGCAAAAATTACTTACTGTTAACCGTTAACTATTTACCAATTTACCTGTTACCCGTTACCTGTTCACCTGTTTTACCTGTTTACCTTTTACCCTCTCTGCGCCCTAACAAATGTTTTGTTTTATGTGTACGTTAAGTTTCATTCGTTAACTTATTTATTTATTTCACGTTCCTTTTCTTATATTTTGTCTTGTGAGCGCCCTTCATTTTATTTTAATGCTGTTTTGGGTCCAACCTTTTCAACAACAATAATAATAATAATAATAATAATAATACAGAAACCTAATCGACTAATGGCCTTAAAAGCACTACGGCATAGCCGAAACATCAATATACTATACTTACCAAAAGAAAAACTCGATTATTTTTGTTGAAGAGTTTCGATCCAACACGGGGACATCAGAAATTAAGAATTGTACAAAATTGTAGACTCGTATTCATTTTATTCATCATACATATAGTAATTTAACATCTATTACCTTGTCGTTTTATGCTTAGTTGGAGACTGCAAAAAGTTACAAATAAAACGAAACACGATTTTTAATATGAAAAAAATACAAATTACAAAAAAAAAAACCAAACTCAATTCTTTGCTTACTTCCGTTCTCTATCTGTCTATCTTTCTTTTATTTCTCTGTTTTTGCAAGTGGACAAACGATGTGGTAGTGATGTTAATTTGCTTAAACCTTACTAAATATCTCTATTCAATTTTGGCCAGAACCAGAACCAGCTAAATAAACCGCCAAAACGCCAAAGCGAAAGCCCGAATCTCATACATCTTTTGCCTTTTTCCAATCTTTTTTTTTCGATATCATTGTCACAAATTTCTGATGTCCGTTGTATATACATATATATCTGTTGTGCGTATGTGTGTGTGTGAGTGCATATTTTTCTCCCCTTTTTTCCTCATGCCATCTTTTTTCTGCACTACATTGTTGCCTCAACACAAAGGCAACTCAATGGGAACATTTCAATCATGGCTGTCAACGTTGCCGCTTCCGATCTTCCATGTGTGTGTGTATGTGTGAGTGTGCTCGCTGCATATTTGTCTTGTTTTGTTATCAAGTATTTTTGGCATTTTCCAATGTGCAAAAAGGTTGCCCGATACCTTTCGCAAATATCCATAAACGTAAAAAGCGCAAAATCATTTGATGAAATCTTTTTTTAAACCCAACAAGTCAAGGGTTATTTTTAGTATTTCTCGAATTTGTGCAATTAAAATGATTGCATTCCAGTTTCACGTGAGCAGTCCGCAAATGTTTCGAGCTACCCTCGCTAGCTAAACAACAAGAGAAGAGTGAACAAAACAGATAAACTGTGTGAATCGCTTGCGGTGTGCGTCATATTTGTTGAGTGCCTGAATCTGACGTAGCCACGCCCCCTTTCAGCTGTTGGCGCACACATCGTTTGTCAATAGCACATGTCCATCCACATGCACATGCACATGCACATCTACATCAATGTCCATATTCATATCCATATGTACATCCATCGCATATCGATATCTTTCTCTCTACTTGCATCTCGTTTCGTTTGCTCGCTTGCAACCCAACGACAACAACAACCACCAAAACAACAACTAACCAGGCTGACAGCGCCACAGACTCTGATGCAACTCCCACTCCTACCCAACAGTCCAAACCGGCAGTCTCCGCCCAGGTGGCAGCTGTGAAGAAGACCCAACGCTCCGGCAGCAGCGACAGCAGCGCCTCCACCGAAAGCTCTGCCAGCTCTGCGGCAGCGGCGGCGGCAGCAGCTGCCAGCGCAGCGCCCAGCAGCAGCAACAGCAACAACAACTCACAGCAGAAGGCGGCCAGTACGTCCCGTTACTCCACGGCACGCGAGTCGACGGCAGCGGCGACGGCGACGCCGGAGAAGAAGCCTTTTGTCAGCCGCTTTCTGCCTCAGCACAGCAACCCGAGCAGCAGCACGAACGGCGCCGCGGATAAGAAGAAGGCCGAGTCCGAGTCGAGCACCGAGGAGGAGACCAGCTCGGAGTCCGAGTCCGAGTCGGAGGCGGAGAGCAAGCCCAAGACGAGTGCGGCGAGCAGCAGCAGCGCTGCCAAATCGACGGCCAGCAGCGCTGCCAGCTCCACGACGGCGGCAGCGGCGACTTCGTCGGGCGGCTCGTATCGGGATCGATTGGAGGCGCGTCGCGCCTCTCGCGACGACACCGCCGCCACGTCCCGCAGCAGCTATGCTACGCCCAACTCCACCAGCAGCAGCGGCTACGGCAGCAGCAGCTCGACGCGCACCCGCCCCGTGCCCGCCCCCCACCACCTGAGCGAGAACGAGGACCGCTACGGCAGCGGCAGCGGCAGCAGCAGGTATTTCCATCCGAATTTCCAAAAAAAGAAAGAAAATCTATATTAAAATTTAATGAAAATGTTCAGTTATTTACTAATCTATGCATGAGTCACGATTGCAATTAATGTTCAACTTTTGCTATTGATTTAAGGCTTAAAGCTTTATATGTATCTGATAAGAGCCACAGATACACTCACACACACACACACACGCACAACAAATGACAAGCGAGCATGCAAAATTAATGAATGGTCATGTGTCTATGCTGCCCTTGCAGAGCGTATTTAAACAGGGTATTTAATTTTGAAAAACTTAAAAATTTGAATTTTCTCTATTTAGCAAAAATAATATTTTTTTAAATAAAAAAAATATATTATTGCAAAAAAAAATGTTGTATTGCATAAATTTTGAAGCAGAATTAAGTTGAAATCTTCTTTTGCAAGGGTATTTCATGTTATACAATTCGATAATTGCTTTTTTTTGACAATTGTTGACTCAGTTGCATTAATCAAAATTCAATTTTGCATACAAAAACAAGCGATCAATTTACATTTTTAATTATTCACAAAACACATAATACTCGTTTAACACACACACACACACACACATAAATTAAGCCATTTAATATTTTTGTTATGTGCAAAACAATTGCCATTAAATTGATACGCATAATAAAATTAATTGATTTCTAGTCAGTGTTCAATATGCCGTTGCAGTTGTTGTTATTGTTATTGTATTTTGTTAACACGTCTGTGCTCTCTATATGTATTGTATTGTATGTATGTATGTGACTTCTCTCTGCTGCAGCTTTGTTCAACTGCGTGACATTGGCATTAGCATCGCAGTGGCCATTTTATTGCTCATACGACTAGTGTGCCGTCTAAATGTCAAGTTCATAACCTTTACATAAATGCCACCAATGCAGCCTCCGCATCAGCCAGCTATGGGTAAACTTGCTAGTAGTCAGCCCCCCCACAATATCCCCAAAGTATCTTTATATTTGTATCTCACACTGTTTGCTGTATGTATCTGTATCTGTGTTCGTCTTTGCAGCGCACTGCCCGTTAGCATACCGTACATAAGTAGACCCTACCGGGCCAGCTACCGAAAGCGACTAGCGGATGTTACACGTCAAATTAAATAATAGATGCAGAGATGCCCTTCTCTCCCCCAAAGATATTCTCCCCCCTCATGACCTTTGAAAGATTCCTCTTTTTAGCAATGTTTTCGTATTTGTTGTGCCATTAAATGTACAACAGCACTCATTAAATTGCCTTTTTATTCAATTCTTCAGTCAGACAGTATGCCATACTTCATTCGCTCATTCATTAAAAGCCATTTGAAAGTTAACAAGAAACTAACAGACAGCTTATACTCCAAATAAGTTGAGTTGCCCTTTGTGCCCTCATCCGTAGGCGAACAATGATAAAGACTTGAATTTAACCCCAAAAATAAAATAGACAAAATGAAAATAAATTAAAGCAGATTTCATTTAAACATACCTGTTGAATGATGATTAGTAATCCTAATCATTAGTAATTAGATTATTTTTGTTTAAATGTCGAACTAATGATTAAATTACGATTATTTTCGGTTTTGCCCAATTATTAAACGATTGAGAATAAAACGAAAAAAAAAAAATTAAAATTATTACAATTATTCAAAATTATTCACAATTATTCAGAAAAAATCAAAAATAATCTGTTTGAGTATTTCGGATTATTTTTTATTTTTTCTGATTATTTGTGATTATTTTTGATTTTTTCTGATTATTTATGACTACTTAGTGAAAATCAAATTATTCTAAATTTTCACAATCAAAGAACCAAAATAGTCAGCATATTTTTAGATTTTTTTTTGATTTTATGTAATCGAATTCATTAAATAATCACAAATTTTTCAACAGTGAATTACATAATCACTACGATTTTTTCCAAAAATAACATAATTGATTAATAATTCTAATTGAAATTTAACAGGCATACATCTAAATCACAAATAGCTTAGTTCATTTAATTATACGATGTTTAAAAATAATATTAATATTATAATAATTAGATATTACGTATACGCTGTTGTTGCTTTGAGCACTTTCTGTTGTAGACAATTCAAACACCGAGTTTTAAAGACGCAAAGGAAATTATTCGACTCTAAGTTGCTGAGATTTTTCTCGGAATTGTGTGAGATTCTTCTAAATTTGTTGTGCGCTGACATTTTTGAGCCGAGGAAAAATGTTGTTGAATTTCGTCATAAGCTACAAACATTCAGGTTGTGCAGCATCTTTGAGCTGGTGGTAAGGGGTTAAGGGTACAAGGAGGGCAACTAGAACTTGAAATAAGTTGACGTACATACCTTTAATGGTGGTTGTAGAGGTGGTGTTGCTGGAAGCACCACTCAGTGGCTTCAATTCGATTCACAGTTGAGCAAGCAACAGCAGCAGCACTTCAATGACCTTTCGAGCTTCGGGCAGAAGGTTTCAACGAGTTGTTGTCGTTGTCATTGTGTGTTTTTTTTTTGTGCTTTTCCTAATTTACTTCAACGACAACGATATTGAACTACTTCAGTCAGTTTGGGTGCGACTTTCTCAGTTAGCCGACAATTGTTTAAATATTATAGTAAACTGTAAAATATATAGTTCAATATGTGTGAGGAATTTGGTTTCACAGCTGGCTCGCATTTCATGCTTTTTTTTTTGCTTTTGGCATCATTGATTGCATGCACATGCAGCAGTTTTTTGTTGTCAGTCATTTGTTAACTTGTAAACAAGCGCGAAGCAATAAATCAACTCAAACATGCCACGAGAATCAGTTTCAACGCATCCACTTCATCATTTTAACATTTCTCAATTTTTTCCGCATTTGCCTGTTCGTTTCAATGTTTTTTCTTTTTGAACTGCAAGGGCGTATTGAATGTAATCGATACAAGATGCAAAAGCTAAAAGAAAACTATTGCATACTTTTGTGCGCTGTCCAACAGGATACTATTGTGGAAAGAACAGCACTTAAGTTACAGCTTCTTTGACTTTACATAATACTCAACTAATGAGCTTTGTGTTCTTTTTTCCAGTATTTTTGAGTAGCGTTTCATAAGTGATAAGTGTATCCTTTTGTTGTTGCTTTCTTTGTATTGTAGTAGTTGTAGTTGTAGTAGCTCTTAATTTTTTGTGTTGCTTTGCCAAGCTACTCCTCAGCTGCCCTCTCCTTTCATAACTATCCTCCATCCATTATCCTGCTGTGCCAATTAGTTCCATAATTTCTTGTCTTTAACCGTCCGCTACTTTTGTTTAACTTTTCGATAATGTGAAATGTGAATTTAATTAGAAACTTTGCGAGCGCATTGTTGGTTTTTTCGTTTGTATTTTAATTGAATTTGGTTGCCTAACAAATGAGCCTACAGCGGAGAACCAGGGATGTAAATAGTACCTAGTTATGTATGTATGTGTACGTAGTCCTCGACAAAGACCTACATAGACTCTGACTCTAACTCCAACTGCGACCCGAACTTGAACTCGTTACACAGATTTAAGCTAGTTAAAAGTTAGTTCATTAAGCGGTCGCGGATTTGTCGAAATGCGAGGAGCTTACAAAGTTTTAAGCCAGGTGCGAGGCACACTGAACACTGAGCACATTAGATGAAACCGAAACTGAAATTGAAACACTGGCAAAGGCAACACCAACAAAACCAACAATGTAAATACAACAAATACAAAAGCAACAACAAATCGCAAACCAAAAAAATAGAATTAAAAAAAAAAATTAGCATATACAAAGAGAAAACGAAAAATCGAATCAACATTTTTTGTAGCTACACAAGCCGCTTTCTAAACAAAAGCAAGAGCAGCGCCATTGTAACGCAACCCTCGCTATCCACGCCCACCGCCTCCTTCGATGAGGATGCCAATGGCACCGGCGAGGACTCGGACAGCCGCTACGGCACGGGACGATCCCGTTACCTGGCCATGAAGGAGCGTCGCACTCGACTGGCGCGCAGTCGCTCCTCCCATCAGTTCGGCAATGAGGACGACGATCTGGATGAGCCCGTGTCACCGACAACAGTCTCGCCATCCGCTTACTTGGCTTCAAGGTGCGCAGAGTAACCACAAAACCACAAACCACAACAAAATAAAAGAATCCTATTCCAAACTCAAACTCAAAACAAATATGAAAGCAATCCTGAACCAAATCTCAGTTGTATATAGGACGCTATCGGTTGTATATATCGCACATATCTTAAGTATATCTATATCTATATCTATATCTAAACATATATATATAGTAATGTATCTGAGCGCTTTCATTGTGCGTGTGCTCGTCCTTGTCCTCGTCCTTGCCCTTGCCTACCGCCATCCCCTCCAAAAATAGTCACGAGTGATGATTTTGATGAATATTTTTGTAATATTTTTTTACGAGTTTTATTTTTTTATGAGTTTTTACTGCGTGCTGGTCCCACGTTTCCACGTTTCTCCGTTCTCGTTATCGTTTATGTTGCACTCTACACACACTAATTCAAAAGTTATAATTATATTTTTGATTTCGTTTTGAGTTATTTTTTATTTTCTTTAAATTTAATTCTAAATTTTATGTCACAACAAAAAACCAAAAAGAAAAAAATGAAAAGCAATTTATTTAGCGCGTTTAAAATTAACCGAAATTAACAGGAAAAAAGTCATATTTGTATAGTTCTTTGACTGTCTGTCTCAAAGCAGTTTCCCACTCTGTACAAATCTCATGCAGACTCATGCATCTTCATGCATCCAACACCACGCAGATCCATTTCAGTTTCCATTTCAGTAGCGCGCCTCACTCATCATCAAAATCAGCAGACATCCATTAGAAACCAGCCCGAACCAGTCACAAAAAGTGCAAGCGAGAGTTGCTCGATTAGTTTCGCAAATGTGAGATCCTTCTGAAGATTCATCCGAAGACTGATTTCACTCGACGCATTTGTTGGCATTTGCGAGCTGTATCGCTCAACTCTCGGTCTGGCAATCTTCAGCTAATCCTCTTTGTGTATCTTACAGATACAGCGGCTATGGCAGCAGCGATCTGTCCCGCAGTCGCTCCACGCACGCTCTCAAGTCTCGCGACAATTCGCCCATCACGGATCGCAGTGCGGGATCCTCGCGCAGCGGATTGGCCGGCACTTCGGCGGACAACAAGGATGGGGAGGCGTTGAGTTCGTGGGCGAGGTATTTGAAGAGCAAGTATGGTAATAAGAGCTCTAAGGATGCGCCCAGCAGCAGCAGCGCTGGCAGCACACGCGACAGCCACGCCTCCTCCTCGTCGACGGGGGCGTCGTCGCATGGGCACGGCGCTGCTAGCAGCCGGAGCACGGCCAGCGATGTGTCCCGACGATTGAGCTTGGGCTTGCCACTGCGTCAGGCCAACGAGCTGGCCTCGTCCGATGATGACGGGTCAAAAAACGGGCTAGGCTCCCCTACGTCCCCTACGGTAGCAGCAGCAGCCGGTATAACCGGAGTGGCAGGTACTATCCCTAAACAGGTGTACCTCCGCAAGCGCCAGCAGCTGTTCCAGTTGGGGGGCCGGGGGAGCGAGCCCGGATCCTTTACCTGGCCGCGCGGCCTCGCCGTCGGCCCGGACAATAGCATCGTCGTCGCCGACTCCAGCAACCATCGCGTCCAGGTCTTCGACTCCAACGGCATCTTCGTCAAGGAGTTCGGCGAGTACGGCAACGGCGAGGGCGAATTCGATTGCCTCGCCGGCGTGGCGGTCAATCGCATTGGCCAGTACATCATAGCCGATAGGTGAGTTCAACAAATGGCATTTAGTGATCTGAAACTACACCAAAAAATTTACAATTCTATTTTCGATATTTTCTTGACCATCTATCGAGTTAATAAAATCGATTTATATGATTAATCGACAATTTACTGGAGTCTGTCACTTCGTAGTTCATTGGGAGAACTAAGTTCAGTTAATTATGACAGGAGCTTACTAAATGTTAGAGCTTGAGATTTAATATTTAGGATTTTTGAAAAAGTTCAGGAAAGGCGGATAAAAAACAATTTTAACGCAATTTTAAATATTTGATTGCAGAATAAATTAATAGGCCAAGCCATGATCAAAATAAAATTCCGCTTAAGAATCTGTTTAGCTCTGGCAAAGTTTTAATATGGAAGTTCTGCGAGTGTCACATTTTTGACCTAGCAACTTAAAAAACAAAAAATTTTTCTACATTTTGGCATGATTTTTTTAAATAAAACAGACCTTTAGAATCAAGTTTAAAGTTTTGACTTACCAACTTTACATTTCAAAATTTACTTACAACATGTCGACAACTCGATTCAAGTCTTGTCGATTTTTTGATTTTCATATTAAACTCGATTCCCAGTTTTGATGTACACTACTATTAGTATCTGTCCAATCCTGAACCGTTGCCAGTCCAATTGTCCAGCTATCCAACTGCTCAGCTGCATTTTAATTAAGTCGAAACAATAGTCCATGATTAATTCCCGGACTTAGATTTAGATCCTGCTACATTGCGTTGCCGTCCGTCTGGCTGCTGCTTTGGGTTCTGGACACCGGCCTGGACTTGGTCCTGGTCCTGGTCTGGATCCGTGTCACGGTAATTGGCACGGCTAAGCGCATAATAGACGCGTTAATGAGAAACATGTGCGCTGCGACTCCAGCTCCAGCTCCAGTTTAAGTCTCATGTTCACTCCTATAACCTTTTTTTGTTGTGCCGTGTATTTTTTTTGGTACACTCCTACATACATGTATTGGGGCGGCCAATCTTCATGCTTCATCCGGGCTGTCATTGTCTGACGAAAAATCTCGTTAAGCACCATCGTTGTGCACGGCTCGGCTCATTGTGTGCCTCAACTTTGATTTTGCACGTTAAGCGGCTTAGTCTAAGCCCAACACCCCGAACACCCCAGCACCCTGAAGCCTTAAGACCCTAAAGCCCAACCCCGAACGTCAAATGCGTCACAATCTGTTCTTCCCCGTGCCCACATCTATAAAGTTCCGACGTAGTAATGAGCTCGACTGCGGCCATTTTGTAATTAATGACAGCCAGAAGAGTTTTCACATTTTCATGCCCAGCTGCATTTGCGAAAAACTCTATTAAAGCAAAGTACGAGTATTTTGGGTGAACAACAGAACAAACCGTATTTTTCACATGACAGGAAAAATAAGTACTAATATTATGTGTTGCCGGAATTAAATTGGGTTAAATATGATATAAAATAAGGACAAAAGTTGAAAGAATATACACATAGTCAAGTTGAATAGTTCCTAGGATATTTTATTTCGATTTCTTTTTTATCTAAAACAAACTTTAATTTAGAAATGTGTAAGTTAACCCGAAAAATGTAATTCAAAACATATAAAATTCTATTTATTCAAAAAGAGTTTTTTTAATGATTTAAATGAAAAATGTATATTAAAAGCAGTCTATTTAGGAATTTAGGATTTAAATGGAAAATATATATAAATACATTTAGCAGCAAATTTAAGAACCCTTTATATTTAAGTCGACTTAAAACAAAAGCAAGCACTTTACTTATTTTAAATTTGTTTGTTTCAAAGTAACCTTTAAATTTAAATGAGAAATATAGTACATTCATATTATAGACATTATGTTTTGGAGCATACTTAGATGAATGCCAGGACTTAAATGAAAATGATAAATAAATACATTTAGGAGCAAATTTAATAAACAATGGAAAATACCTTAATCAGGAGCAAAACAAATTTAATGAATATGCTTAAGAGTGCATTTAATTTAATTTATTTTAAAAGTGTTTGCTTTAAAGTCACCTTAAGACATGATTAAAATTAAAGATGCTTGCTTTGCTGTATATGCAGTTTAAAATTTGCATCATGTTGCCAGTTTGCATTTACACGAGCTGCCCTTCAACTGTCTACTTGTCTACTTGTCTACTGTGTTGCAGATACAATCATCGCATACAAGTGCTTGATCCACAAGGACGCTTCCTGCGCGCCTTCGGTTCGCAGGGCACCGCAGATGGCAAATTCAATTATCCTTGGGGCGTAACAACCGATGCACTCGGCTTCATTTACGTTTGCGATAAGGAGAACCACAGAGTGCAGGTAATGGCTGCTTCTTTCCATTTGCATGCAAATATTTATAATCATCAGCAGCAGCAGCAGCTCCAGACAGAGGCCCAGCACCAGAGACATATCCATAGAGCTGGAGCATGAGCCTGATCCTGAGCCTGAGCCTGAGAGTCTTGCCCAATTTGTCACACTTGAGCTGCGGCAGGCAGAAGGCAACCTTCAGCTTTTCATACGCCCACAATGAGGCTGGGCAATTTTCATGCGCTTAACTGCAATATAGCAATATATTCGTTTACACTGATGGACTCTGGGATGAACTCTGTGGAGCTCTGAGCCTGGATGGACTCAACCTGGGGACTGGACTTGTTTGCCAGCCCCTGAACGCTTTTACCTTTTTCCCCATTTAATTTATTTTCTTTTTTTGAATTTCAATTGGAAAAAAAAAACTTATGAATACGTTTGGTTTTGTTGTTGGTGTCGTGTCGTTTTGGTCAGGTTTTCCAATCCGATGGTTCCTTCGTTGGTAAATTCGGTTCCTGCGGCCGTGGCGAGGGGCAACTTGAGCATCCGCATTATATAGCCGTGTCGAATACGAATCGTGTTATTGTTTCCGATTCAAATAACCACAGAATTCAGGTGAGCATTTTTAATTAAAATATGCTCCAGATTTCACACTCACACTGTAACCTCTTTTTACTTGTCACAGATATTCGATGTTAATGGCAAAGTCTTGTCCACAGTGGGTGGCGAGGGCTCCGACGACGGCCAATTTAAGTTTCCACGGTAAGAATCGAAATTGCACATTTTTAATTGGATTTCAATCGATGACATGTCAAACATTGATTACTTACAGTGGCGTCGCTGTCGATGATCAGGGCTATATATTTGTGGCTGATTCGGGCAATAATCGCATACAGATCTTCAATCCGGATGGCAGTTTTCTGAAGACCTTCGGCTCCTGGGGCTCCGGTGACTCGGAGTTCAAAGGACTCGAGGGCGTGGCCATTATGTCAAATGGCAATATTTTGGTATGCGATCGCGAAAATCATCGTGTTCAGGTATTCTAGCGACCACAACTACGCCCCAGCCAACGGCAACGCCCACACCCAGTGCATTACTTGGATTAATTATTTATGATTCTAATTTTTATTTCTAAACATTTTGTTTTGAGTTTCCTTAAGACTTGAGTGCCAGCAGAATTGAATGTCGACATTTCTAGGCCTAGAAATCAATCAATCATTTAAGTAGAAAACTCGGAAAATGAAAAAAAATCGAAAAACTTGTTGATACGAAGAAAAAAGTAACTCTCTCTATTTAAATATTTATTGAATAAAAAAAAAGCAAAGCGAAAACTCGTCAGAGTTGGAGTGAAAAGCACTTGGTCCAATCATTTAGCACACATACTATAATAAATTCACTGCAGCCAGTTTGGTCTAATTGAGATTTATGTGCAATGCTGGGCCCAACAAATTTCCACAGATTTCTACAGAGAAAATTTGCTGCCTGCCACTTTATTAAATTAAGATGTTTTCGGTTGCAAAATGAAAGTTTTTGGTTCGCTTCGCATAAACTATATGGTTTAGCAGATGTGTGTGTGCACAACATGAGCAGAAGTAACAACAACAATAACAACAATAACACAGCAACAAGCACTGAAAGCAGCTGCAGATTTATGTGTAATCGCATAAATTTGTTTGCCAGCAAATGTTGAACATACGCCATGTAGCACGACTCGCAGTCAGAGCAAAAATATCAAATTCATCTGGGAATAAAGCGCACTGTTTTATACACTAACATGTTTTTAAACTCTATATGGTCTAAATCTTAACAATTAATTTTTATTTTACATTCATGTTGCATTAAAAATAAAGTTGAAATTCTCTTTATATTTTAAGCTGGTAAATTTGAGAAAGATCAAATTATAAGTTACTCTGACTTTAGTTAATTTATCTTAATGTTATATTAAATAATTCAGACAGAACTTTTATCAATGTTTAATCAAAAAATTTTGTAACAATTACGTTTATTTAAATTTGAAAAAGTTGTTGGTAGTATCTGTGCCAGCTGGATTATCCACTTGCTGTCGAAGTATTATAACTTTACAGAGTAGAACAAAACGACACTCACATACACAAACACTCACACTAATACACACACGCACACACACACACACACACAGACTCATACAAATAGCACAAAATGTTGCCAGTTTAAGTGAGTTTTATGTGATTAAAATGCATGTGAGTGCGTGAATGAATGAGTGGTGAGTGAATGAGTGTTGAGTGAATGAGTGTTGAGTGCTGAGTGCTGCGTTCGCAGTACAACTTTATGACCTCGCCCCGCCCATCCTCTTCTGATCCCCTTCTGCCCAAACTTTAGTCAACGCATCGACGCCTTATTACATAATAAACTTTGTTGATTTGCAGCAGTTGCAATTAACCTTTGATTGGCCCACAAATTACAGGACAAATGGCTGGCACACGTTTAGTTATCCTTCCCCTTCCTCTTTCCCCCACACCTGACTCCATTTTGTGTGCTGCTCTATCATATGCATTTGCTTATCTAATTGAATTAAATGCGAACATTTTGCATGTCACGCAGCGACAACGCCTTTCAATTAGCGGTAGGCGTGGCAAAGCTGGTGCAAAGGATGGAGATGTATCAGAGAAGGGGGGGGGGATGCCCAGAGCACATGAAATGCAACATTTTAATCAACTTTGCACATTATAAAGAGTGAGAGAGAGAGTGAGTGAGAGAGAATGTATTTGGCTCACGAGAAAGTTGTGCAAAATTAAAGCGAACAATTTGCCAAAGTGCCGTTGCTTTTATTTTTTATTCGCCGTTTATTCTTCCTTTTTTTTTGACTTTGCAGCCTTTATTTTTATGGGCTGCACATGCGAGTTGTGGGCGTGGCAGCTGTGAAATGAAAGCAGCTACAAGTTGCGTTGCTCCATAAATTACAGTTTTCGGCAGAGGCAACGCAGTCCATACCTGCCCCCTCCCACATGTCTAGCAACTCCAGTCAGCGCAACAACAACAACAACAACCAATCGATTTTATTTTTGAGTTGTAATTTTTACTCGCCATATTTGCATGTATCACGTGCGACGTTGCGAATTTCATTTAAATTAAATACTGCTTCACGGGGCGTGGCATTGAACCTGTCCTGGAGGGCGGGAGAGGCGTGGCATTGCGTTGCGTTTAATTGGAACACGTTCCACGTCAACAATAACAACAAACGTTTGCTCCTCTTGTTGTTTTATGACCTCACAATTTGCCAGCCAAATTGCAAAGTGATAAAAAATTATAAAACATTGTGAGCTGTGCTTAAAAGTGTGCTACAAAAACTTACACTGCTTGAGAGCGAGAGAGAGAGAGAGAGAGAGAGGGAATTCTAAGCAGGGGCAAGCTTAATCTTTTTACAGCCGCCGTCAAAGTGCCGTAACTTTTGATTTTCATCGCTTCGCCGCTTCGACTTTCATTTGTTTGCACAAAACGCTCGGCACTTGCAACTGCCACAAATACACACACACACTTACACTTTGGTCTTGCTTGTTTGCGCTTTCAATAAACGCACGAAATCAATCCGTGCCCCAAACTGAGTGTGCCACAAAAAAAGCTAAAAAAAATATACTTTGCCCCAAAATCGCAGCTGACCTCCCAAGTGCAATTTTCATGTGCGTTCGATTTTTTTGTGCTTGTTTCTGAGCGTTTTATGAGCTGCTAAAAGTTTATGTTGCATGACCCCTAACCAACTATTGCCACACAAACACACATACATAAATATATATATAAACTTATACACAAAAACAAACTGAGTGAATTTCCCCAGTGCACTTTAAGCCAAAAGTTGCACAAAAGCGAAATTTGTTCAGGTTTCACATTTGTTTTGCAGCCATTTTGGCAGCTGCCACAACTTGAGCATTTTGACGGTGTAAGCTTGCAACATGGCGGACAGGTGAAAGCCGAGCTCTGAGTGCCGCAATTAGTAAACAACTGCCTCAAAATTAGTTCAATTTCTTTGTCTGCTCCAACTTATTGCATCGCCCGTTGGATTTTCGATTTCGTTTAGGTTTTAATTCGTCTAAGCGTTTTTGGCCCAGCTGCGTGGCAAACCCTTTTTGCTTATTACTTTTATGTTGCAGAGCTTCCCTTTTTCTTCCGTTTTTCCACTCGGCGCACAATAAAACACGGCTGAGCCTGGCCAGCTTTGGAGTCGCCTTGCCTGATTGTGGGTCAACAGAAAGAAGCAACAGCTGGCCGAGTCACCTTTTTTCTTTCTTTCGGCAGTTAAGTGTAAAAATGCTTAATGCCTTCGACAGCCGCACACTCCAAATAAACAAGCTTTCAGGTCAGCTCGCCAAAGAGCGAGAGAGAGAGAGAGAGAGAGTGCGAGAGTAAATGTGAGTGAGAGAAAGGGATGGCTAGAAAAAGGTAAAGCCACTCAGTTTCAATCAAAAAAGACGCGCCAACGCAAAAAGAAAAAGTCAATTCGAAAACCGCTCAAATTGGTCTGGATTTGTTCTATTTGTTATACTCTAAAAAGCACCAGAGAGTATGATGATGTCTTATTGAATGTGTCAGCTTAAGACAAAATAATAATAAAGAAAATAATAACAGTTGTAATTATAGTAAAAATCAGTTATATTATAATATATATAATATAAATTATAATTAAACATAATACAATACTTGTAACGCTGGGAATACATGAATTGAATTAAAAAAATTACTCTTACTTAGCTAGCCTAATTTCTTATAACTGCTATTATAAACCTTTATTATTCAACTACATAATTATATTTGATTGAAAAATTAATCTTGAATCCGTACTTTAATTAAAAAAAATGTCAGATCGTTGAAATCTTGCTAGATATTCAATTAAGATCAGCTTGGTAAACATCTTACTTTCATATCTTTGCAAGAGTATTTCATCTACCCCAAGAGACGGAAAACAGTTTCATCTGCTTGCTTTTTTTTGGGCGGGGGGAAGTTTTCTATTATTGTTGCTGCTGCTGCTGGCTGCCCAGTCAGTTAGCTGGGAAATGTGGAAAATGCGACCTAATACCCGAATGCTCAGTCACAAGTGTAGGCAGTCTTAACCTTTTGTGTGTGTATGTGTGTGTGTGTGTGGGTGGGGGCCATCTCTGGAGCTCCATTTGGTTTCCGTTTCCGTTCTGTTGCTGGGGTGTTCGCATATTGCACTTGGCGGTACGTTTAATACCACTTCAGTGACTTTTTATGGCCATACACACATATGTGTGTGTGTGTGTCGGTATCTCTGTTTGTATATCGGTGTGTGCATGTGTGTGTGGCACTTCACTTGCCATTTTTGTGTTCATTTGGACTTAGCCTTGCCATTTGTCTGCTGTTGTTTTTGTTGCTGCTGCTTTTGCTTCTGCTTTTTGTTTTAGTTTTTGCAACGTGCCAGACATTTTTATATGCAGACCGCGCAGGAGCAACAGTAAGAACAAAAACATCAGCAACAACAACAACAACTTTTCACTTTTATTATTTCCATTTGCCTGCTTTTGTTTTCATTGCTGGCAGCGTCATGAAAACATTTGCGACAGCATCTGCATGCATTTAAATAAATATTTTAATAAATAAAATGGTCAGCTCAAGTCGTGGCCACAGCTGTGCAATTTGCCAGCCAAGCGTCATCCTGACATCCTTTGGGGGTCGTCGCCCAACAACAACAGCAATAACAACGACAACAACAACAACTGAGTGAGTGACTGAATGACCTTTTCAATGGCTTCAAGTGGCAAATATACGGAAGTGCAGTCGGACGCTGAAGAACGCACATACAACTTGATTTCTGGCATCACTTTAGCTTCAATTGAATGTTAAGCTACTTTTCAATGTCAATATACAGTTGAACTTCCATAACTGGAACTTCTACACAGAAAAAAAAATGCCATTCTAAAATCAAGTTCAAAATTCTTGATTCAAGCCAGCATTTTTTAAGTATGTTTTCAGGATTAATCTGAATAATCAAGCCTGTATCGGGATTGAAATGGGAAAATAAGCCCAATTTACTTGATTCTCTCTCGATCTCTCGCATTTCAACTGGTCCGATGGCTCAGTGGTTAGAGTCGCCGACCTGTTTGAAAAAAGCATGGGTTCGATTCCCCCAGTCAATTGCAGTCACAAACATTCCCTTCCTTAAAAAAAATATGTTGAAAAAAAACAATTAATAAAAAATGTTAAACAAAAAAATAATTAAAAAAAGAAAATTTAACAAAAAATTAAAAAAAAAATAAAAAAAAAAGTTTGAAAATTTAAAAATCATAAAAAAAGAATAAAGAAAAAATTTGAATAAAAAAAACGACCAAAATAAAAAAAGTTAATTATTTTTTTTTTTTTTTTGCTTTGTTTTAAGAATTTTTAGGATTGAATTCGGGATTGAAAAAATCAAGTATTTCATACTTGGTTTAAGTAAATCCGAGATTACCCCACTTTTGACATCGTTTCGGATTGAATCCGGGCTAAATATCCCGGATTTTTTTTTCTGTGTATAACTCGAATTTCTCTCTAACTCGAGCTAAATGAGTGGCAGTAAAATTAATAAACTTAAGAAAAATAACTCCATAATTCGAATATCTCCATGAACCTTTTCTTTGGATAATGGTGATTCGAGTTAGGGAAGTTCGACTGTAAATGCATCAAAAGAGAAACAAGGGGTTTGATTCTAGTGTTTTCAATCAACGCTTTCTCAATTTTGGCCAAGCACCAAAAAGTTGAATTAGAAACCAAATCTCGAGCAGCTGCAGCTACAACATGGAACAGTTCAAGCAAGAAATGTTTTCTATGCTTGGCAAACGGTCAAAGCCAAGAACACGCTATCTTCCTCTCTCTCTCACTCTCATTCTTTCTCCCTCTCTGTTACTCTTTCGCACTCTGCGCTCTAACACTTGCTCTATGGGGAGCTAACTCTGTAAAACCTGTGTAAATACAACTGCAATAGATAACACTGATTGTATGTGTGTGAGTGAGTAAGGTTGCTCATGCAACTTACACTAGGTTCGATGGCAAAACAGAGGTGAAAAGAGGAAGAAAAGGGGGGAAGGGGGTAGGAACAGGGGCAGAGTGGCAGCAGATGGAAGGCACATTGTGAAGTGCTTTTTAGTTTACGTAAATCAAAGTGAGGGAAAATTAAACTTCAAACTAAAAGCTGCTTACAGTTTCGAGCAATAAATGGATTTTGACAAATTGAAGGGATGAGTGTGTGATGCTTGAACTAGGGATGTGCATTGAATCGTTATCGTTAAGCGTTTAATCATATAAGAAGTAGCCAAGGAAGCATTGATCTATAAATTAGGCACTTATTTAGTATTACTCTTTTCTCAATATTTCATTAAAGCAGATTATTTAATATTCATTTCCATATATTATATTGAACTTGTTGCTTGTTCTCTTCAAGAAGATATGTAATTATTGTATTCTTTGTTAGAAGGATATGAAGTTATAGCAATTCGTTATTCGCCAATCGTTTTATTCTTGCGTGTATCTTCTAGTTACTCATCACTCGCTAATCATGGCATTTTATTTTATTCAATCATTTCATTACTTGTTAAATTGCTCACCATCAAATAAATCAAAAATATAGGTTGTTGCTTTTATTATAATTATATTCGAACTTTATTTCATAAAGGTTTCTTAATAACTGATATTAAAATTAATTGGTGGCGTGCATTAAAACTACATTGATACCTTTTAATTGCAAATTACACTTTTCAGATGTTGGCCGTTTGTTTACGACTCGGACTTACGAGTCTGATATAACGGAAAAAGTGCTGATCATGCATTATCGTTGTTGTTATTAAGCATTAACTTTTTGTTTAATATTTTTAATGTTGTATACTTGGTTAATATTTATGTTAATATGCTCGTACGTTCCGTTACTTATTTGTTTTATAACCAGAGCTGCAGTCGATAATGCTATTTCACTTTATTACTCACTACATTCCTTACTTACTTGGCTAGTTACTTTACTCGTTGTTTTATTCAAAGAGAGCTGCTATCTTACTATATATAAACTCGCCAGATTCTCAATGCTTTTCTTCAAAGGCAGCTTTAATCTCATTTCAATACTCGCTAGAGTCCATATAGACCCCACTCGTTCCTTCAATCTCAATTACTTACTCGCTACATTTCCTATCGCCCTGTCTCGTTATTTTCAGCAACACTTAATTTTGTTCAAACGGAGCTTTAACCTCAATTACATACTCGCTACATTCCTTATTTTCTTTACTCGTTACTTTCAGCTACTCGTTGCTTATTTCAAAGAGACCTTCATTCCCATTTACTTACTCGCTACATTATATATTTCCTTTACTCGTTACTATTAGCTACTCGTTGCATTCAATTGATTGTCTTCTCCTCTCCAGAATCTATAGATGCTGTGAGTAACCAATTGGTGACTGGTCTCATCTCTAGCGGAGAGGTGGTTACTGCCGTTGCGGAAGCCAAAATGCAATTTCAAGTCTGGCATTGACTCCGGTTTTCCTGTTGTTGGTTCGGTCAGCATTAAGCAATTACATTGATTGTTTCTGACGCTTGTGCAATGTGAATGCTATGAGCTATCGTGTCCATTCGAATGGCTAAATGTTGGAGCGTATCATGAAAAGGGATATTAAAGCCGTCCAAGTCGCTTAAGTACGTCACATTGGCTTTGTCCTTGTCGCTATTGTTGTTTTTGCCGCTGTTATTGTTGGCGAATTAACATTTATCATGCGCCACGTGAAACTCATTTATCACACGACCAGTTGGCCGCCTTTGCACAAAAACAATGAAATCGCCTTGCCTTTGATTCGAATTCAAACTCAGATTTAGATTCAGATTCGTGGATGTATTGATATTTGTTTTCGTGCAACTTTCTAATGCTTATGTTAATAAAATCGAGATGGACAAATAGATATGAGTAGACAAAGAGACAGGAAAGGAGAAAGCAACAGGAAGACACACAAATCTTAAAGCATTGACCTTGGCCAGGAGTCAGAGTCGTTTACACAACATGCCACAGTTGTCCTGCCCTGTCCTGTTGTGTCCTTTCCTATGTCCTGTCCTGTACTCTTGTGTCTTCTGCCGATGGGGTTTATTTCGAGCATTTGATTTATATTTAAATGCCTATTGAGGTCAAGTCGTGTTCATAACTCTTTGTATCGACGCACTCGCACCCGCATCGTTTTGCCCACAATTTATCATAGCCCATCCTGGCCTAAATCAAGCTCCATAGTCCGAGCCAAGTTCTGGCTGCGTGTGAAATTGAAATTCCCTTTGTGAGTGCGATTTCACGTCGCTGGCGTCTTTGCTTAATAAAATCAATGTGAAGGCTCGCATAAATACGAGTTTATAAGTATGTCTGTCTCCCTCTCCCTCTCTCGCTCCCTTTCTCCTGATTTTGCTGTAAGCTAAAAGCGCTTTAACCATAGACAATCCTTTCGAGCTGCGGTCGCATGTTAATCATGTTTCTGGCGGCCTTATTTATTGCCTTTGTAAAATGAATTCACGTTAAGGTAGCAAAGTTCTCTCTCCCTCTCTCTATCTCTCTCTTTCTACTCGTATGCTCACGTGCTAGTTTATTGAAAGGATGCTCATAGTTGTCTATTACAAATTTATGACCAACTTTGACACCAGGCGTTGCAGCTTTTCTCCTCCCACTTTTTCAACTCTCCCCTTTCTTTTTTTGATTGTCTTTGATTTGCTTTACTCTCAGTTGTTGCAATTTGTATGCAAAGTGAGCTATTATCGTGGTTGCATGCTGCATGCAGCTCTTGGGCGTGGCAGCATACTTACAAAGTATGCAACATTTAAATTTAAATTTATACAATAAAGGCCAAAAATGCAAATGGCCAGCAACAATTGGAGCAGACATTGTTTTTCTCTAAGCCTGCGATTAGCCACACGAAATGCGAATCAAGAATTTGGCACACGGCGCGGCATGCGTCAAGCGGCAACACTGTATGCCACATTAACTGCAAATGTAACTGTACTCGTTACTATATAGCCAGCGATTAGTCCGAGCACGCCAACACTGGAGTTGCCTGGTTGGATGGTTGACTGGTTACTTGGTCGTAATTCTAAATGTGCCACATGCCACATGCCACACCACACCTTTTTGCCCCCTTCCTCCCACAAATGCGCGCTGGCCTTTCCGGTTCATGTTACGCGGTGGCAACAACAACAACAACAACATCGAAGTCTGTTGCATGTTTAAGCTGAAAATTGATATTAAATGCTTTGGCATAAAAACATAAAATGATTTCGTTACATTTTTTGCGCCTGGGCCACGTTTACGTTACGTTCCGTGCATAATGAAGGTATTTTAGCTGTTGGCCAACACCAGCACCAACACACACACACACACACACACACACACACACAGACACACACATAGACTCATACATCGATCCATTTCGACCCGTTGCGACTCTGATATATGCAGTGCCATTTGTTAGGCCTGCTGATTGTGCAAGAAATCCAACACTTGGCCAACACTTTGGCCACACTTGGCCGAATCAGGGGTTCAGCTTGAGTTTGAGTTTGTGTTTGTGTTTGCGCCTCAACTGAATTCTGACCTGGCCGATTGGTCAGCGGCTGCAAATTAATTTGGGATTTTGCGTCTATTTGTTTGCCACAAACATGCCTACACACTCTCTCTCTCTCTCTCTCTCACACTCTCCCTCTTTCTCTCACCCTATCGACTTCTCTTTTGGCCTGCTTTTGCGGCCTCGCATTCATCACAATCACACGGTCCTGGCTCGAGAGCCGCTTGCAGATAAAATTTATGTGTCCTGGCGGGCCGCATGCATTCGTGGCCCACTGTCGTCTGGACAGGACATGGACATAGACAGGGACCTGGACGTGGTTGGGGATGTGGACAGGCACGTGGACATTTCAAATGCTGCCAAAGCTCAACTGACATTTGATATATTGGGCCAGGGCAACGAGACGTTGGAGCTCGGTTCGGGCTCTGATTCATTCTCTCTCGCATTTTGAGGTCCTTTTCAACAGTTTGCTACATGCGAATCTATTTTGTTACTGTAACTTTCCCTATCTTCCGTTTCCCCTGTTCCCTCTGTTCCCCTGCCACTCGTTGTATTGCTTTGCATGTGTAATTGCAGTGCTGAGAGGTCAGTAAGTGGGTAGTAAAAGCTGCTATTTAATTGATGACTACCACTGTCCAGTGTTTCAGTGTTTCAGCCATTGCGGTTCCTTTAACTTGCACTTAAATTACTAAATATTTAATGAATATTATCAAAGGATACGTTTAGCAGCAAGGCTGCACATTGTGGAGAATATTTGGATCGATGAAAGTAAGCTTTAAGGAATCTAAATCCTTCAAATATTATCTTAATTCCTTTCACATTTTCCTTCACTTATTTTCCCTTTAAAGTTATTAAATAAATTTTATTCATTGCACTTCATTTGCAAGATTAAGTTCAATTATGACAATAGTTGATTAAATGTTAAAACTTGAGATTAAATATTAATAATGGTTTTCATGAAATTAACTATTGATTGCAGTATTAATTAAGAGCCAAACCATGATCAAAATGAAACTTCGTTTGTAAATCTGTTAAGTTTTGTTTAATTCATGAAAGTTTGAAATTGGGCTCACCTTTGACCTAGGCACTGACCCGACACACTTATTATGACAGAAGAAGTTCATTGCAAAATACATAAAAATACATTCTGGCAAATAAAAAAATTGTTGTAACGAAGTTAATAAAATTTGAATGCTGAATAAATTGGCAAGTCTTAAGGATATTCCCTTAAAATTTATTAATTTGCGATTGCAGTTGACATGGAATATTTTATTTACTAATTTATTGACAAACTTATTTAATCCATTGACACTTAAACATTTTTAATGAATCTTTCCTTGGACAATGACTTTATTATTATTTTCCGCTGCTGTTAAATGAAAATGAAATAAACAGCAAGCAAACAGAACAAGTTTGCAGTCTTGTTTAGCCGTTTAGCATGTGGAAGTCCATTTGGCGTAAGCCTTTTAGAGACAGTGGACAGTTGACTCAATTGGCCATTAGTCACATCGTAGCTCACTCTAAATGGACTCTCGACTCGCATAGGCACGTTGTCTGTCTGTTTTGGCTGAAACATGTTGCCAAACAAAAAAAAAAAAAAATAGAAATAGAAATAGAAATGGAGAGATAAATGCAACGAGGGGCACACAAAGTGACGCCAACTCGAAACGTGCCAAAAATTAACAAAAACGTTGGACAAACACTGAAACAGATACAGATCCAGTTGCTGGCAAAGACAGACAGCGAGTAAGGACAACAAACAGAAACTGAAGCAGGAAATGGCAAGAAGAGCAGACAGATGAAGGATGAAGTGGTAAGGGGCTGTGAATAGGGGCAGGGAGGTGTGGGGAGTGTGGTGACTATCGTAGGCAAGTGTCAAAGCATTTAGCATGCGCTGAATTTTAATTTCACACTTTGCACTGCAATCAAAAGAAATTGAGCAACAACACGCCCACATTTCGATGGGGCGTCCGAGGTGCCAACTCTGTGTTGCATGCCTCGTGCCTCGTGCCACGTGCCTCGTGCCACGCCCAGGCCGTGCTGAGCTGTGCTGTGCTGTTGACTGTAATTAGCACACTCTGATTTGTATTTGGCTAACAATAAAATGACAGCTTTTGGCTAAATGGCACGCAACGTTACGGCCAAATGGCTCAAACAACTGAACTGACCTGCCACGTCCGGGCTCGGAATGGGTTTGGCATGGGCTTGGAACGGGCTCGGAATGGGTCCGGAAATGCTGGCAGTTGGCGTGCGCTCATTTCGATTGCATGTTGACTGGAGCTAGCAGCCAACAGCCAGCAGCCAGCAGCTCTGCCCCACGGCTATTCGCAATAAATTCCCATAAACAAGTGCAGCCTTGGGCAACTCCTCGTCCCTCCCTCTGGCCTCAACAGGTAACAGTTTGCTGCAGTTGAGCAGAAATATGATACCCGCTAATTAACGCCCCCGGAAGCAACGACAGAACTGGAGCAGCTCCGGGAAGATGAGGAATGGGAGTACACAGAAAACAATAATCATTCTAAAAATCAAATTAACAATTCTTGGTTTATGTATGTGTATGTTTTAAGTATAAAACTTTTATGTGTAAAATAAAATGACAAACACTCAACATTAGTAAAGTAGTAAAAAAAGCCTCAAACATTTTGTTTCTTTGAAAAAATACTTCTAGAATTGAAAAATCGTTCTCGATTTAAGCAATTCCGAGAATAACGATCTTGGAACAAACTTTAACCGGAATCCCGGATTTTTTTTCTGTGTAGGAGTACTAGGAAAATGGAAGACAATTTGCGGTTCATTAGGAGACTGCACTGAATGCGATGTATGTGCACTGCATTTTAAAGCGACCTTTGTACATAATTTTCTGCTTTTTCTATCAGCTTTTGTTTCCTTTTTATTTTATTTTGTTAACTGGCAGCTGGCATTTCATTTCATTTTAATCTGACTGTAAATTAGAGAGAGCGTTTTTAATGCTGCCAGCAAAAATATAAACGAGCTGGTCGAGCTCTTTGAAATTAAGTTCATTAAAAAGAAAACGTGTAATAGAGAGAATGTGTGTGTGTGTGTGTGGGAACCGGCAAATACAATGAAATAGCCTATGATAAGGCCACTCTACAGCACACGCTGCGTATACGTTATATTGCGTATAAGAGTGAAATGCGTTCGTATAAGAGTAAGCGCGTTGTCGTGAAAGCTGTGTAGACTGCAGGAGAAAGAGAGAGAGAGAGAGAGCAGCTATCAGTGTTTTCACTTTCAAAGATAAACACACACGCACACCTCACACACACACACACACACACACCACACGCACAGCGGACACAAAACACAACAAATGTGCGTGTAGAATTTTTTGGGACATCAACCCAAAGCGAAACAAAATGTGAACAAAAAGTGTAACAAATGGGCAAACTGAGAAGGACGGAGGAGGGAGGACAGGTAAAACAAAAGGCCGAAAGCGTCCTGAGCAAAGGTGCGAAAAAGGCGTGGAATTTGTGGAGGATGTTTAAATGTTAGCGGGACATGCAATGCGAACAAAACTGAATTTGGCATTTAAAATGTCACCGACAAATAAAAACGAGCTGGCGAAATGAAAGTCACCGAAATAAAGAAGCAAGTCAGAAATGCTTTAATCTAGTGGCACAGACTGGGAGATACCTCACAAAAGGTATATCATATACAAATACTCTATTCCAGATTAGATATTTTCACTACTAGATATTTTCACTACACATGACTTACTAGGATGTATCCTATTCCAAAACAATTAAGATATTTAAACTGCTCTAGAATCATACCTGTTAAATTTCGATTAGAATTACTAATCAATTAGATGTTTTTTGGAAGTAATGGTAGTGATTATATAATTCACTTTTGAAAAATTTGTGATTAATTAATGATTACGATTACAAAAAATAAAAAAAATCCAAAATTATTACAATTATTCAAAAATAATCTGATTATTTTTGAATAATTGTAATAATTTTATATTTTTTTTTGATTTTTTGTAATCGTAATCATTAAATAATTGGGCAAAACCTAAAATAATCGTAATTTAATCATTAGTTCGACTTTTAAACAAAAATAATCTAATTACTAATGATTTTGATTACTAATCATTATTTAACAGGTATGTCTAGAATACACCTTTTAAAAAAATTGTATTCAGGGTATTAACCCAACTTTGGAAATGATTTTAACTGACTTACTGTGCTATTATACATATACTAGATTATTTCAAAATTTCATTTAATTCCTTAAAAACCACTTTCCTTACTTGAGATTAAATTGAAGTCAAAGAGTTGTGTGACGTCTATATAATAAGATATAATGTTACTGATCTCAAACTCTTGACGAATGACCGATTATCGCTTGAGAAAATTTATTTTGATATCAAGAAAATCTTGAAACTCCTAAGCTCTGAGACTCCGAGCTCCCAGGCCCAAAGTGCATTGTAGCAAATTGAATTGCCTAAACAGATGCAACTACTGTCTTTTCCACTCCCCGTCTCCTCCTTTCCCTCGCAACATCTTCCCCAGAGTGTGTATGTGCAAATCATAGTGCAAAATGCGGCTGCGCTACATTAAATTTCAATTTCATGTTCATTTATCGCGTCTTAGCAAGGCTCGTCGAGGGGTGGAGGAGGAGAAGGGAGAGAAGGACTGCGAGAGGAAGGCATTGCGGGCTGAGCACGGAAGTCACAATGTCAGTGGCTGAACTTAGCCAAGGCCGCAGCTAGGCGAAAACTTTCTGGCCAAGTGCACAAAACTTGTCGTCGAGCGGGGTGGGGATTGTAGGAAGGAAGGGGAAAAAGATAGAGGGGAGCCGCATTTATACGCAAGTGTTTGCCAAGTAAATATGTAAGACCAACAAGCGCAATAACTGCTGCCATACATATGCATGTTGAATAAAAATTAAGCAAACTGCACTTGCAGCAACAACAGCCATAACAACAACAACAACAACAGCGACTATGACAAGTGGGCAACGCCGAAAATGCAACAGTCGACAGGAAGTTCCGTTATGCGTTGAACGTCAACGTCACGCAGACTGCCTCCCTCCTCCTCTTCCTCCTTCTCCCCTTCATATTCTTTTCTTCTTGAGCAGCAGCAACATCAATGCGCCCGAACGCCCAGCAGCAACAACACTGGCAACAACAATTGCTGAAAGTTTTTCAGCAAGTTTTATTTTAGTTGCAATTGTTGTTGCTGCTTCAGCTTAGACAGGGGCTTGAGCATGTGCAAGTTGGCCAGCTGAAACTTTAAGCCCGACATGTTGTCGCTGCTGATGCTGCTGCTGCTGCTGCTGTTGTTGTTAATGTTAATGTTGCTGCTGTTGCTGCGTACGTGTTGGTGTTCATTACGTACGTGTCCTTTTTGGCATTTCGCACATGCCACGAGCTGGACACGTTCTGGCTACAGTTGCCGAGGATGACATAAGCAGATAAGATTTGACGCACTTTGCAATTTGATTAGACTCGAATGTGCACAGTAACTAGTTGCAACTCACAGGTGGTTGGTGGCATGTGGCATGTGGCATGAGGCAGGTGGAAAGTGCCAAGTTGCTGTAACTTAAACTTCTCTTTAATGTATCTCTTAATTAACACACATTTTTGTAACTGCTCTAATTGATTACCATCTTTTTGGCCGTCTTAACTGAAGCTGAAACTGAAGCTGAAGCTGAAACTGAAGCCGCGTTTTGCGGCAGGCTGCTCGCTTTCAATGCCTTCAATGTGCCACACAATGTAGCGCCAAGTTGCAAAGCCACAGCACTATGGGGAATTTTATAATTTTTTCGGGTGACCATTTATATTTTATATATATTCTTTTATTTATTTATTTTATTTGTTTATTTATTTATTTACCTAGTATAAAAATGTATAGGTAAAATAATATTAATATTTCAATACAATTATAAAATAAGAATGTAAAATTAACCATTAAATTTTATTAAAAACTATTTAAATTCGTAATTAAAATTTCACAAGAGTTAAATTAACTCAAATCAAATTATGTGTGGTCTAGATAATTTTATTTCCAGAGCATAACATCACTGATAGCTGATCAGCTTGTGTGGATATCTTTGTAAGCAAAATTGTTTTCAATTCAAGATTAATAAAAATATTGTTACCATGATGGTTGGCGTGAAACCTGGCAAATTTTCAATCGATTTATGGTTGGTGTTCCAAAAATACTTCCAAGGATATGTATAACAATTATAAAAAGCAAAAGTTAATTAGTAATGCCCGCAAAAATGTGAGAATGGCCCATAGTGCGATGGGAAGTGCACTTGACCGAAATTTGCAAAGACTTCAGCAAGTGCAAGTTGTCAGCGGCGCTTTGTATCCGGCAAGTGGCAAGTGGCAAGGGGCAAGGGGCAAGGAGCAAGTGCCGCAGGTTCATGCGATGTCAACAACTTTCAAATGAGTTTCTTACCCCACACACACAACTCATAAATTCATTTTTTATATTTTCAGCATTTTACGAGGTGTTTTACCTGCTGCTCCTTAAAATACTCAGCTTGATATTGTTGCTGTTGTTGTCTGCAGTTAACGCACAACAACATTTAAAGCATACTTTTATGGGCATCGCATTTTCAACACTTTAACTTGGCTTTAGTGGAAGTGACTTGAATTTAACTGGTCGATCGGCAGTTGCTCCTAATTGCCATGTCTAAGTCATTTTAGTCCTTCAACTAAGACTGCGTCATAAGCTCTTAATCATTTCGAGCAATTTACGCACGTTCGCTGCAATTCAATTACAACTTTCTTTAACACAGCGAGAGAGAGAGATAGAGAGAGGGAGAGATAAAGAGAGATAGAGAGAGAAAGAGAATTGCCACTATGCTTGTGCTTATGTAACATACTTAGAGTCGAGGCAGCTTTCGAGTATTATTTGCACACTCATACGCATACTCGCTTGAGTAGCTTTAAGTACGTCTGTTAAAAGTATCTGATAGATACGAAGACACACTCGAAGTTTTGGCAGGCAAGTTTACCAGCTCGTGTTTATAATCACTGAGTTTCTGTTTAATACTTTTAATGCCTTTCGAATTGCCTTTAAAAGTTTTTTTTCTATACTACTTAAGAGCCGAGCAGGCTTCAAAATGATGCCCCAGCAAAGAGTGTGCCACGTTCATGGCATATTAACTGCACAGTCCCCTGCCCCCTAATCCATATTCCCCCCTCTCTGTATGTGACTTGAGTATGTACCTTGCGAGTGCCACTTGACGCACAAGGATATTTATTCGATTTATGGAATTTGGGCACAGAGAAATTTTTTAATAAAACGAAAAACGAACTTTATTGACATTATCCTGCGGTTATTATTGTGCCTTATCGGGGCAAGGAAAAAGAAAGAAGGAGGGAGAGAGAGAGAGAGAGAGAGGGAGAGAGAGGGAGCAGAAAGGAAATTAATATTTTGTTGTAGCTAATATTGGCACGCATATTTACAAATACTCGTACTCACATGCAACTTTGTATAAGCACCCAAACACATACACACATACACTCACACACACACACAATCACACAATGATGTTGCATGTTTGAAGTATTCGGTTTGTGGGCTTATGTCCTGCGGTTGTGGCTTATGACGCGGCTTATTGTATTCGCCCGAAATCAACAGCGAAATTTGCGGGATATGTTTGCGTTATTGATTGATTTTTCACATTCGTGACAGTTATCTGGCAAACTATTTGCAACTGTGCAACTGATAAATACTAGATTCCCTTCATAAATCATAAATATCACCATTAAAATGGTTTGAATATTTGTTAGCAATATAAAGAACTGAAAAAAATGACAAGAGCTTACAATATTTAATAAGAACTAGAAAGACTATACACTGACAAGCTGTCAAGAAAATAACAATAAAAAAGTACTCGACTATTTTTCTAATTCACTGAAGTACTGACCAGGAAATCCTTTATATAAATTATAAAAAACATAAATAAAGTTAAAATGAATTTATATAATAGAGAAGCACTTGTGATATTTAATAATAATTTTAAAATTTTATTTTCACTATTTATAACAACAATTTGATTTAATTATAGTATATGATATTAAAAGAGGTGATTGATTGCTTTTTGGCATTTGTCCAAGTCAATCTTTTGATATTCCAACCTACAGGACTTGAGTTGGCAGGAAAGTTAATGTGATTTGCAAATATTTGGTTTCTCCTTTTGATATGGCAGCAGCTGTTGAAACCTGATAAGCTTCCCTATAGTGAGATGCAGCTGCAACTGGAGATGCAGCAGTTGCATCTGCAGCTTCCACGGCGACAAATGTTCTCAATGGCAAACAAAAGCAAATCAGCCAAAAAAAAAAAAAAAAAACAAGAATGCTATAGTCGACTTTAAGATATTCTTTACTCAAATAAAATAACGGCCTTAACATTTAACTGATATTTATTTATTTATTTTCAGGCTGAAAGCAGCCGACACAACAAATTAATTTAAAATTACTATTAATGTAAAAATTATATATATAAAATATAATTAAATGTAAAAAAGAATTTAAAATTAAAGGGATCATCAAGTTCCTTGGACCATCCCTTAATAAACCCGAGAACTGATATTGCTGGGATTAAGCGGTTGATTGAGTAATCAAAGGGAGTATTCACCATTAGCAAGAGTGTCCTATACCCTAGACATTTACTAAGGAGAAAGGGTATAATGAGAGTACAAGTGCACAAACTGTTGGCCTGGTAAAGTAGGTGTCGGCTGACGTATTGATTTTCAGTTGCTGTTGTTGCTGTTGTTGATGTTGCTGATGTTGTTTGTGGCTGCTGCCTGCTGGTAGTTGGTCGTTTGTCGTTTGTCAGTGGAAGTGCTGCCATTTCTGGGCCATTTGTCGGCTTTTGCCTGTTCCGGTGTTTCGTTGTTCCGGGTATATGCAATGCGTAATCCATCTCTATGCCAGGTTGCTGCTGCTACAGTTGCCACACTCCCCACCAATTGCCACTTGCCACGGGCCGCCAGTCGTCGGCTCTAGCCGAATTCGAGATCCGACACTCGACATGTGCACTTGAACTTTGGCATTTGAATGCGCCTGGCATTTGCCTACGTGCGTGCGGTCGGCGTGTCCTCAAAAACTTTGTCAATTTCGAGTTGAGAGCAAACATTCAAACCGCCCCGAGCAATACAGGAGAGAGTGAGAGCGTAAAATAGCAGTAAAACACAACAGTTTTTGATAAAACACAATTTTAATAATTTTGACATCCAGTACACATCAAGATATTGCAATAACACACACAGACAGACACAATACAAGTACATAAATACTTAAATGAGTACATTTATCTCGAATATCTGTATATATATCTATATGTTGTATGTGTATGCACATTGAAGCGTATTCGTAGTAGCAACATACACACTTGCAACTTCTAGTTGCAGCTTCCTGCTGTTGCTGCATATTACATTTTTAGTTTATTTACTCTTAGGCTCTAAGTCCACTTACATTGAAAATTATCCGTAAATACACGTAGTTAAAACCCGAATCCTGCATACTCCGAGGAGTGCGGTTACAGCTGCTGCGGTTGCCCTTTGTTGCATGCCCCATGTAGCTCGTATTCGTATGCCGTTCGAGGCATAATAATAAACAAAAGTTTGACTCTTGCTTTGGCTTGCCACAAGTTGCACCAGCGGCAGCAAATAAAATGCAAAAATATTTTTCATGTTTAAATAATGAAATGCGAGTGCTTCCTTGCATTCACTTTAAAGTGTTTTTTCTTCTTTTTTGATTTTGTTCTTGTTTTCAATTTATAGCATAAAATACCAGACATTTACATAGTTTGATTTAACATTTGCGTTATGTTTAATTTAAGTATCTTTTTTATACTATTTTTGAAGTTAATGCTCTTGGTTTACAAGCATGCTAATTGGCAATGTATTTTGGTATATCATGGATTCTGTGTGTAATTTCGTTACAAATTCAGTTTGACATTTAGTTTGGTATGCTTAATTTAGTTAATTTATGTTTTAAATTAGACTAATTAATTGATTGCGAAACCAAAAAGTGATTGGCTTATGCTAACACAGAATTTGAAAGCGTACAATGTTTTGGACCCAGCCTTTTCAATAACCAATGATAATTGCAGGTTTAAAAGTACATAATTCACACTGTTTATAATATAAACAAACATTTTAATGTAAAACAAGGAATTTTAAGTATTTATATATTTGTTCCCAGTTCCACTTTCGCCTCAATTTCTCAGTATTCTATCCAACTCACTTTGCTGGAGTTGATATGGGAGTGTAATTGGGAAGTGGACTAATGGATATCCTTATAGAAATTGATTTGAAAGTGGAGAGTGTGGATCAATTTTCAATTTTTCACATATGTTTAATTGTTCTGACTTCTTTAAGACACAGGGAAGACATTAGAAACATTATAAAACTCACACATATCAACAGTGTTTTAAATTTAAATACCTATATACATTGAGAGCTGTGTTTCCGTTCTACAACTCGTATACTCAATAGCATATAAAAATTGCCGCTTTTCCTTTTTCTTGGTTGTCTTGGTTTCATCTTCGTTTGGTTTGATATTTTGGGGCACGTGTGTGGTTCTTTAAGGTAGGTAAGGAACTACTTAAGAGTACATGTACTTAGGATTGTCACTGCTAAAACATCGTTTAACGCTCTACGACTATGCTTATGCCTATAATATATATCTACTTTATCTATGCCTAACTTAACTTAACTTAACCTATCTTAAATCGAATGCAATGTCAATGTCAATTTCAATTCCTTTTCCAATTTCTTTAGCTTGTCATTTGGTGTCTGAATGTGAGACTATTTAGTTGAGTTGAAGCCTGTGCCATAGCTAGTAACTTTTGCTTTCACCTTCGATGGGACTTACAGATACTGGTCCTCGTTTCCTTTCAGTTGAAATCAAATTTTCGCGCTGCGAGCCCGTGCCGCATGTTTGCGGCCAAAAAGAATCCGTTTGAAGGCGCGTCGGAACTCTGGATTGAATATGGTGTAGATGACCTTTTGAAATGGAGGTTAAATGGAGGTAAAGGAGAGGGAGAGAAAGAACAATCAATCATTGCATCAACACCAATCATAATTGGCTGAAACAAAAACAGTCAAAGGACTCGTCCATTTAGAGCATTTAGGCAACATGGACAAATCCCATTTAGCATTTCCCCTTTTCATTTACGCACCGGATTAAGTGTGGAGTTGAAGTAGCCCAGCCAGAGAAATAGAGATGCAACTGCTGGATGAATTTCGCAGTCCTTGCACAGACTCATTGTGAGTGCCATAACAAAGAAAGGCAGCCAACAGACGACAAAGGCGCCGGTGATGATGGCCAATGTTTGTGCTGCCTTTCGTTCCCGCTTCGCCTCCAGCAGCTGCCGGCGCTTGGCCAGCTTCTGATGGGGATTGGCAATACTGGCCAGAACCCCTTTGCCCACTCCCCCTCCGAGTGGACTGTTGCCGCCTGCGTCTCCCTCCGTCTGATTGGCGCTTGTTGCACCGCCCATGGCGATGGATTGTGCCAACGGCGTTATGGCATTCAGATGGGAGGCAATTAGATGCTGCTGGGTGGCACTGGCCACCTGCTGGGACAGCGTAATGATTTCATTAGCATTGCTCGTGCGGTACTGCAAAGAGACGAAGTCGAAACAGAGTTGGAGTTGGAGTGGGAAAAGAAACCAGACAGCATGAAAGGCAAAGAGCAGGTGAAAATATACACGCATGGATTGATAGAGACTAGTGATGTAAAAAGAGTGACTCAGCCCGTAACCATAACCGTAACTGTTAACCGGTATTTACCGATTGAAATGGGTAACCGTAACTGAAACCGTAACCGTAACCGTAACCGAAACGAAACTTTTTTAATATACCGAAACGTAAAAAACGAATCTATTCTATTATATTCTATGCATAATGGATAGATTCGGTCAAGCATAAAATTTAATTACGTTGTTAAGGTGTAATCATCGTTTTTTTAAGCTAAATTTAATTATTACTTCTGCTTAAACAGATCTTCATTCTTTAATATTTGTTTTCAAATTTACATATCTTTAACATATTTTAAAATTGTTTTGTAAACCGAAATCATACCGGTTATTTTAAACCGAAACATACAAAAAACCGGTAACCGTTACGTATCCGATATATAAACCGATATTCGTTTCGGTTTGATATCCTAAAATTTTTTGTAAAATTAATAATACTTAAAATGCAAAATGAATTAAGACTCCACACCATGATCAAAATGACATTCCGCTTGAAAATCTTCAGTTCAGTTCATGCTTGAATTCTTGGTCTGATTATCGACGTAGAAACTTTACAAGTCATGATTTACGAGTGAATTTTATGCATATTTTTAACAATGTTTTCTTATAAATTGCTTTTTTTTTTTTGAGAAAAACTTGTTACATTGTTAATACTTTGATTTATATCGCTGTTAGGATTTACAACACTAATTCAGGCAATTGTAATTTTGCTTAAGCTTAATTTTGAAGCAGAAATATAATCATATCATTTCATCAACACTCTTTAAAAAGTTGGATATATTTTTATCAGAGCTCGCAAAATATGATCAACCCATTTTTTTTAGGCTGTCAGCTCACCAAAAAGACAGAGAAAATTGGATCAGACTCGCTCACTCTCTTAAAAAACACATATTTTTGTTTCATTTGAGCTTTGTGTTTTACACTAAACAGTGAGAAAAAATATGAAAAGCTCTCTAACGAAACAGTTTGAATGTGAAACTGACGTTCAACGATCAAAAACTTAGCAAAACAAACGAAGTGGAAGCAAAAAGTGTCTTATTTTAAATAAATTAACACAAATATAAATAAAGCTTTTTTTAATTAGGTATTTAGTTTAACAATTAAAATTGGGTTTATGTTCTCAGCAGTTAAGGATGTGCGCTTTTCGTTTAAAATATAATTAAGGGCAGAGAACGATCGCTCTACCGACACCTGAGTTGCGGGTGTGGCTAACACCACCTTAGCTAGCTCACTCAGATGTGGTGCCTTAAACTTCACTCCGTGGTAAAATTAGGGATATCTGCCATACTGTCTAAAAAATCTGATAAAAGTGAATTCTCCTCTGAAATGCTTGCTGAGGGAGGTACTTCATTTGAATTTGACGGTTTTTCAGAGATCGATTTATCACTTGGCTTGTAATATGGTGTCCTGATAATTTTGAGGCACACACATTGCATTGAGACTGTTTTAAATTTTTGTCAATTTTAAAAAAAGAATGAACTTTTTTTGCTTCACGACCCATCGTTTTTTTTTTACGCACTTTACTGTAATGCACGAAAAATTAGGAAAAAAAAACACTTTTTAAAAATATTATTTGTCGAAGTGTCCCAGTTGAACGAAAACATGAAGTGAGCTACAAAATATTTTCGTGTTTTTAACACTGATCGAATTGAGCACAAACGAAATTTAAGTGTTACTTCGATTCCCTTTGCCTGAGTGTCAGCTAGCACCAGCTTTTTTTATGACCGCCTACAAAAAGGGACCACTTTTTGCGAGCTCTGATTTTTATAAAATATATATTTAAATGAATTAAAGATTGAGGAACATAAGAAAACAATTAGACACTAACAGGGATTCCCGGGTGTTCAGTCTTGACTGTAAACAGTATGTACTCACATCATCCGCATCGCTGGATATGGTGGTCAGTTCAGTGCCCGCGTGGCTTTTGTTATCGTAGTTGCTGGTGCTGAACTCCGTCTCCTCTCGCGTTATGGCCAAGCTGGCAAAGTCAACGGCAATGGCGGCCATCGAACGGGCCACAGCTCCCTCCGAGCCGGCCGTGATGCTCGCCGTATTCGTGTTGCGCCCGAAGCAAATCTTCATGCGTTTACGTGTGCGTCGCTGCAGCTGCCCAGCTTCATTTTCCGAAATGTCCTGTTCCCGTTCCCGTTCCCGGTCCGCCCCCAGTTTCGCCAGGCGTCGCTTTCCCCGCTCCTTTTTCAGCTCACGCGCCGTCGAATCGCACTGCATGTTAAGCAAATAAGAAAAACGTCAAAGGAAATGCGGTGCAGTGGTATTCCCCCTTTAAGTGTTTAACAAAGTTTCAAGCAAAGTATTTTCTATTTCCTACTGGATTCATAAATGAATCTACTCGTATCACAAGCGTGCTTGCCAAGTGCTGATAGTCGCACCCCAGAGGCACATTTTGCTTACAGCTATCTATTTAGGCAATTCAGCGGAATTCGGTGCTTTATTCCAGCGATTAGTTTGTAACCTCGCCCGCCTACACTCGTGTGGATGTGGCATAAATCCATTGTTGGATATTCGGGCATCAAGTGCTCGTTGGGGGCATCCTAATGGGCAACAAAGGATTCGCATTATTGTTTTAGTTAATGACACGCTCATTATGACTCAAATTTCCTTAGATGGCACTCAGTGGGTGTGCTTTTGTCAAGCATCTTCCACCAGAAATGAATCACTTTAATTGTGGTAAAGTTTCATGTTCATTAGCAAGATATTCATATTAATTACTCACCTCGGTTTCACTCAGCGTCACATTGAATGACTTTTGAGTGCGACGCTGAATGCGCTTCCTGGCAATCAAATAGATCTTCCAGTACAGAAACAAGATGACCAACAGTGGCACATAGAAGGTGCAACAAGTGGCGAATATCTGCAGCAAGAACACCCATTTTTAAAATACAATACACTGCATTTACAGCACTCATTTTACCTGATAGGCCACATCCTGTGAGACCATGCAATGCTGCTCCTCGATGCGCTTCATGTAATCCGGATCCTTCCAGCCAAACTGCGGTGCCAGCGACACAATTAAGGCGGCAAACCAAACGCAGAAAATCATGAGGAAAACTCGTCGTGGAGTTCGCAAATTGTTGTAGTCAATATTCGTAACAGTCCAATATCTAAATGACCGTTCAACGGAGCGTATGCGCAATGTTAGCCACATGCAATAGTTATGTGTAGTTCCCTTGACTGATTACTCACCTGTCCGCAGCAATGGCCACCAGGTGAAGTATAGATGCTGTGCAGCAGAGCACATCGCACGACGTCCAAATATCGCATAGTTCCGGTCCCAGAATCCATCCATTGCTTATCTGCGTTTGGATGGGATACACAATTGCAGGGACAGGGATTTGAGTGGTGAATGCAATTAAATTATGTCATTGTCTCTCACTGCTGCCAAGATGGCGCAAGTTAAACAATTAACAAAGCGCGATGGCTCATTACGCATACAACCAACCAACAACTCACACGCACACACACACACAATCTGTCTCTCTCTCTCTCTCTCTCTCTCTCTCTCTCTCTTTTTCACACTTTGCTGGCTAACAGGCAAAGTCAACTCTTTGCGCTTAATTTCATTTGCACGCTCTTCGTTCCAAGTTTCCATTAGGGTAATGAAGTTTGTGTTGCTGCAATGTTTTCAACAACAAAGCAGCAGCTTGACAACAACGACAACAACAACAACAAGTGGCACATCTACATTAACAACAATAGCAACAACTTACCTCGTAGACGGCGCCAAGCGGCATGACGAGACAGGCAACAAATAAATCAGCCACTGCCAGAGATGCCACCAAATAATTAGCCACATTTTGCAAGTTGCGCTCGAGAATGATTGCAGCGATAACAAATACGTTTCCTATAAAAATAAAAAAAACATTTGCATTTAATATTAAGTAAAAATTTGGATTCATTTACTTATAATAATTATGAATATAAAAATGTATTGTTACAAAAAAATTTGCGTTTTGTCATTAAATACAACAAAAGAATGAAAACAGCAATTATATTTTTACCAGAGGAAACTTTGTAAGACTGTTCAGGCAATTTTTTAAGATTTAGTATACATTATTATTATTTTCTTTCTGCATTGTTCTATTGAGAACTAGCAAATAGCAAAACATTCCAATTATAATTCTAAATTTAGACTATTATCAAATACTTATAATGATAAAGGCCTGGGTTTAATAAGCAAAAAACATCAACATTATATGTACAGTGAGTCACTAAAGTCTTCGTAGCCCCTAACGTTGTCAAATTTTTTTATAATAAAAAAGACTTGCTGCATTATTCTTAAATTAATCTTCTATTCACTTAAATTCCGTTTGAATGACTTAAAAATGTTCTTAACCCATAAAGTACCCATTGAAAATGTACTTTTTCAACTTCTAAAATAGTAATTTTTAGCAATTTTCAAATATTATAAAAAATATTAGCAAAGATTTTTAAAATTTTTTTTTTAAAAGGTAGACTTTTGCGAAAGATGTAAATTTTCAATGATTACTTAATGGGTTCAAGAAATTTTTGTATCATTCAAACGAAATTTATTAAAATTTAAATGTATTTTAATTTAAATTTATTAATGCTTTAAAAATTTGACAAAGTTATGGGGTACGAAGACTTTAGTGACACACTGTACATATATTTTTCACAGAATACACTTTTTATCCGAATATTGGGTATACATAAAAACCTTTGTTTTTATTTTGTACTTACTACTATATGCATATGTTTATTATTTATTTAATAAATAAAAAAGTATTCAATAAAGAATTGTCTGTTAACTACATTATGTTTGTTTTCTTTAAGCAATTGACTTTTGCGTGCTATTGCAACCTTTGACCTTAGACCTTATTAAAATGCCATCTAGGAAATTGGGTCAACTGTTCAACTATGCTGAAATCAATCAGCTGCCAAGGACCTTTCCCAAGTCCTGCCTAATTGCCGGCAATCGTGCATAGTGGTGCGGCAGCTGCTTTTGTCGAGACTCTGCCGCACGTGCAACACGGTGGGGCACAATGCCTGCCGTCGCCGTCTCTGTCAATAGCTGTGAGATGCAAATGAATGATGCTGGAGCTGCCTGACGTCGCATGCTTTGATTAAGCGCAAGCAACTTGGCAAATTGTAATTGCCACAGCGGCAACCCAAAAGCATTGCCCTTGCCTCCTCTCTCTCCCACTGTCTCTCTCTCTCTCTCTCGTCCTGCCAATTGTCTGTGTTATTGTTGTTGTCCTGAGAGCCTGCGCTTGTCTGCAAGTTATCAAAACGTTTTGTTCTCGCTTCGCTCGTGCCAGAAATGCATTTGCATATGACGCTGCCCAGAATATTGCGCATACGACGCGTGTGCCCAACAGCAACACTTCTGTACCTATTGCTGCGTGTGTGTCTGTGCCTGTGTTTGTGTTGTTGTGTGTGTGCACACTGAGTGCCTGCTTACTTGTGCTAGTGTCTGTGCAATTTCCATTTGACGCCTTGGCGTGCTTTTAATAGCTTTTCACGTGTCGACAACAACAACAAGCTGAATCAGAAAAGGAAAAAAACTAAACAAAAATGTGCTAAAAAAAGCGACAAACATTTTGAAACTTTGTTTGCCGTTGTCATCGTCGTCGTTTGTCGTTAGTCGCGGTCTCCCAGGCGTATCTTTGAGTCTGCTCCCCCATCCTCTTATCTTTCCCACTCCCTATCTTCATCTCTGCCTCAGTCAGAGACTCAGTCGCAGTCTCAGCCTTAGTCTCAGTCACAGGCTAAGTGCGGCGTTTAACACAAAGCTTTTTAACGCGACTCTGAGCAAAAGTTGCCACGCTTTCTTGCCACACATCGCCCGCACTCCAGTTTCCAGTTTGCAGCTCTCGGCAGCTGGCAGCAGGCAGCAAATCATCTTTGTAAGCCGAAAATCAATAAAATTTTCAAGGGGGCGCAATAAAAATCTTCTGCATCATAAATTTCACTTCATTTACAGTTCACTTTGGCGGCGATATCGAAACTTTTGCTTCAAATTCCCCAGCGGCATAAATTTGAGAATAATTTAACGCCTAAATCTGGCAAACACGCCCACTTGCCACCCACAGCAACCCCCCTCTGAGCCTCCCCCTCTACTACAATTGCCATCTGCTGCTTTAAACGGAAGCGAATGCGACTTAAATGTATTTTTGATATACTTTTGGGCCAATTGTACTTGCCTATAATGGTGACGAGTATCATTAGGCCCAGGACAACGGCCATGGCTATCATCTTGACCAGCAGCCAGAATTCAGCAGCTGCCCTCTCATTGACGGCCCTTTGCTCCTCCTCGGCCAACTGTGTAATGTTGCTGCTTGCATTGCCACTGCTGCTGCCGTTGTCGCTGCTGCTGCTGCCGATGCTGCTGCTGCTGCTGCCAGTGCTTCTGATGTTGTTGCTGATGCTCCAGCTGGTCTGGTTAATGCCACTGGCATCCAACTGTGTCGCACTGCCATTCAGTTCAATGTAAAGACTCTCGTTGAACAATATTGCTGGCAGTTCTATTTCCAAAATGCTTGGAACATCACCAATTGCCCCAAACTCCAGCAATGTTGCTGGCGTTGTCATTGCGCCAAGCATAATGTACACGAATCTTTTGTTGTTGTTGTTGCTTCTACTTAAACGCCCACTTTTGTCAATGGGCGTGCCAGTGTATGTGCGAGTGCTTAAAACAGTTGTTGTTGCTGTTGCTGTTGCTGTTGTTGCTGTTGCTGTTGATGTTGCTGTTGCGACAAGGCTTGCCGTAAGCGCCTTTGTTGCTGGCGTCGCAGCTGTTGCTGTTGATTTTGTTTCAGTTGTTGTTGCTGCTGCTGTTGATGCTGCTGTTGTTGCTGCTGCTGCTGGTGTGCTTGTCGTTCGTGTTGGTGCCGTTGTTGCGGGTGATAAAGCGCTTTAATCGTGCTTGCCAAGCACTTAACACGTAAACTGGAATGACAAGAGCAAAAGCGACAGAGAGAGGGAGAAAGAGAGTGAGTACTAGAGATAGACTGTCTGTAGTGAGAACAAAAAAAAGAGAACGAAAATAATTCATTTGATTTGCCACAAATTCCATACAGAGACAACAGCAACAACGTGTAATCATAACGCGTCACCAAATTGCCAACTAAACATGAAAGTGCAATTAATATAATTCCATATGATTCAATTGAAACTTAAGTTAGTTATGCATTGAAAAGTCACAACGACTAAGCTATTTATTTATTATGACTATAGATTTATTTATTATTACGTGTGTGATTGGTGATTAGTCGATGCAACAGTTTAAATTAAAATGCCAAAGAACAAATAAGGATTAAAAAGATTTAAAAATATTTATATTAAAAAAATGCTCAAAATTAAAAAATCATAATCATTTTAGATTTGAATTTAAAATTTGTATAGACAGAGGTATTCAATATGTTGCTAGGAACACAAGGAAAATCCTCATTATACAGAAATTATAAATTATACACAACATGGAAGATTTTTTTAAATTTTCCATTTCATTTTTAATTTGTAGCGAATTATGCATAATAAAGCACACAAAATTAAATATCTAAAGCAGCGGTGGGCACGCATGGGCTCCGGGAGCCAGCTGTTGCTCCCTACTGTATTTATGTCAGATTTCGTGCCCACCGCTGATCTAAAGGAAAGATAAAAATAATAGGATGCAAAAATAACTTATTTGGAGTAAAAAAAGTTTATGGTTTTTTTTAGCAAAATTGTTTCATAATATATTTATGTTTGCGTGTTTCTTTTTTTAAATTATATATCTAAAGCAGCCTTTTTCTATATATTAAAATGGTTCATGTTACAATCTCACTATCTTTTCAGTCAATTTTTAAGAAAATGGGCAAAAAAAAAAGTGAATTTATTCCAATGTAAAATCGGTAAGCTCATCCTAGTGAAATTCTTCTAGCGTATATAGCTTAAAGAACATTTCAGAAGATGTGAATTTTGATCATTTTAGGTTTTTTGTTGCGGTGGACGGTTTCTGGGATTTGCCCATAAGTGATTTAATTGAAATGTTTGTTTGTTATGCAGTGCACAAGCGCAAGTATTAAACTGCGCCTTGGTATAAAAAACACCCGCCTCAATCGCCAATCTCTGACCCCATCATTATCTCAGTTCCCCCATTGATTATCAGGTTTTTTTCAGACAGCTTCTCAGTTGATTTAAAAATGTTGCTGAAAGTAGAGGGATTGCTGCTGCTGTTGCTGCTGTGCCTGCTGCAGCTGCTGTTGCCAGTGTCAAGCCTGCCCCAGAACTATCGCCCGGACTCGGGGAGTCGCCTCCACTACGAGCAACGCAGCGAGTTTCGGACAAATCAGAGGACACCTCCGTTTCGCAGTTAAATCTGACGAGTTTGCTTTTTATATCAGCATATAGCGGATGACAATAATAAAGAATAATTTGTGAGCAGACCTCTGGCTTTCTAATCATTTAATACAGAAGAAAGTGTGCCACAGTTGGTGTGGCACGGCGTCACTTGCCACTTGCCCTTTTGCATGCACGAGAATGCAACACATTAGATGACCTTTGTCTGTGTCAAGGTGCAACGAGGCAGTCAGCGAGGTAGCAACCTACAATAACAAATACTAAACAAACACCTTCGTTTGCAAGCCTGTGTGTGTGTGTGTGTGTGTGTGTCTGTGTGAGCACACATATTAACAAATGTGTGTGGTTGCAGGCGAAGAAAGATGCACACAGACTGAGCAAGCTGCCTTGACTAACTGCGAGGGCTGTTCATAGAGTTTGGACTTGATATTGAATGGCGACTTGCTTAATTTTTATACTATGCTCAAGGAAGCTGCTTCAGAAGTTTGCTCGTTTGAAATTCTGTTTTTTTTAGATTTAGGCCCGTTTATTCAATGGCACAATAAGGTGTTTGATAACTAAAATTATACGTAAAGTGTATTGAAATTAGAGATGGGCACGGGTCGGGTCGGACCTCGGGACCCATGGGCCTTTTACAAAATTGTCGGGTTCGGGCCGAAAAATCTCATTTCGGGTCGGGCCGGGCCGGGCTCGGGCCTAACTTCAAAGTCCGAAAGCCCGGAACACACCAAAATCTATTGCATTTTAGAAAGATAAAGTTCAATAATGACTAAATAAGCTCAATTATTGGTACGACGCGCACATTTGAATCTGTCAGTAGTAAAAGGTTATATTCCACATTTGGAAATGTTTTGTGCTAAAAAATAGCTAGGCTTGCTAAGTTTCAAATTGGAAAAGATTTTATTTTAAAATAAATTTGGCTTTTTTTTAATTTTTCGGGCGGGCTGGGCGGTTTTCGGGCTTTATAACAAAAGTATCAGGCGGGCTTGGGCCTTTTTTCTATCGGTAATTTCGGGCTCGGGTCGGGCTGGGCCTGAAAAATGAGGCCCGCGCCCATCTCTAATTGAAATTAATGTCAAATTTGAAACTATGTGTTAAATGAATTTTATTGCATGTATTTACATTTCATTGATTCTTTCTCTAAATAATATTTGTATCATTTATAGCTTTCTCTATGTCGATTTCTCTTTTTCAACTTGTTGTTTTGTCTTTAAACAGCCCTCGCTCTGAAACTGAAGCTGTGCTATGCTGTTGTAAACGTGTCTTTTGGGTTTTTCATAGACTGGCTAAAATGCTAATGCAGCTAAGCGCCGTGGGAGGGGACATCTACCGTTGGGACATCGACTGTGGCAGTGACAACGTGGCAGGGCGATGCGCCCAGGCAGCTCATGTGTGAGAAATATTTTCATAGTCAAGGTAAACTCAACCTTAGGTAAAAGTAAAACAACCTAACATCTCCTACCTCTCCTATCTGCCCTCGCATCCCCTTCCCCGCCTTGCCCTTCACGATCCGTCGAGCTATTAATAAATGCACTAAATACTTGTCAGCTGTGCAGTGTTAGCTTTTTCTACTATCTCTGTTGCAACTTTTATTTGATGTTTTTATGCATTCCACGATTCGCTTTTAATTATGAATGCGCGTGGTTTTCTCATGTTGTTGTTGTTATTGTTGTTGCTGTTGCTGCTCTTGGGTTGTTGTTGTTGTTGTTGTTGCCAAGGCTACGTAAGCTGTATACAGCTATTTTTTGTGCCAAATTCCACGGAAGGTGGAAGAGAAACAACTGTAACAGGAGCCGCAACATGTAAAAAATACTACAACAAAAACAAGTTGCTGACGGTTGCAACAAACTCGCTTCGGGCATTTGCCTAACAACCGCAGTCAGGGATATGGAATCCTTTTGCACTGCAGAGTATGCAGAGTACACAGAACTACACAGAAAAAAAGTATCAGGAATAAAATCAATCACAATCGGAATGTCTTAAGTCGAGTACGATTTTTCAATGACTTTTCCGCAAATACTTGCTTTAAAGGGGTTCCATAAGAGTTTTTTATAGTGAAATTAAATGTCTTGGGCTTTTTTGACTATTATATGCTGAGTGTTCGGCTTTTCTTCCACTTATTGATTTAATTTAAAAATAATATCTTGATTACATGTTCAAAATATACATGCTAAAATCAAGATTTTTTTATATGAATTTTAGAATTGTGTTTTTTTTTCGGTGTACACACTCACACACATATACACACATGCTCGCACATTGCTCACACTTGAATTAATTCATAGTCTAATAAATATACAAAAAGTTTTTTTTACTGCCTGAAACTGGCAGCGAATGGTCCACTCCATGGATTCCACACTACTTTTGTGTCAGCATAATCTTTACCAGCCTCAACTCTCTCTCTGTCTCTGTCTCTGTCTCTGTCTCTGTCTCTATCTCTCGTCTCTCCTCTCGTCGAGCCTGTCTCTTGTGCGGTCATTTGAAAATGTGCTGCACACATTTTAATTCTATTTGCTGTGTTCATTGCCCAGAACTTTTCCGTTCATCTCTCTTTCCTCTAACCTTTTTCCTTCCTTTGTCTGTCGCTTTGTCCGACTGTTTGTGGCAGTCGTACAATGTGCCAATTAGCAGTGGCTTTTTATTTAGCAAATGTTTTAATCAAATATGTATATTATAGTTTCCAAATGGGCGACAATTAAACAAAGAGTTACAGCAAGAAAGAGAGTCTCTTTCTCATTCATTTTGAATTGAAATCAATAGAGACTCGGTCAAAACTTTGTATTGATGGGCAGTCGGACTACAATCTGCACTTTCAACCTTGAGCATATCGAGAAAGTTTCTAATGCAACGGCACTAATTGTACTTTGTCGTTGCAACAATAGTCGGTGCAACTAGTCGGTGAAGTTAGTTATTGAAGCTATCAACAAGCCACAAAACTTGCACACAGTTATGCCTTTAAGGCCAAGTTGCTACCAATGCAATTCTTACCACAACAACAATTTGAAGACCAGAATCGAGAGTAACTTCAAGGCAACTAGCACTCAGAATCGATTCTCGCCCTAACAAAATATTTGCTTATATATAAGTATTTTTCTCCAGCGATTTTTGATTGGAACTGCCCAAGTAATTCTCAGTTGCTGAAATTCTCACTGGGCTTATGGTCTGACGAGTTGGCAGTTGACTGTTGACTGACCTTGGCAAACGTTGAATGAAATGTAAAAAAGAATAAAATATATAAATTCATAAGTATTCATTATACTCACACATAAGCATAATTGTGTCCTTTCACATTCATTTTGTTCGCTTCATTAGCGACGCTCTGCCGCAGGTAAATTCGTGAACATAAATATTTATACCGAGTGTCACGGGCGACAACCGACAAGAGACAGACGACAACCGACAGGCGACAACCGACAACCGACAGACGACAGACAGACAATGGTGATGGCAAGGGGCAACGTCAACCTCAAACTCCACATCAACGATGCCTCAACCCGCACTTGACTCACAGCCGCAATCTCTGCATCTGCATGAGTATTTGTGTGTCTGTGTGTCCTAGTATTTGTGTGCGTGTCAACGGCTGATTTCGCATTTGATTTCACTTTACTTCTTGTTGCTTTCCTTTTTTATATTTCATTCGTCCTAATTATGCGGGCTTTTCACTTCTTTTATTATTTGTTATTTCACTACGCGTATTAAAATTTATTTTAATTACAATTATTTATATATTTTATATAATTTCTGTTTAAATTTTGATTTAAATTGTAGTTAATTTTTTGATTTACTTGAATATTTTTGAATTTTAAAATGTTCACTCTAAATTGTTTATTTATTTTACTAAAATTCAAATTGTTGTCAGTCGACGGTCTGAGAACTTGTTTGATCTTTAATGTCCTGTTGCTGGCGGCACATGCGACTTTAACCTATACCCAAGCATAACTATTGACAAACTGCCTCAATGTGGCCGTTTCTGGCAAAGGGCCTAAACGGCATCAGCTGATTTCCTGTAGACTTTGCCGACGCACGCGCCTGCCACATGCCACACTCTTATACTGTGTGGCAAGTCTCCACACACACCTCACACAATTTAAAGAGATGGCAACTTTTCGAATTCGAAATTATTGACTTGGGATTCTCTTAATTATGCGGCTGCCTGTTGAGGGCTGTTGCACGTCATTCGCTGTCGTGTGGCAATTAAATCATGCACTTGCAACAGAATTCCCGTAATCAAGCTGAACTTTCGGTAACAACTGTTGCCACATTCAGAGTTGCTGCCTCCATGAAGCTGCAAAGCTAAACAAACTTTTTGGCCAGCTCCATTTGCATGTTGCGCGCTTCAGCTAACTTTCAACAATGCCGCTCTTTTTTGGGTTTGGATTTGCATTTAAGCAGGTTTTTAATATGGCTAATGCAATGTGGCGAGGCAAGGATTGGATGGAATGGGCTGGAGGCAAACAGATTCCCATACCCAACAGCTTGCCACAGATATTGACTTGACTCTGTCTGTGTGTGTGTGTGTGTCTTTTAGTTGCTCTGCCTACTTGCAGAGCGTCCTTCATCTAATGAGCATTAAGCTTAGTCTTCTATGCGGCGTTATTGGCATTTTCGATATTTGCGTCCATTTTGAAGGCCATTTCTATGCAGTCGCCGTAACGTGCCACATTCCCAAGCATCAGGGTGGCATCAACTCTCCAAGTGGCTGCTTAGGCGGCTGCTTCGTTTGCCATTTGATTTCCGCCGTCGCCGTCGTCCAGGCTTTGTTATTGGGACCCGTCCATGTTCATGTCCATGTCCATTTTCATGCCCGGGGCCATCGTAAATTAGCAGCGGTTTATTGCCAGTACGTGACACTTTGGCCGCGTCCCGGCGTCTGCAATTATTACGACGTCCATTCATTTGCTGGTCAGCATCAGCATTTCACTTCCACTTCCACTTCCACCTCCTTCGCCGTCTCGCTCTGTGATTGTCTTTTAAGTTGGCGCTGCCTTTGTGGCTTATGTGGGGTCACGACCCATTCTTTGTTGCCACTTTAACATTGCCTTATTCAATATTTGAACAACAATAAAACTTTGATTGTTGCATTTGTGCCTTGTTCTATAATTTATGCGCCGTCTTCCATTAACTTCCATTTGCCCATAACAAAACTGGCAACAATTTTTCTATGTTTCTGCCAAAGCACAAGGGGCACATTACGCATACGACGCGTGGCGCTGATTTAAGTTAACGCCTTTGGCCAACAAAAGAGAGGCAACAAATGTTATTTGTGAACTTTAATGGCAATCAACACTACTGTGACTTTGATTATTCAATTGCTTTCTAGTTATTGGAACTATCGATGAGCAAAGTTTAAGTTTTCATTTTTGCTAAGAATTTCATTAGAGTTTATAAGTAGTTAAGAAAGTTTAATAATCAGGGATGCCACAGAAATCGCTTTCGCTTGAATTTCATCTCAATTTCATTTCGCTGTGCCACAGGTCAAGTCGCAGAATAATTTTACGCGGTTTAAACTAGTGCTAAAACCGCTGGCGTCCGATGCTGCCACCTAGTCCGATTTAGATTTTCAAAGTCAGGGTCAGCGATGCCACATTTTTTAAGTCAGAATTCGAAACAAGGTATTTAAAAAAATATATGGAATCAATTCTTTTTAAATTTTTTCAGCTAAAAAAAAATCAATTATTACGCAAATAAATAAAATTTTATTATTATTAAAAAAGTAAAAAATTAAAAACCTATTGTTCTGCCATTATAAACTTAAAAAAGTTGCTAAACAAAGCCTTGGGTAATTTAATCTGAGACGGTGTCAACCCTTAGCAGCCTAGTTCGAAAAGGTTGGTGAAATTGCTAAGAAACATTAAATAATTCGAAGTTCTGTGGCTCCTCGGAAATTTCAGTGCGGAATTGCTTTCTGCGGAATAATCCCTGATAATCTCTCAGCTACTAGACTGTTTTACTTAATCTATTGAGTTTTAAATTTTAAATGTTTACATATGGAATTTAATTGTTCATTTAAAATAATTTGATTAACATAGTTTTTGAAGCTCATAAATTTAATTTGAAATTTTTATAATTATGGTTATTTCTTTTTTGTCCACTGCTTTAAAATGACATTAATCAAATAAATTACTAAGTTTGCTGAAAAACTACACAAAGATAAATGCACAGCAAAATAATAATTAATTCGTGAAGTAAACTTCCATAAACTGATAATTATTCGTCAATTTTCAAATTTCACTTGCAGTTTATTGTCAAAAACTAATTGTTTTCCGGGCACAACGCAAATTGAGTTGACTTTTATGATGACTTTGAGAGCTAAGTGAGCAAAGGCAATGGAGCATATTAAAAGGAATTTTAATTAAATGTTTTGTTGTTGTTGTTGTTGTTGTTGTCGTCGTTGTTGCTGCTACGTTTGTGCAATGTGCAATCCGGAATTAGTAATGAGCCATTTTGAATGCACACCCGATGGCAGTTGTAACCTACACATTATATAAGTGTGCACATCATCCTAATGAGCCAGAAAGTTAAAGCCACGATTGTAATGCAATCGCAGCATTCACGACTCACAAAACCCTCGCAGCATGCTACGTGTGGCAGTTGGCAACTATCTCCAATGCTTGGTAAGTATGTGTAGTTGTATGAGTGTGCGTCTGTGTGTGCGTGTGTGTGTGTGTGTAGTTGTGCGTGATGGGGAGCATTAAGAACGAGCAAGCTTTTCCATTGCCAGAGTGCGTGACATAAAATCCAGCTTTCCCCAATTGCTGTTGCTGCTGCTGTTGCAAGGCCAATTGCAGCTGAAGTTTGTTGACTTTGTGCCATTGTTTCGAATGGCTGAAAGTTAAGTAAAAAGCTTAATAATTTACCCTTCTAAATGTGCGACAGATAAGCAGGGAAACTAGCAACTCCCAACTTAAATTTAATGTGTATGGCAAGACAGAGATAGAGAAATATGGAGAGAGAGAGAGAGAGCTATGTGATGAGAATCATCAGTTCATTTTGAACTTTATATGTGCCAATAAACTTGCCTCACACACACACAGACTGTTACACACATGCATAACACAATAATTACATATAATAAAAACAATTTTGGGCATTTTATGTGCGCATAAAATTGTAGCATATTTTCAGGCGGCGCACTAAATTATTTGCAGTTGTTGTGCGACGACAACAACAACAATAACAAACACAATAACCGAAGCAAATAAAATCGACCAGTTGGCGGGGCCAAAATGAATTTACTGATGAATTGCGGTTTAGTTTTATGAGATGCCCCGAGACGACATACACTATAAATTTATATTTTCTCTCTCTCCCTCTATGTCTCTCTCTTTCTCTCTCTCTCTGTCTCTCTATCTGTCTGTAATACTTTTTTATGAGCAGCGGAAAACAAAGCTTCGCATCGCTGCGTCAACATTTTATGTGTATTTAATGTTTGTTTGTTAATAAAATCGAGATACAATAATAACAAAAACAAAGACAAAAACAAAGCCAAAGCCAAAGAGATGCCAAGGACATGACCAAGGATCTGCTTGAGTTTTATATGATATTTTAATGTGCGCACTTTGACACTTTTAATGAATGCCTAGCATTAATTTTCTTAATGAGCGCTCTCATTTAAACCATTCTAAGCGTGCCAGAAAAATATACGAACAAGTTAAATTAAATAAAAAGAAAAGAAAATAAAACAAAAGTGGGGTAGAAGAAAAGTAAAAGATTGACAAATGCGTGTGGCATCAACGGCGAAAATGTTTGCGCTCTTTTGAGGCGAATGACTTTGCGAATGACAATGGCCCAAACAATTTCCTCTTCATCATTGCTACATAATGAAGTTTGAACAAAAAGCCATTGACACACACATACGCACACAAACAGATACATACATATATGTAGAAAACTACACACATGACTGACGTTGGTCGGACTGAGAAGGACATGGAAACGTGGCCCGGTCAGCTTAATGAGCCGCACTAAATTCACACGAAAACTTTCTGGCCAAAATGCTCTAGACTCTAGAGATATGCTCAGCGGGTGGGGGGAGGGTGGAAAATTGGTGTGGCAACTATTTATCGCTGATGCCAGGACAAATGTTCTGCACTTGGACGACTGGCAGGAATTTATTGACACACTCAATCGAACACTTTGATCGTAATCCCTTTGCCTTCCTTGGCCAGTTTTCCTCTCAGTTTCAGCTAATAAACAACAACAACAACCAAGGCAACAACAGAGAGTGGACCAAAAGCAGCTACCAAAGTTAGTTAAGTTTTTCTCTTCATTTTGCCGTTTGTCTGTTTGTTTTCTTGTCAAAACTTTCCTTTTTTGGCTTTCAGACAAGTCCATTAATTTCCCAACAGATAATTGAAATCGAAACAGGAATTCTGCAATGATCATAGGTCTTTTATTGTCAGGCATTAAAATACCGAAAGAAAACTTAACAATTTCACAATATCTATATGTATGTATATACATTATAAATGTTTGTATATATGTATAAATATATATAGTAGTCAGTGCATCAGGTGAGCATTTTTGGAACGAATGACAAAGTTTGTGACAACAATTTACATTTTGCTTGCTCCCAAAAAACAATATCAAAATACTTAAGTTGTAGATTTTCTAAGATTGTGCGGGAATGTTAAGAGTTTTTGTGTGTTATGTACATTAAGTATAAGTCTATTCATCGTCGTTTCCGTTCTCAGCCCGATGAAATTCAAAGCTGCTGACCTTTTGATCCACGCAATCGCTGTGGTTCAACTTTGCATTCGTGTCCACATTTGAGCTGCCAGCTTTGTCCATTAAGTCGACCATTTGAATGTCCAAGGGATCATCGTTATTTGCATTTACAGTGCGCTTTCGGTGCAAAATCCGCTTTCGCCATTGCGGAAGATAAATGTAAACCAAGAGCATGACTATAAACGATATAATCACATAGACTGTCGATGGAGTACGTAATGGATTAGTTTGATTACCAATAATAAGAGAGAGAGACAAGTACGTACTTTCCATAACAAGATTCACAATTTGGTAGATTGAGCCACGTCTGTCCAGGCGACAGCCCCTCGAGTGGCCATACAACTTGGGCAGAAACCAGAGCAACGTCAAAGAGAACCACACGACAATGGCCAGACGATCTCTCTTACGCAGGCCCAAGAAGAGAAACACATTGAGGAAAAGGTTGCACGTATAAACAGCTAGCCAAACAAATGTTTCACTGTCTATGGAAAGCAAAACATCTGGTGTTTAGTTAAACAAACAACAACAATTACCGCAAATGAAACATAAATCTGTTATCTTACCGTCCTCATAGTCATGTTGCAGTTCCACGCACCACATAAAAAAATATGATAGCGAGTAGTATATATTGATTAGGGCAATGCCAAGGCCCAAGTCCAAAAATTTACTCATCTTGACATGCAATGTTCCTTCTGTTGTGCTGTCGTTCTGTTGTCGCTCTTACGACATGAACAAGCGTGAATCCGGACCCGAGACCGCTCGCCCAGAACGAGGGTTCAGCGTAGACTGGCGATTGTATTGCTGGTCAGCACCTCAAGAGAGTGAGAGAGCGGGAGTGTGAGATACCGACAGAGAGAGGGAGCGGATGCAAAGAGAGTCCAATGGCTGCGAACACGTGCTTGCTGTGGAACCCATTCACATCACATTCCCACTCACATAACAAACAATTATTCAACTGCCTTTCTGTTTGCTCGAGTTGCGCATACCCTTGAAGAAAACTTGGCTCAAATCATTTATTATTAGAAAAAAATTAGTAAGTAACTACATTATATACAATTTTTTATATGATAATAAAGCGCATTTATATTTACAATCACAATTAAGTTTGTGCTGTGCGGTAAATTGTGTTTCATAGGGTATCTGTTAGTCGACCCACAAAATATTCGAGTTACTTAATTGGGAAATAATTACACCTGAGATTGAGGTAGTACTTGAGTATTGATAAACTATATACATATATTCACTTCCATGTCGAATGATTTCTGTGCCCTCCGCTATCATCGCGTTTCTTATCACCTGCCTCAGTCTTATCAGCACGACAGTTTCCCTCGTTTTTTCCAATATCATTATCATCGTGACAGCATGTATTATCACAGAACTTCCTATCAGTATTACTGAGTTGAATATCATCTAATGCTTCGAATTCAAAATCAGGTGCACTGGGTAAATATTCAATATTACAATTTAAAGTGCTGATATTGTCATAACCATTCATTTCAGAATCGCTAATTTCATAGATGTTTGAGGGCTTGCAATCATTACTTGTCACAAAAGATTTTTGGGGGCTGACAAAGTTCCTTGTTCCATCAGTTTTTTCACCAACAGATGAACAATTTATTTTACTTCTAAATACTCTCTCCGAATCTAAGCCCTTCATAATATTTGCCAGTTTTAAGCAAACTATGACCATAATAACGGTAGACACAAGTATGTAGACTGTAAAGAGATAGCTTCATGTTAACAGCATAATTTGTAAACAAAATTAATATTGACAAAGTACTCACCATTTACAAATATACTTAACATCTTGAGTCCGTTGCTCCACTTAAGATAATCGGTGAGACAGATCCGAAATACAAGCACTATAGTTGTATAAATGAACCACCAAGCTACGGCAAGAGGTTTCCAATTAAGAAAGGGCTCAAGAAGAGTTATATTTAGAGATATGTTTATCACGTAGACTCCAATCAAGATCCAAGCCAGCACATCTACAAATAAAAGAGGAATACGCTTTTATATGCGCACTACAGCTGAAAGCTTAATTACCATCTGAGCTTAAATAGCTTAAATACGTTCAGCTCTGATTGATCGACCAAGCATGTTTGTATTTATCAGCAGCCGATGGCAGAAAGAGCAGCGATGAGAGAGCAGTTATGAATAGAAAGAGAGTAAGCTTTCATATCCACTTTCAACTCGGCTTACAGTGTGCACACTCTCTCAGCCGAGATGACAGTTGATCTGAAATCTTATTACTTTGAGCCGTGTTTTGGTTTCTTTGAAGATGAAAACTCAAATGAAAACTTAATTTTCAGCTGCGCTTTCATCTATAGTGTGTGCGAGCCCTATAAAGGATAAATTTAGTTAAGACTCACTGTTTGTGTAGCTCAATATCTCTGTAAAGGCGACTGCCATGAAGACGATTGAATAAGCCACATTTACTCCAGCAACGACAAGGACCCACCGCTTACATTTCTTTGAATTTTCGTCCATCATTGATTCAAGTGTGTAAATAATCGAGTAGACTCGATTTATTCTAATTCGAGACAGCCGCGCCAAACGAGGGCTCTGCGTAGACTGACGACCGACTGTCTCAGTGGTCAGCAGCAAGAGAGCGCTTCGAAGAGAGGGAACAAGTGTGGGAGCCAGTGTGAGAGCGAGTCGACAAGTGAGAGAGCGCAGACTGTGCAAATGTTGAGAGCACGTGCTTTCGCCTTTATTCGCAATGAAAACAAATTCGAAAGAGTGTGAGTCTCTAGTCGAAGTGTGAGTACTCTTACGGCATACACATACTTATATTAAAATAAATTCAAGTAATTTCAAGTTATAAATTTATCAATTTATAAGACATAAATTGCATGTACATATTTAGTTTTCTTAATATTAAGTAGGTGATATAAAAATATAAAATGTGGTATTAATACAGCGCACTTGTAATGTAAACTTAGTTTCCTTAAGGCATTTCTAAAGGCATTTTAATCTGTTGAGTTCAGCTTTAAGTTGACTCATGACCTATTCAGCTCGAATCATTGATAAAGAAATAATTTTGGAATATTGAGTAGACGGCTGTGCTTGTTTGCTGGTCAAGATTTCGTTGAGGTTTATGTTCTAATCATCACTGCCGCCTCCACCGTCACATCCGCCTCCATCGTCACCACCGCCACTACCACCTGCATCGCCTCCTCCGTCGCATCCACCTCCATCGCCTCCTCCGTCGCATCCACCTCCATCGCCTCCTCCGTCGCATCCACCTCCATCGCCCCCCTCGTCACAGCCACATCCTGCAGACTCTTCTCCCGTATTATCACAACAATTCAAATCGGAATTGTCGTGGTGATACAAGGCACTCGAGGCCATGTGACCAACTGCTCACGCACTCGATGCTGGCTCAGCATTTCTCTTAGTTCTTTCGGCATAGAAATCGGGCTGAGTAATAAAACTGATTGATTCATTCGTATTATAGGCAACTGTCCTATCAACGGAAGATGATACGGATTTGCCAGTTCTATTGATTGCTCCCCAAGGTTTTGTTGGAGAATTGTTGACGGCTTCCTCCTTGGGTTTTGCCAGATTTTTGTAAGCAATGGCCATAATAATAAGCGAAATGAATATGTAAACTGCAGAAGGAAACACCCATTGTTAGTTGTGAATAATAATGACTGAGCGAAAGTACTCACCGTTTACAACTATTGTGAGAATTCTGTACGTTGAGCTCAGTTTGTCATAGTCAACGCCAAAGAGCCGAAATAGAAATAGCATGCAGGTGAAAGAGAGCCAGAGCAAAATGGCTATAAGATCGCTCTTGAGCATGCGCAGAAAGAGATACGTGTTCAGAGCCGCGTTGCAAGTATATATGACAATCCACACCCAAGGCATAGCATCTAGAAGAAGAAGAAGCAGAGACTCGTTCAACTAGCTAACACACACATATGCTTGAATGTACGCTAATGAATGGAATTGAATGATTTTAATGTCTTACCGTTTTCATCAGCCGTGTACAAATCGCCGCAAGACGTTCCCAAATACGCAAATGAATACATCACATTCAGGATGGCAATCCCAAGTCCCCATAACTTGGTGTCAGTCATGCTAAATTACTTGAAATTTCTGTGTATACTATTAAATAAATATATACATATATATTTTTTTTCTTCAAATTATTTTGAGGTTCACTTTTGCGATAAACAAATGCTGACAGCGTCAGAGACGACTGTCCCCGACCGAGGGTTCAGCGTAGACTGGCGAATCTGTTGTTGCTCTGCGGCATGAGAGAGTTGCAAAGAGCGTAAGTTCGAAAGTCCAAAGAGCGTAAATGCGATGAGTAGCGAGTATGCTCTCAATTGCATTGCTAAAATGCATACAGAAACACACCGAAACTTTAATGTTCTTCTGTTACTTTATTAAAAACTTCAATTATTCAATTTGTGTAGAATATAATTCAAAGTTACTACGTTTTTTGAAAATTGAGTTTCTTGATTTTTATTACAGTCACAATCTTTGGCATATATTAGCTGTGTAGAATATAATTCAAAATTGAAAACATTTTTTGAAAATTGTGTTTCTTAATGGTTATTACAGTCGGAATCTTTGGCATATAATTGCAGATTCTAATTAATAAATATAGATATAGATATAGATATAGATATAGATATAAGATATAAATATATTTGACAAAATTTAAATCAGTTAAAATAAATACATATTCTTCCTTCTTTGGTTTGAGCTAGTTTTCATCATTACCTCGACATTCATAACTTCCATGGTCTTCATTGCAATCAACATCTATTATTTAATTATTGCAACAAAATAAGTATTTGAGTATTTTTTTCTTTTTCCCTTTCAAGGTAGCACATTGTGACAGTCGAAACGAGTGTGTAAACTGTTGAGAGAAAATTTATAAAAAGATCCATTAATATCCCTAATCATTTGTATAGTGCCCTTACAATTCAAATAATTGTACTTACTGAACATAATTGTAAGCCTAAACTTTGACTTTTCCGAGGTCGTGGCAAAACCAATGCCGGCGAATATCAGCAAAGCAAAAATGATCGAGAAACAGATCCAAAGAACGATGGAGAAATAGTCGCCCATGGTTGTGCTCAGGATGACGTACATATTAAGAACAATGTTAACTGAAAACGCTGCAATCCACAGACACGAGGCTGTATCCAAAAGATGAGAATTGGTGTATAAATATTTAATTCCATACATGGGAAAGCACAAAGAACGAAAAAAATGTGAGGAGTAGTTTTGGCATAGGAAACTTGCGTAGCTACTGCGCTGCCGCTCACGTACGCTCACGTGTGCGTCGCTGCTGCGATTTGTTTCTGTTGCGTCGGTGTTATTCCGCTGCACTATGGTCCCGATGACGATTTTTTTGGAAAAAACTAATAACTCAAGAACGAAACAAGATATTTAGGTCTTGTTTTTTTGCATTGGACTCATAGGGTCAATTGGCATCGGTGCTGTAAAAAGCAGGCGTGGCACCGCCTTTTTTCTTAATTTAAGCATATGCAAATTTTTTGTTTTTTACGCTATATGAACCAAACTTGCACGATTGATTGGTTCTTATGCTCTTAACACTCTGTTAAAAAATAATTCAAATCGGACAACTATATCATAAAGTTTTCATATGAATAATCGGTTGAAAATAGATTTTTTGTATAAAAATCATCTAGTTTTCAAAGATATCTGGACCAAATTTATAGCACATGAGATTTATTATAGGCCAGACATATTGCCCAAAATTTATCAAGATCGGTCAACTATAGCATTTAACTTTCATAGGAACAATCAGTTCTTAGTCGAGCCTTGCATGTAAAATATATGTTTCCTGTATTTTTTGTTGTCTTTTCTGTTAAAATACATTAAAATATATTCTATTCTACTAATTCGCGCAACAAAATGCTCTAAAAAACCAATTTTTAAACTTTATTGCTTCTTCTGTTTTTGCCGCATTTTAGCTTAATCGATACTTTTCACAGAGAGGTTATGTGCAATAAAGTTAAATTTCTCAGAGAACGCAAAACGACGCAAATTGAGCTTCAAAGCCCAGTTTCAGAATTGAATACTTTACAATATGTATATAGTCACATTTCTAGCAAATGCTAGCAAAATTAGTTTTGTTCTCTCAAAGATAAAATATTTTTCCAAAATTTATTTTTGAGGCAACTTTTTAAAGCACACAGAACAACACAAAGCAGGCTGATTTTCAACAGCGGAAATTTACCAACACAAAGTACAAACCACACTGAATAATATCCATTAAAAATTTTGGTTAATTAGCTTTTGGATTAGTGTTGAAAATCACTTGAATTTAACCTAAAATATTGGCGTAAGACTTGCATGAGCTCATCGTTCAAATCATCTCTGTTTTAGAGCTGTTAACTTAACAGTGTTGAGCAATGTTAAAATTCAAACTATGTAAACTTTTTGTCTGATGTATTTCCAATGTATTGCCATCAAAAGATCATTAATTTGAGCAACTTTAAAAATTGATTTTTTCCATTTTAATCGTCATCGGGACCATAGTGCGCTGTTAGGCGAACTAACACACTAACGCAATGCAAACATGTGAATGTGTTGGTGCCGACCACTGATATACATACATATATCATATATTCTATTCAGTTACTTATGTATATTTGTTTCAAATAAAGTAATATAGATAAACATTTTTTTTTAAACTATTTTTTCTAAACTTGAACTATGTAATTTTTGCTCCACACTGTAAGTAATGTACCACATTCTATATAATGAACATCTTACCAGTCTCTTTATATTTGTCGGGATTTGATATCTCCCTATACATTGTTACACTTATCCAAATTGATAAGAAAATACTAATGCTTGAAATGAAAAGTAAACAGTTCTTAATAACTGCCATATTGAGATATTGAGATTAACTTTCATTCAAGAAATATTCACAGATCTGCTGCCCATTTGCCTAACTCGGAAGTTCAGATTGCACTGCCGATCGCATCACTGAACGTGGTGCAGCTACTCGCAGAGAGAGTGAGAGAGAGAGTAAGTAGCAAGTAACAAAAAATATATCCCTGACTAAGAGCGCATATTTTGTGAGTATATAAAAAATTGCAATGAAATGAGTATGTTTTTAAAATTATTCTCTGTACTCATTAAACTTTGGATATATGCTAACAAGTGTTAGAGAGAGTGTGAGAGAGAGAGAGAGAGAGAGGTTCGCAATGTGGAATATAAGTGAACTTGCAAAAAACAAAAAAGTATATCACTGACTAAGAGAGCATATTTTGTGAGTATTTCAAAAATTGCAATGAAATGAGTATGTTTTTTGTATTATACCCTGTACTCAATAAATGTTGGATATATGCTAGCAAGTGTCGGTCGTTCTCAGAGATTATAAGAGCCAGAGGCAATGATATTAAACTGTAATACAGCTTAATTACAACAGGGTATCTGCCACTCGTGCATTTAACACTTGAGTTGCAATAGAATAAAATAGTGCATTTTGTTGCTGAGCATTGGAACGATAACAATAAGGCTAAGTTGCAGACTTTCATAACATTTGCAATACAAAATGAATGTTAGCGAAATACAAAAACTGAATAAATTTGGGTGAAAAATACTTTAAATATTCTTTATGTATAAATGTTTGCTATTTATTAATTAATAATAAATCGAGTAAGCAATCCAGAATTGCTTGTAGCCTAATTGTTATGATTATAAATTGCAGTAGATATTCGATTTATATACAAAAAAGAAATAACAAAAACATCTGCACCAAATTGGTTTATAATATTTAAGCCTGATATGAAAATGTAAAGCCACAAAAACAAACAACAGTTGGCAGCTACTTTGTGGGTGGACATACACACGCATGTGTGAATGTGTGTGTGTGTGTGCAAAGAGAGAAAAGTTTAGTTGAGTTCACTTTAGTTAACTTGAAAAAGCACCATCAACAGTCCTAGTTGATTGCCATGGCTCGGCTGGATGGTTGGTTGCATGCAGACATGTGGAGTGTGGCACAAACCAATGAACCACATAATGCGGTATACCCGCCCACACACACACACACACTCTATGTAAGCGGCGCCTGCAAACGTTTAAGTAAGCGTGTAAATTATTTGAATTATTTATGAGCTACAGCAACAACAACTGCGACTGCGAATGCGACTGTGACGACAACCGCAGCCAAAACATGCAAAAAGCTTAAAGCCATTTGAATGCACAGCGCATCATATGCAACCAAATAAACGAATATTTGCATCTGTCGCCTGCCCCTGCCCCTGGCCCTATTACCCCTCTCTTCACCGACACTCAACACATTGGGCAACAGTAATTCCCGAGACAGGCGACCAAATAAACATGCTGAATACTTACGACTACAGCGACGAAAATCAAAACCTCGCACATTTAGAAAAACACACAAAATTTTGGACACATTCCAGCTTCTACAACGGCCTGCCACGTTGTCCCTGACCCGCTGCCTGTCCTGTGGCAACATTTAAATCCCCCGACGGCGCTTAAACAGCGCCCGGGCTCGGCCATTTGCTCAACATCGTCATGGCAACTGATAAATGTGACGCAATACGGACTGAGGAGCTGAAGAGCCAAAAGTTTTGGTCAGTTGACTGTAAGTGGTAATTCCCAGCCGGAAATTTTATTAATAGCCCCAATCCCAGGAGCATCGACAATGGCCACGACTACGTCAACGAACTGAGAACAACTCAAAGTAAATACAGTATTACAAGTTTAAGTTTAACTCGAGTCGCGGAATTGAAAAACTTCTGTAAAAAAATGGACGAGTTTGCAGTATTATTAAACAGACAGATTTAAAACTTATTAGATTTACAAATAAATTAAAATAATAAAATATGCTTGACTTAAGCATTATATTTACGTTTTAATTGACCTTCAACTAACCGTAGCTAAAAAAAAGAAATTCCATAAAAGTTTTAGCAATTATTAAAGGCAACATTTTGCCTTAATACGAATTGAAATTAATATATAGAATAATTTTTTTCACTTAATTATAAAATGTTTATAGCTATGTAATTTCTGTTGTCAAATTTTCAAATTAAATTTATGGGATTATACTTCCTTTTGAGATTAGATTAGATTTACAAACAGCTTAAAGAAATTTTACAAAATGTGTTTGAGGTACAAAAGAGTTAGTTTTAAACTAATAAAGAAATTACATAAAAATATTAAATAATAAATTATGAACTGTTGCCTTCAATATCGATTGAAATCATACCTGTTAAATAATGATTAGTAATCATAATCATTAGTAATTAGATTATTTTTGTTTAAAAGTCGATTTAATGATTAAATTACGATTATTTTGGGTTTTGCCCAATTATTTAATGATTACGATTACAAAAAATTATAAAATAATCTAAAATTCTTACAATTATTTAAAAATAATCCGAAATAATCAAAAATAATAAAAAAAAAATCTTTTTGATTATTCGGATTATTTTTGTTTTTTTTTCTGATTGTTTCTGATTTTTTTTTAACATTTCTGATTATACATATATGACTATTTAGTAAAAACCAAATTATTTTGAAATTTCACAATCAAAGTAGCCAAAGCTTTTGATTATAGTTGCTTTTGTAGCTTTGGATACTTAGATTGTGAAAATTTATAATAATTTGGTTTTTACTAAATATTCATTGATAATCAGAATTATTAAAAAAAAAATCAAAAATTCAGAAAAATCAAAAATAGTCCGAATACTTAAAAAGAATTTTATTTTATTACTTTTGATTATTTCTGATTTTTTGTAATCGTAATCATTAAATAATCCCAAATTTTTCAAAAGTGAATTATATAGTAACTTTGATTATCTCCAAAAATAATCTAATCGATTGGTAATTCTAATCGAAATTTAACAGGTATGATTGAAATTAATATACTTCAGAATCATAGATAGAATATTTTTGATCTAATTTTAAAATGTTTATGTATTTTTTCTTTTGTCAAATATTTGAATTAAATTTATTGGAGTTTTTTTGATTGTCAAATATTCCCAGACATTTATTGAAAGAAACATCGAGGCATGGCACATGTTGACTTGCTAAATATTTTAAAGATACAGTTTGCTATACGTGTGTATCTTTTGGATAGGCAAATGTGCGCACATCACGCATACGACCCCTCGACTTATGGGCACAATGTCTATCGCTCGGCGGGGAGGGAGGAAGATTCCTCGCTGGATCCTGCTGCCCTCCAATTGCACGCACTTTTGTCGTTCAATTTACTTGGTATTGCCACAGCCACAGCCAGTGGCAATAGCTATGGCTATGGCAATGGTAATGGGAACGGCAATGGAAATGGCAATAGCAATGGCATTTTTGGGCCTCTAAGTGGCCCGGCAGCATGTCTAAGCCTTGGCAAGTAGCAAGTGGCAAGCGGCAAGTGGCAAGCAGCAAGTGGGTTGCTATTGCACGTGAGTATGTTGTGGGTAGGTCTGCAATAATTTCGTCTATTTGCTGCCTGACATTGAGTTTATTGAATTTGGCATTTGCATGTTATACGTTGAGTTGAGTATGTGGATTATTTTGTGAGCTCAGCGTGCCCCGACTTGGAACCCGACTTCATCTTTTTTTATTGTCTATGTCGCTGCTGGAAGCTATTCAATTATCTCGTAGTAAATTTGGCAAATGAAGTTGTTTATTGCACACGATGTTAGGCCAATTGAATTTGCTGCCTAAAATACACCATACATACTGAACTGAACTGAGCCACACAAACCTAATCAAAATCACCTAAGGATCCAAGGGATCGGCAGGTGTGCGTTGGACGAAATTTAATTTCACAGCCAATTAAAAATGTTACACAGTGCGTATGATGAATTTCTTGCTGGCTGCCAACAGCTGCGGCTTTTGTGCCTCACGTGCGCCACTTGGCAACTTGGCAGCTTAATTGGCCATCCCCCACATCCCTCGAACCAAGATATCATTCGGCTGAAAGCTGAATTTGAATACCCGTGTCGACAGCTCACTTCAATTTGATTTATGCTCGGACCAACCAAAAACAAAAGGGGGCAAAAAAATACAACAAAATGGCGGCTCAGCAAAGTGCAAAAGCAAATTAATTATGCACATTAACTTTTGTCGCTTAATGCGCGTTGCAAGTTCGACGCTCCGGGCTGATCTGAATAAGCCAAAGACTAAAGTTGACCCAAAAGCCATGTCCCCTGTCCGTGTTCGTGTGGTTCATCAGCAGCTTCTGGCAATCCTTAAGTGAGCCAAGGACTTTTGAAAAATGGTCGACGACGCAGCAAAAGCCGCTTAATTAGTGCGTAATTTGTAAGTCTGCGCGCAACGAACAGGAAACAAACAAACAAAAACCAGAAAAAAATCAAAAAAATTTCACAGAGACCGAAGATTCAACAATGAGAGGTAAATATTAATTACGCAAATGGCAAAATTTGTTGGCAGAGAGAGCGAGAGTAGGCGAAGAAGCAGACAAATACAGTAAGATAAATGCAGGGAGTAACTATAATAAATATTTTTATACTATGCATTCGGTTATAATCAAAGGTATTTTTCCCATCAACGCCTACTAAATTCTTAAACCCAAAGAATTCCTTTCAAATGAGCAGCAGCATCAGCTCTTGGTCCTGTTTTTCGTACCTTTTCCTTATTTGTGTTGTTGTTGTGCATACAAATTTGTTTATTTTTAATTTCTGACACCACTTTGAAGGCATTTTTTACATTTATCTTATGCTTGATTGAGGTGCCCGAACCGCAGTATTTTCATTATTTTTTTAGCATTCGTTTGTTTAGGTCAGAGCTTCTTCCTCCGCGGACCACAACAACACCCTCCCTGTGGGTGTCACAGGTGTCAATTAGTGTATCCAATTTGCCATGCATTGACCGCAGCTGTGCTCTGATCCGCAGCTGGCCCACGCTCCACACAGTGTGGCATGCTTTAAATTGTGGCACCGCAGAGTTGCTTTAACTGCCATCGAACTTGCACAGTTTCGCTTGCATTCAGCAGATTTTAGAGTGACCCACTGAAAGTCGAATTATGCATCAGCCGGAGGCGAATTTAATACTCTTTAAGGTCACCGTATTACTTAAAAGCCATGCAAATATTATATCTTGCGCAGTTTGCTCGCCCTTGAAATGTGAATTAAGGCCAAGTCAGCAACAACAATAAGGGCCACAACTACAACAACACGGACATCCACAACAGCAACGATTCCTGCAGGACTCCAGTTACCTGTTGTCATAGCCATTAAAGTATGCTGGCCCTTTACTTTACTTTAGCCCCGTTGTGGCATTAACTAGGAATAATTAATTTGCTGCAAACTGAACTTGAAATATTTAATGCACCCCTCTGTTGCGAAACTTAAACAGATCATTAATCTAAATATTGCAGGGTACTAATACAACTGTTGTGCACTTCAATTATCCGCTAAGCTTATTATATACACTAACCAAAAGCACACAACAATTATCCGCTAAGCCTATCATATACACAAACCAAATTATCAACACTTGATCAAAAGGCTTATCATAGACACATACCAAAAGCTCTGTACGCATTAAAGCTTAACAACAACATATACAGGCAACCAAAGAGATCCGGCATACACGCATTTACAGTTAATTAAGCATAAGATAACATTAAGATCTCCTCTAACCAATGCAATTAGGTCTAGCCATAAGAACCCATGTAAACTCTAGGTATAAATAGGGCACTGCGGCCGCAATAAATCATTGAATTTAAAACAGTCAAACCCTCGCCTTCTATACAACTCCATGTGATTTTCAAGTACTTTAACTCGATATATTTTTGACGATATATCGAAAACTCGATTTTTGTTTTGACGATGTCATTTCGAACCATAATTTGGATTTACTTCACTATTGCAGGGAATGCAGCTGGTCGAGCATTATTTATTTCTTTAGCTCTGCAGTTGGCCATGTGGTTATTTTTGGTTACGTCAAGGGAAGGGATGGGGTTGGACTTTAACAAGCGACTCGTTAACGGCTACCGCGCAATTACACTGGAAACGCTTTAAATTTCAAGTGCTCGGTCCGAGTATGTGCCGGCTACAGGATGACGACAGAGGTGGGGACGGGCACCTGTTGCCCGTTACCTTTGCTGCCTTCAACTCACACACAAATAAAGCGACGCACTCACACAAACATACATACACACATGCACATCGGGGGGCTAATTGAGAACAGAATGCGAAGGGTTGCGGTGCTTGGAGCTTTAAGCTCACTCGAGCAGCATTTTTGTTTATTTATTTTCCTTTTCTGATTATATATACTATATGTATATAAAACTGAGTCGGGTTTTACCAGCGGCACAAAATAAATGAAAATAGCTTTGGCTTATTATTTTTATTGCTCAGCATTTTGGAAATACCTTTTTATTGCTCTCACTCGCTTTTACGCTACACACTTTAAGATAGATTAGACTTGGCAGACGATCGTGCTGCGACATGTTGAACTTCGTTATCAATTCTTGTTTAATTAGAATGGTGAACTCATAATCACTGCGGACGGCAGTCCGCGCTAGTGACGAAAGCAGCACGAAGGGTGCGAAAGGTGACTAGCAATATACACAGAAAGAATGGAAAATTTGCTATGACTGTCCGATCAGGTCGAGTTATATACCGATCAAAAGGTATAAGTTTAACAAACAAATGTGTATACTAAGACTTTTGAAAAGAGGTGTAAGTGGAGGGGGCAAAATTTAAGCGATTGGAGCAAATGGGGCCGTTGTAGCCTTTTGGTCACCGTTTTTTATTGTTTACTATTGTTATCAATTAATTTTGAAATTTTTAGTCGCCTTCCGAAGTTGAGATGAAAAGTCAGTTTATCTGACGTAGATTTCTACAAACACTGAACGAGGTAAAAGTCTAGTGACGAAAACATTTTTACGCCCCAAAATTTCTGATATCCAATTTTGTGACGAATAATATTAAGTTTTACATATAAATTAAAAAAAAAAATACAATTTTTACACTCGGCACATTTCGCTAAATTCTTCATACCTAATAAATATACTTTTTTTGCGCAGTGCCGAGTGATAAAATATACATATATTTTTAGTAATTCATATGTAGAACTTAATATTATTCGTCCCAAAATTGGATATCAGAAATTTTGGGGCATAAAAATGGTTCCGTCACTAGACTTTTACCTCGTAAAGAGGTTTTTTTATAAGATCTCTTCTATTCAAGTACAAGGCAGCGTTCACCAGAACTTATTATTTTGGCATATTCTTTTTTTTTCATTTGCCTATTCGAGAATCGAATAATCTTATCCGCGTGTTTACTCAATTCCGATGCGAGCTTCAACTTTGGATAAAATAATAATTGTTGCCGCCAGCTCCAATGGACGCCATTTCCGGCTATTCAGTTTGTTTTTCCTCAGAGCTTCCTTGGGCTGCCCTCGCTGTCAGCCCCTCCATCTCCGGGGTCCTTCGCATATTTGTACACTGCACTCCAAGTTTTGCTGTGTAATTTTAATTTTCGAACGTCAACGCTAAGCCTCTGGCTGGCGGCAGTTCAACGAAGGAGTGGGAGATAGGTTGAGGGAGCAAGAGAGGGGGTCGGGAATCGTTATTGCAAGTGGGTTTTGGGCTTTGAGCTGGAGCCCAAGGACTTGAATAGACGTACGCATGGCCCCCACTACCATTTATTGCTCATATTTCATATTTGCCACATTCTTGCCATTTTCTATTTTCCCATTTTCGCGTTGCAAACGAAAATGAAATTTTTAATAAAAACGATTCGCGATGTTTTCATTGTGCCAATTTTGCTGATGTGTTATACTCGTACTTATCGCTTCAGAGGGAGAGTTATGTAGTCAGTGATCTGCGGCATCAATTTAATTAGTTTGGAGTGACTGTAACTTTATTTCGAGATATTATTCGCTTGATACCAACTCAAGCATGAGATTTCAATGAAATGTCCATATTTTGCAAGACGGGAACATAAGAAGGTGGCTGCTTAACTTCCATTGAATCCAAAGTTCCCTGCGTTAGCTCCACAAACTCTTTGTACACAATGTTCATCATATAGGCAACGCCAGCTGCAATTACTTGCTTATAGAAACAATTTCACAAGAATTTGTTGAATTACTCACCAGCAGATAGAAGCAGCACTGTGATTTCACACAAGTGATATTGATAATTTTCCACATACTCCAAGAACATAATGATAAGGCAGGTGAAAAAGACCGACGTTATGCCGAACCATAGTCTATAGAAAGTTGGCTTATGCGAGGGATGGGCCTTTAGAATTCCAAAGAGTATGCCTACAGTTGCCGTAACCTGCATAGCTCGACAAATTGTCAGAACGCCCGTTTGATCTACAACAAAGTAATTAATCTTTAAATTAAGTCTCTTGGCAATCCATCTGATGCTCACTTCTTCTGGGCCAAAGGCCAGTGGCCAGCGCCAAAATCATCGCAGTGAGGACAATTAATATTTGTGTATTTCGCTTGCTTAACAACATTTCGCAGTAATGATTCCCAAGCAACTGAACTGACATCAGCAATTTTCTAGACCTTGTTTGGTATAAGAGCATGGTTGCCACCTGTGGTAAATTTGAATGATAAAATGGTACCTTTTAAATAGATCGCACCTTTCATTTGGTTTTTCTTTTTTAAAATGGTTAGTTTTTATGAACTAAACGTTTCACTGTTGTATGCAGGTTAATTAACAGTCAAACTTCACTAACTCGAATCACCATTCTCTAAGAAAAAAGTTCCAGTTATGGAGACTTCGACTTATGGAAGTCTTTTTGTTAAGTTTAGTATACGCCATTACCACTCAATTGAGTTCGAGTTAGAGAGAATTCGAGTTATAGACGTTCGAGTTATGGAAGTTCAGCCGTATATATATTTTTAATTATAATTAATATGTAGTGTTATGTGTAATTTAACTGATAAATCCAAAGAAAATAGTGTTTTCCCAATAATTATTATAATTTTTGTTTCCATTAATTTGTGTTTTCATGTACAAAATAAAAAAAATTATTTTAATATTAAAATACTATACAAATCAATATTATTCGATACAATATAAAAATATGGTACACTTATATCGAAAACGGTACATTTTCCCCTTTAAGCTAGTCCAAATTTTTGTATGAAGTGGCAACTGTGTAGTCGGGCAAATACTGAGAGCCAGAGAGAGCTCGATGATTAGAGAGAATCGAATAACAGAGAGCATTTAAATGTGTTGGCAATTAAATACTCTTCAGTTTCAATGCAGCCAATCAGGCAGATTTTATGGTCAACTTTTGTTACTTTGAAACTATGCAATACATTTGATACTAAAAACATTTAAAATTATTTAATTAGTCCAGTTCTACAATTTGCAAAGCTTTTTAATATTCTACATTGCTCATATATCGGAGTTAAGAGTATAGCGTGATTTTATTTGAATCTGAATATGTATGTATCTGATTTTTTGTGTAATTTAGAGATTGTGCTCACATGGCTCACTATAATTGCTCTCTCTGAATGCAAAACTTGCGTGAGGGTATTTCCCATTTGTTTTTTATAAGCAATTAATTATTTTATTTTGCGAGTCGACAAATATTTTAAATGCGCAAATAAGCTTCAATGCTTTTAAGAACTTTTGAGGTGAAGCAGGTTATCCAACTTCTGAGTGTAATTGTAATTGCAATTCCAACCAATTGAAAGCGTTTACATAACTATTTCAGAGATAGTTAAATGCTTAAAAATCTTTGTCAAATTTGAAAATAAATCTGCCTTCACTTAAAAATTGGACAGTTATGCTAAGTATTTAATTTTTGTTTTCATTAGTAGTAATCTATAGTAATCTACAACTTTCACATTATATGTCAATTACAATTTAACGTCTTTTTCAGAGACTGTGAGTGAGCCTTCAATTGATTTTCTAGTTAATATTTACATATTTTGTTTAATCTTAATTTATTAATTTAGGTTTACTATTTTAGGGTGGTGTCAGCTTAACTTCTGGTTCTTCTGGTGCCACACTACTCTGAGTAAGTTCCACAAGCCCATTGTATATGATGTTCATCATATAGGCAACTCCAGCTGTAATTGCCAGTTTAAATACAATTTCTTATGAACTTATTGGATTACTCACCAGCAACTAGAAACAGCAAAGTGTTGGTATACTCCAAGTATATATAAACTAACCAGGTGAAGTGGGCCGACGTTATGCCCAACCATAGTCTATAGAAAGTTGGCTTATGCAAGGGATGGGCCTTTAGAATTCCAAAGAGTATGCCTACAGTTGCCGTGACCTGCATAGCTCGACAAATTTCCAGAACGCCCGTTTGATCTACAACAAAGTAATTGAAATCTTATTCAAACAAATTAGGGATTCATTTGATGCTTACTTCTTCTGGGCAAGAAGCAAGTGGCCAGAGATAGACTCATCACTAAGAGGACAATTGATATGTGGGCAATTCGCTTGCTTAACAACATTGAAGTGTAATGATTCCCAAGCAACTAAAATGACAAAGCCAGTTTTTCTAGAGCTGTTCAATGTAGTAAGTACGAGTTTTTTGCCACATTTGTACCAAATCTGGTACATGTAAAGGTACATCTGGCACCTTGGATTCGTTTTATTTTTAAAAATAGTACTTTTTTATTTCGAATTTTTATTTTTTTTTCCGGATATTTTATTTCGCTGTGTCTAGGTTAATATTTTGTTATAACTTCACAGGTTAAAAATAAACTAAAAAATTATAATTATCAATTCAATGTAGTTCAAAGCGAAGTTCAATAATGAAATCCGTTTTTTTTTTAAATAAAACTTTAATTGGTACATATTAAAGGTTGGTGCACTTAAAAGCTGAACCAAAATTGTATTTAGTGGCAACCCTGTGCGAGCAAATAATGCAATAGAGTATCTCTTAAAATGGGTAGAGAGAGACAAAGAGAGAGGCAGAGAGAGAGAGAGAGACTGCTCATCACAGTTGGCGATTGAATTCTCTTTAGGTTCAATGCAGTCGATCAAGACGAATAACATGGGCATACAAACTTAACACTAAATTATGTAATAAAAAAATTAAATTTATTAAACTAATCTCAATTTTATAGTGATGACTCATTTTCAAATATTTCTGGCATTTGCAAAAATGTATACTCTTCTACAAAATCCATACGTCGAAGTAAAGGGTATAAAGGGATCGCATATTTCGCTCTGGTTATCTGACGCTCTGTATATTTACTTGTTTATATCATCTCTCTTAGCTGATAATACAAATGTGTTTATTATATTGTAAATATTTATACTCTGCGTTAACTTGAAGCAAAATTAGCATGAGTGAATTTCACATTTGGTAGTAATAGAAATGTTTTAATCTTTCTCAATTCGAAAAACATTTTAAATGCGCAATTTATTTGTCCACTTTTGAGCATTCTTGGGTTCATTACTTTGAAGAACTTTTAAGATGGAGAAGGAATCTTTCAGATTGTATTTGGAAATGATGTCCATTGCAGCTCCAGCCTAAGTTTGTGAAAGTCAAAGTCAGGAAAAGTAATTTTTTGAAGAATCTAAATTGTCGGTTGGTTCTTCTCACATCGAATAAGCCCTTCAAAAATACATTGACGCCAAGGTTTCCATTTGCTTTCAGCTTTCAGTCAATTTTGCACTCACTGTGAACACACCCACTAACACACACACACACACACACACACACACACACACATTGAGAGGTGCAGCATTGCCCCTGGCTTATGCAACAGTTTCAGTTGCATGGAAAGTCAGTAGCATCATCAAAATCAACTATTGCGATCCCTACAGGAATCAGAAATCAGTATGCATTTGCATGTAGCAATTGGGGAACAACAAGGAATGAAGAGTGAGAGAGGGGGAACGAAGGATGAAGAGGGGAGCAGGAGCATATTATATGGCACATTTGCTCATCAAGATGCAACAACTTCTCGTAATTGAATGTCACGTGAATGACACAATGTCAGGCCGTTGCCCGTTGCTCGTTGCCCAACCTGATGCTGACATCCCTTCAGCCAGCTCCCACTTCGCCTTAGTCACCATTTTCATGCCCTTCTCCAGCTGCATCTAGTTGCTGCCAAGTCGACTTAGTCACGTGTGAAATTAATTTGTAATGACTACGAGTACGAGCATGTGGAGCCAGCAGCGTCATTTGCATTCGAATTTGCCTTATGCAAAATGAAGGATGACCTATTCCTCCAACCTTCTTGTATGCATCCCTGACACAGCTGCAGATTGACCCGAGTGCCAATCAATTTGGCCAGCTTTGAGTCATGATCTGCTACCACTTGGCTGACTGAGAACTTAAACTTTGGCCCTCAATTGGATCCTGAGCGGTGATAAGTTTTCATTTCGTGGTGACTAGAGGCATATTCTGTCCTTTGTTTCTCCTTCCTTCTCTGTCATTCTCTTGTTCGTTCAGCGTGTTTGAAACTTTGCCGAACTTAATTTTGTAAATTGTTCACAAATTTGGGGAATTGCAATTACTTTGTGATTTTCGAAAGTGGCAAAAAGTTGTTGGCGCAACGAACGCGATTTGAAGGTGCATTGAAACTGTAACGAAGTTAAATTGGAATTGCATTGGAAAAGTGTGCCTCGACCCGAATGCAGTTCATTTCCGACTTTGACTCTGTCTCAGAGCCTACGGCCAAAAACTTTTCGCACTCAAATCGAATTCGAAGTCGAAGTCGCAGCTTCAAAAGCGAGGAGCGATGTCAACTAAATCCAAACTATTTAAAACACGGATGGCAACAGGTTAAATTGGCGCGGTCTGTACACCGTATGCTGAGACAACGAGCCAAAGGAGAAAAGAGAACAGGAAACAGAGATACAGAGATATATATAACAGAAGTTAGAGCAGCTGATTTGTCAAGGACAAAGGCTAGAAGTATAAAAGGATAGAAGTAGCACAGAGACAGAGACAGGCATCCGAATCCGAGCCGGGTGACACAAATTGCTGCAAGCACCTGGGCAGGCTGAGCAGGCAGCGCAAAAATTGGAACTGAGCAGACAACTTAAAGAGCAAAAGGCGAAAAGAAAACAGAATGATGTGGGCGGAAATGGATACTGGGAGGATGGCTGGAAGGGTGGGCGGGGGTTGGGGTTGGTGCTGGCCACGTTGCATGTCTACTTAAAAGTTTTTCAAAGCACTGCTTATGGCACGTGCTGTCAGTAGAGCGGGAGAGTGGGAGCCCAGGATCAGAGCTGGGCACTGGGATGAGGAAGAGGAAGTGGAAGAGTGGCGCTGCCAAGCAAGCAAGCGTATTAAAATACAAAGCAGCATCATTAAATGTTAAAAGTTGCCTTTGGGCAAAAATGGCAGCAAGCAAAGCAGGTAAAAAATAATAAAGAAAAAAAAGGTACAAGTGCCTGGACTGGCAGAAGAAAAAAACCACTTAAAACAACTACAACGGCAAAAACAATCAGGCAACCAGGCAACAAGAACAACGAGACAACGACATGGAAAGCGCGCAAGGACAATGCAAGGCACACGGCCAGGAAATTACGCAAGCATCAAGTGCATTACTCAGGTGAGTTAAAATTCCCCAAAGCATACAATAGCAAAAACTGCATTTGCAAGCTGTTAATAATTATAATTGAAAATGCGCAGCAGCCACAAATGCAACTGCATTTACAAAGACAATGAGGGAAAAAGCCATGTGGGATAATACGAATATGCATATTGCGTATACGCCGCATGTGCGCATCAGTGTCTTACAGATATGGCCGAAGGCATTGTCTTTGCGGTTACTTTGATCAATGCAACCACAAAGTGAACTGCAATCAGCAATCAGCTGGAAAGCGCACAGGTAACAGCTAAAAGCCAAAAGCATTTTTGGCTACATTCCAATCTAAAAGCGTCAATGAGTACCCAATGATGGGTACTCGGTGCTTTTGTCTTGACCAAGGACGATTCTGGGTGCCGAATCTAATTGCAGTTGGCATCTATTTCAATAATATTCAGCTCAAGCCGATGCAAATAATTTAATAGTGTGAATTCTGATATTTGTTTGTCCCTTTGTTGAATTTTGAAACTTTCAACTGGACTCCTAGACTCCTGGCCTTGACAATAAAGCCAGTGGCAAGTGGATTTGCGCTGAAAGCAGACGGCAGCATCATAAAATTTGTATGTAACTCTAAGCTGTGTCCGAAGAGTAAGCATAAGTCTCAGCCACAGTCAGAGTCAGGTGTTGAATCTGAAGGACTTCCGATTGCACTGAATAAAAATGTAATAAAATGAAGCTGAAACTGAAACTGAAACCGAACAAATGTTTGCTCTTATTCAACAAAGCAATCAGATTAGTTGTCGTATTGAAGCTAATTATAAATTTCGAATTTAGTAGAACACTCTTTAATAATTATTTAATAAAATAATTTCAAGTCTGTATATTTTTTGAAGGGTATTTGCGAGTCGAATTTGTGATGCATTTGCTTCCAGCTTTGCATAAAATCGCTTTTATCGCTCAAATTTTCATATTTTGATTAAAGTGGGGAGGGGAGTGCTAATTTGAATTCAATGCAGCTGCCTAAAAAATTGAAAAATAAAATATTTCATTTCAAATAGCTGTAATTATGCTGACGCTGTTTTATGACACACATACATTGATCTATACAGTTGTATGTTTTTGTGAGCTGAAAGTGTGTGCAACATTTGATGGCAAATTAAATTTTATTAGCCCACAATGTGCTTTGACATTTCCCCCTTAGCTGGATTACTTGTGCCAGCTCATATAGTAAGTACGATATGGAAACGGGAAGGTTGAAAAGGTACAACTTTTTAGCTATTGTTTGGCAGGATTGTGGATTGTAGATTCTGAATTGTGGGTGGGAAGTGGCAGGTGGGACACTGGGTGCTCAGCGTGCTGTCGCTTCGAGTAGTTGTCATTGTCATTGTCCTTATCAACGGCGACAACAAAAAAGTTTTTGCAAAACATCTTACAAGTGCCAGGACATGCGTACCTCTACCTATATACATATGTATGTACATACAACTCTATGCCAGGTTCAGGACCTGTGTTGAATGTGTAACCTTTTGCTGCTGCTGTCGGCATTATGATGAGTTTTGCTTTTGCCAGACTAAGGCAAAACTCGTAAATACCTTCATTATCGTTAAATCATGCTGAGAGCTGAACTCGTACTCCACTGAACTGAACTGAACTGAGTTGAGTTCAGTTTGTGCCTTGCCTTTTATTTGCCCTTTATTTTTCGCATGCTGCAGAAGGACTGTTGTCTCTTCGGCTTTGTGCCCGGCTCATGTGGACTTTTAAATAGATTTAAATGCGCATTTAAATGAAATAAATGAGCAACATTTCATGGCCCCGTTCGTACCAGTTTCGTACCGTTTCAATCCTCACATCACGCAAGTTTTGAATGGCAGCTGATACCTTAACCACAAACTCAGTGAGTTTACATTTCATTGCCAACTGCAATGAACTCATTTATCAGACAGACAGCTCTGCGGCATCCCCTTGTGCCAGGGGTGCCATTTGTTCTCTTTTATTCTGACCTTAACCACTCACCTTTGATTCACGACTACATGTAGCTGAGAGCCTGCCAAAATGTTTGCTAATGGCAAAAGTTTTGCTCAATTTTTACATTCACGCCTAATAAACTAGGAAATTAATATACAATCGAAAAACCAAACAAAAAAGCAGAACAAAAACAAAAAGAAAAGAAAATGTAAGCGAAGACGAAATACACCAAGAAACAGTAAACAAAAGTTTTCGATTCCATTTTCTTCAAACTTTTCAACCAAAGAAGAAATTACGAAAATACACTTGGCGAAACTGTCAAAAGTTACGTTTATCTATTAACTAAAAATTTGTTTTAATTACATTTATAGTTGTTTTTAACAAGCGTTAATTTGTATTTTAGAGACAGACTCATACTCAAAGTTACCGAAAAGTTAAAACAAGAATAAAGATTCTTGAATAAAATTTAAGCTAGAAAAACACTTGTACTTAATAATTACAAATAAGTTAATTTTAGCAAAATATAGTGAAAAAAAATAATGTAAATAATCATGCTTCTTCCAAATAAAGGTATATGTGCCACGCCCACTCAAATACTTTCCGTTTCTGGCCTCACTGTCGAGTCAGTGTTGCGTTTATTTATGACTTTCTCCCAACAATTTGAACATCATAAAAATGCAATTAGATGAAATTTATGATGATTTTAGAGGGATGTTAATTATAAATATTCATAAATTACGCATGCCAGTGGCGTCAAAATTTCTGTAATGGCTTCAAGGAACCACACACACATACATAAGACACAGACACATATACTTACAAATGCAGCCAACTGTCTATGTGTATGTTTGGAGGAAAACAAATTTTAATTAAAAAGTCAATTCGTCGAAAAGTTGCGATCAACTTTCGCAGTCGTCTTGAACTGAAAAACTTGAGAAAGTTTTCACTTTAAGGATATTCGCATGCACATCCTGCACCTGTTTATGTTGTGGGCGGCCAATTTAACAACTTGGCTCTCGCTAAATGTAAAAATAATTGCCACTAAAACCCAAAAACAAAAGTTTTCTATGCACAAATGCTAAAGTTGAGCTATCAAATGAACATGAATGCACAATGTGCCCCTCACTTTTTCTGTGTGTGTGTGTGTGTGTGTGTGTTCGTTTGTGACTGTGTATGTGTGCTTGATTTAGTTATGCATTCATTTTGCTTTATGAACTTTTCATCGCTTTGGCACCAACTAAAATGCCAAAGTGTGTGACCAATTGAATTTCTTATGAATGCAACTCTTAACATTTTGGTCAGGCAGAAAATTAGACGGACAAAGTGTGCATACATTTACTTAAAGGGTTCAAAGTCTCATACAAATCGATTATAACTAAAATAAAAAAGCTTAATAATCTTAAAAGCCTTTTGATTATACTATTATAGCCCAGCCAGAAAACCAGGCAAGAAGACAATCCAACCATCCAATACTACAATATACTTTGTAGTTCGTTAATAACTGAAAATAAACATTTTAAAAGCTTTTTGATTCTATTTTGATCAATATGTCTGAGGTGAGCTTTTAAATGAACTTACGGTCATTTATGAAATGGCTGCTTTCTCAGTAAGTTGTACTCTGAAACGATAAGATAAGAGATAAAACCATATTTTTGTAGATAGTACTTAGAAAGAGAGAGCACTCAGATAATGTTTATACTGAAATTTCACCTCATAACGTCGAGTGAACTTCTGCGCCAATTCAGTTCCATTTAAATCGTCAAATCGAAATGTTGTTGACCAAGACACAAAGACATGTGGGCATCGGCCTGATTGTGATGGGCTTGGCTTTAGTCACGTTCGCCTATCCAGATCAGTGTAAGCAATTTATATACATATTTTATTGGCCTCATTTCGATTATTTTGATAATGAAAAACATTTTACAGTGCAGACATTCTTAAATATTGTTCAAGGACTTCAGCTGACTGCCACTGCGAGTTTATTCTATGGCATTTTTAAGAAGGATCCTCTTCATAAGGATAAATTCCTGTTCTTCTGGCTGGTTTCCACGGCATTCTTTTGCTTTACACTAGTCTTCTGCAGTTTTAACTGTATCGGAGATTCTTTTTTTGATTTTGATGTCTTTAGTGGTATACTGATTCTTCTGGCCCAGTGGATAGCTTCAGGTAAGTCGCTAATGGCCCAACTAATCAATGTCTGCAAATGATAACAAAACCAATCCGTTTATTGCAGCTGCTGTGGCGTTTTTCCTGTACCTTATGTACCAGGAATACGTAGAACTCATTCAAAACAACAGAGTTGCGGGACTGTCCCTGCCAGGGGCTTATGTGTTCAATCCGACAGTTGAGACAAAGCAAAACCCTCCGCCATATATTGCCCCCACCTCAGAGAATATGACGGTGTCGATACAGAGCTAAGATAAGAGATTATCTTGTATACCATATTGTACGGAAAATTAAATAAAAACTGTTTTGAACAGCGCACGAGTGCAATAAAGAGAGAGGTATATGTTTATATATATATATATATATATGTGAGAGGGAGATATAGAGAAATCAGTGGGAGAATTAGATCATACAGTGGATTTGCGATTCTTTTGTTTGAAATTGTTCAGTTCACCTCGAGCCGTTGACTGCAAATGTGGTTGAATAAACGCAACACGCAAATGGCCATTGGCCTAACAGTTTTTGGCATAGCCATGACAACCCTATCCCTACCCTTTTATTGTACGTACGCAAATGTTATTCGAATTCGGTAGACTCTTGATTGCTTTGTCTTGTTAGATATTGAATATTTGCAGCTAATGCGTCAGCTGCAATTTGTGGCAACTTTGGGCCTGGCCTTTGGCATTTTTAAGGCCCATTCAAAGCACACGGATAAATTCCTGCTTCTTTGGCTGGCAATAACAGCATTCTGCTTGCTTTCCATGTTGAATGTAGGTTTTATTGGGTGTCAACGCCTAAAATATGGTGGCGGATCGATTATCTGGATTCTTCTTACCTGGACATTTACAGGTGAGTTTCCATTTGCTCTTCAGATACATTAAGGTATTTTTAAACTGTATAATGTGCTCAATTGCATACTCAAATTTCACATACAAATGTAAATTTCTTGCATATTATAGGACTTAGATTTTTGTAAATTTTTATTAAGTATTTTGAAAGTTTTGTGTGTATTTTTCATTTGCAATTATATTTTACTTTTTTTTTTTTTCATAGTTGGTGTGGCTTATTTGTGGAATATCATGTACAATAACTACGTGGAATTGAAATTCGGCGATGCTGCCCAAGTCGATGAAGCCGTCGTGACTCAAGAACAACCGCCTCCGAAATATCCGAACACGGAGAATCTAACAATCTTGGTGCATGGACACAGAATGAAATAATCCCGAAGTTGCACTGAGTGCAATAAGAAATATTTAAATTTTAAATTTAAAACTATTATGCTTCAATCGAAATATTTTAAGTTGCCAACAAAGTTGCATATGAAACAGCTTGTTGCATTTGCTCGTGGAAAATTCACAAACTGATTTTGAGCAGGAGCGAGAGACAAAGAGAGCATCGCGTAATTCTTAGTCATAGATGAGTTACTAATTAGAGAGGCAACTACTTGTCGCAATGTGGCATTAACAACGCATACGCCTTACTATATGTGATCATTTTAATTAAAAAATGTGTGTTTCCATGTGCTGACTGCCACTTGACGCTTCAAAGTTGCCCCAAACTTTGTAAACATTTGTGCTGCTCCAATTTGCATGTGGGACTTGCCTCATGCCACTTGCCAATTGCCACTTGCCACTTGTGTTGTGCTGCATTTAATTCGCTGAAGCCAGAAGCAAAGGCCCAAAGCCAAAGCTGAGTTTCTGAACACAAATTAAATTCTGTATAAATGTTACAAGCGAATTGTATAAATTACCAAGGCATCATTTTAAATTCTATAATTTGCTTATTTACTCTCAAACCATTAGAACTTTCCTAATACAACAACTGCAAAAGAAACTCAAAAATTATCAATTATTCCTCGGAGAAGCAGTTGACACGAGTAAAATTTCACAACGCAAAAGAATACTCTTAAATTTATTGAGTTGTCTGACTTAAAAACTTAGAGTTATGTCTAAAATCTACACATCAGAATACTTTGCAAACTATACTTAATTGCAGAAATATTCTTTTACACTCATACAAAACAAATTCTACAAGAATTTCACGTTTTTCTTCAATTTCCATTAAAACAACTAAATTCTTGAAAAGTGAATTTAAACAATACACGTCATTGCTATTCTATTAATTGTGCTCTCCAATTCTCGGAACTTGTTTATCAATTTTACACATTTTTAAGTACCTTACGCCTCTTGGTCTCTCTCATTCTCTTTACCACGCTCTCTTCTTATAATTTCATGGCATATAAATTACTTGTTGTGTGAGAAAAAACTTTGGTTATCTGGTTAATAAACAGCAATGGATCGATATTCAGTTTAATATTGTCCAATGAGACAGCGGCATTTGGCCGTTTGCTCTATGGGAATATGTCAAATCATTGATTCGAAATAATGCTCGGCATTTGGGCACGTATTTATATGGCTAAGCGATGCATAAAAATTGTATTAAATTGGCATTAAAATCATGGCCGATGCGATGATGACACTGGCAAGAACAACTCGAAATCGACACAGTAAAATGCCCATTAAAATAATAAGCAGACCCCAATGTCTGACTCTCTCTTGGCCCAGTCAGTGATCACAATGTGTGTGTGTATGTGTGAGTCTGTTTGTGTGTTTTTTTTTTTTTTTCATGGACGTAGATGTACGCAGTACACCTAGTGGCCCTACGAACAGGAGGTGGAAATTCCCTAAAACCACCTCCTTCACACCTCACTCCCCGCGGAACTACCATCGAGTATCACTTCGCGGGGACGGGTTGCCTTTCCTAGGCATCGCTCCTCTCACGCCGCTCCCTTTCGCATCTTCTTAGGTCCCTCTGGATGCCTATAATGACCTGACACGTTGAACACCAGGCTTCCTCCGTCGCCAACATGAAAGCCATAAGTCTCTCTGGTGGTGGCACGACTCCCGCTCGACCAGTGTACCGTGTGCAATGGTACAGCACGTGCTCCGGGTCTTCGCTCGCGTTAGGGCAAGTTGGACACTCCGGGCTGTCCTCGTGCCTGTACTTGTGCAAGTACCTCCTGAAGCCTCCATGGCCCGTTAGGAACTGAGTTAGGTGAAAGTTGACCTCTCCCCTACCTCTGTTCAACCATTCCTCCACCTTTGGTATAAGCCGATGCGTCCATCGCCCATTGGTGGCCGAGTCCCACCGAACTTGCCAGGTAACTAGGGATGCCTGTCTTTCCGCCCTCCTGATCGCGTCCACTGGTACGCCGTTGCCCATCTCCGCTCGTGCTAGGTAGATCTCCCGCATCTCCGTAGCCAGGATGTCCACTGGAATCATACCGGCCAATACCAGGGCTGCGTCATGCGACACTGTCCTGAAACCGGATATGACTCGCAGGGCACAGAGCCTGTACGGTGCTGAGAGCTTCCTCCGGAGACACTTGTTGCTTTCCACCGCCTTTGCCCAGATCGGCGCTGCGTACAGAAGGATGGACGCAACCACTCTTGCCAGGAGCAATCGCCTTCCAACCTTCGGTCCACCAATGTTCGGCAGCATCCTCGAAAGAGCTCCCTGCATTCTTGACGCCTTCTGAACCACGTAATCCACATGGGCACGGAAGCTTAGGCGGTTATCCAGTACGACACCAAGGTACTTGATGGATTCCATCGACCTAATGGTGTTGTTCCCCACTTGAACGCTCATAAACTCCACCTTTTTCCGGCTCGTAATGAGCACTGCCTCCGTCTTGTGGCCTGCCAAGTCGAGTCCCGCCTCTTGCATCCACTCCGCGATAGCGCCGATTGCAGCATTTGCGGTCACCTCCACTTGTCTAACCTCCTTGGCCACCACGACCAGTGCCAGATCGTCGGCAAAGCCAATTAGGTTGCATCCTTCGGGCAATTGCAGTCTGAGTACATCATCGTACATGATGTTCCACAGAAGGGGGCCTAGGACCGACCCCTGAGGAACGCCTGCTGTCACCCTGTAGTGCTTTGGGCCATCATCTGTCTCGTACTCCAGCATTCTATCTGACAGATAATTGGATATTATCCGTAGAAGGTATGCTGGTACTCCGATCCTTCTGAGTGCACCTCTGATACGCAACCAGCTCGCAGAGTTGAAAGCATTGCGGATATCCAGAGTCACCACCGCGCAGTACTGCTTGTCTCCCCATCTCCACCTGGCTCCCTCGATCGCCCTGGCTGCGATGTTGACCACGGCCTGTATCGCGTCCACCGTCGACCTTGCCTTACGGAATCCGTATTGGGCCTCAGACATTGCGCCTTTCTCTTCGACTACCTCCGCGAGTCTATTGTAGAGTATGCGCTCCAATATCTTGCCAACAGTGTCTAACAGACAGATTGGCCGATATCCCGAGGGCTCATCAGCTGGCTTATTCCCCTTTGGCAGGAGGATAAGACGTTGCCTCTTCCATCGCCGTGGAAACGCTCCTTCCTGTAGGCAATTGTTAAAGATGTTAACAAAAACCTCAGGTCGGGTGGATACGGCGAGCTTCAGGGCCTTATTCGGGATGCCGTCCGGACCTGGTGCTTTCCTATCCCCGATTCGCTTAGTTGCCGACTTGACCTCATCAACAGAGATCGGCTGCCATGGCTCAAGCCGGGGTGCGAAGCTGACGTCTTGTTCTGCATGCTGGGGGAACAATGTCTCCACAATGCTGCGAAGCAAGATGGGACATGTCACTCTCAGCGAGTCCTGGCCCCGGATCGTCTTGGTGACGACCTTGTACGCTGTCCCCCAAGGGTTTACGTCTGCCTCCTCGCAAATCTGTCTGAAGCAGCTAGACTTACTTGCCTTGATCGCATGTTTCAAGGCTCGCTTCGCTGCCCTCAGGTCCTCCAACCGATCCTCAAAGTCCGGGCGTCTCCTCGCCCTCTGACTGCACCTTCTAGCTCGCAGACAGGCCTTTCTGAGCTGGGCTATTTGTTCGTTCCACCAGTAGCAGGGAGAACCGCGCCGACTTGGCTTCCTCCGAGGCATAGACGAGTCACATGCCGCGTCCAGACATTCTGACAACTGCCGTGCCATTTCATCTACCGATGTTCCCGCCGGGCTCCATTCGGAGACGTTAAAAACGTGCGAGAAGGTGTCCGCATCGAGGAATCTGTCCTTCCATTTTGGCCCACTTTTATTGGGTCGCTGCTGGTTCTGCCTTTCTCCACCAATCTCGAAATGAATCGCTTGATGGTCACTAAAGGTAAACTCGTCGCTGACTCTCCACTTGGTTCTCCTACACAGCGAGCTGTGTGTGTGTGTGTGTGTGTGTGTGTGTGTGTGTGCTTAAATATGAGCAGCACGTGCCGCAGTGCCCAACAATGAACCCAACTGAAACATTTCGTGACCCGACATCGGAACAGGCAACGGAACTGCCACCCGGAGTACTTATGCAAATAATTTAGATGCTCTGTGACCCGTGTTTAGTGGTCAGTAGTCACCTCAATAAGCGGTTGCTTTTCGTTTTCGGTATTAATCAACTGTGTACTGGCTTAAAGCCACCTCCCCTAAGGGACTTAAGCATTTACACCAGTGATGTTAATCCAAAGTTTTAAACGAAATTGTTAAAATTGATAAAATTGATTTTTTATGAAAACGTTTTTGTAAACAAAATGCATACACTTTTTATCAAGTGCTTTTTGCATTTCTTTGATTTTTTCAATTTGATTTCATTGGTAAGTTCTGAGAAAATTTAACTAAATACATATTATGCCCTATCCTCACCGAAACTACATTTCAGCATTTTTTGAGCAAATGCTACTTTTTCCTAAACATTTCATATGGGAACTAGTGGTAAGAGAATGGTACATTTCTGAGGAATGTAACTACATTTTAAGAAAAACAAAAATAGTAGTTCTTATTGGCAAATATTCGAATATTTATTAGTATCAAATAAATAAATATTCCGTTGAATTGTACAAGAAGTATCTGAGTTGTTTTTACCAACAATCAATTATCAGATTCTAAGAATCCCAGTCTCTTGCTCTAGTTGCGCTGACACCATAAGTAGGTTGTCTCCAATTTTCGTTATTCCACAGAAGATTCCAACCTATAGGGAGCTACGGCAACCCCTTGTTAACAGAGAGCTCATTGAAATGCTTTTTTCACTTTGGGTTCCCTTTGCAATGGTTTATCTGAATGGTTTTTCAATCTGGTAGAATTGTATGATCTCCTGAACATCGGAGATTCTGTCCTAAGCAGCGAAATTTTCTAGAAATCCTTCCATATATTTAGACCCCGTACTTTAAAAAAGTAAAGGGGTCTATTAACTTTGTCACAAAAAAAATGTGCGTAACAGGCAGAAGGAGGCGTGACAGACCCCATAAAGTATATATATTCTTAATCAGCATCAACAGCCGAGTCGATATAGCCATGTCCGTCTGTCCGTCTGTAAGAGCGCCTAGATCTCAGAGACTATAAGAGCTAGAGACTCCAAACTTGGTATGTAGGTTCGTCTATATTGCAAGCAGATCGAGTTTGTTTTAGATTTTGGATCGGACCACTATATCATATAGCTCCCATATGAACAATCAGTTGAAAATCAAGTGTTAGTATGGAAAACTTTTTTGCTGTTTGAGATATTTCAACCAAACTCACAGAAAGTGCATGTATAATGGTCCCATACATCCTAACCAAATTTGGTTGGAATCAGATCACTATATCATATAGCTGCCATAGGAATGATCAGTAGAAAATCAAGTCTTAGTATGAAAAACCTTTTTGTTGTTTGAGATATCTCAACCAAACTGACAGTATATGCATATGGGATGATCATATACATCCTGAACAAATTTGATTGGAATCGGACCACTATATCATATAGCTCCCATAGGAACAATCAGTTGAAAATCAAGTCTTAGTATGGAAAACTTTTTTGCTGTTTGAGATATTTCAACCAAACTGACAGAATATGCATGTATAATGGTTTCATACACCCTGACCAAATTTGGTTGGAATCGGACCACTATATCATATAGCTGCCATAGGAACGATCAGTCAAAAATCAAGTCTTAGTATGAAAAACTTTTTTTCCATAGTAAGTACGGGGTCTCCGACAGTCGAGTATGCTCGACTGTAGCACCGTCCACTAGTTTCTAGTATTTTTAATTTCAGTTGTCATGTTTTGTAAATGCTAAATGCAAATGCTATGCTACGTGGAAGGACAGTTGCATAATTACCGATAGCACTGATATTTTTATAAAATGTACATGAGTGCGGAAAGGGCATAAAATAATAATGAATAATCATGAATACAATTATGATTCAAGCTTTAAATTGAAATGATAAAATCGTAAAAAAACGAGCTATCGAAACATCGTCACAAAAAGCATTATCGAGTTAAAGTACTTTAGAATCGCCTCCGTGGAAATTGAGTTGTCGGTTTTTCGATGTAGGTGTTTTAGTTCACCAATTTAGACTTTAACCAAATACGGCTAATTCGAGTAAATGTCACGGCTACTCTGTGATTAGTTGAAGCGACAATCAATTCATTAGCTGTCAAGTTGAACCCATTGACGAGCCACTCAAAATATGGCCAACTGTCAAAATGGCCGTCGTCGATGGCACTGATGAGCTGGTAATAATGTCGCTGGCCATTTAAGCTGATTGCCAACCATTAACAGCTAGTCGAATTGGTCTTTAAGTCGCACTAGAGATAGATAGTCATGATTGTTGTTGTCATTTTCGTATCGTATTCTGGCCAAGTGAAGGCAACACGACACGTGGCCAATGGTGAATGTTGTTGGCAAGTGCGAGTTTCAATTAACGACAAGTTTCATAACACGACAAGTGATTGCCGTCAAATTAAAGCCATTTGTGTAGCTTCATGGAGTTGGCTGTCTGTTTGTCAGTCAGCGTCGACATCGCTTAGAAGGTTGCCATAAATTATGCAGCTGGCAGCTGACAGTTAATAGGCTAGCAATAACACCAACAAAAGCAACGGCAACAGCAACAGCAACAGCAACAGGATCAGCAGCAACTTGGCCATGACAGGCTAACATACTAAGCAGAAAACGCGCGATTATCTTAATTTATGCACAAGTCCAGTTTCCGGACTTCTGTGTGTATGTCTGTGTATGTCTGTGTCTTTGTGTGTGTATCTGTGTGTGTTGGATGTTTGCAGCTGGCAAAATAAATATAAATTGCAAAAGCTGTCAAAGCCATGGTAAAAAGGGAATGCAATGAAAAGCGCTCAAAGTCAAAGGCGATTCCTATAGTTTTTCTCCTGCTTCTCCTTCTTCAACTACTTGTTTTTCTTTAACTTTACTGGTCAACTCAGACATACACACAGTGCGTGTCAGTGTGTGTGTTGGCACAATAAAGAAATTTTTATCGCTACCGCATTTGACATTTGAAGTATGCGCTGCAAAATTTATTGTTGCCCCTTTTGCTTGTTTCAATAAAAACCGATAAACCTGGCTTAAAATGAAAAACTTTTGCTTTGGCATTTGCCTTTGCCTCTCAGCTTTGTCGTTGTTTGCCGGCCCTCAATTTCACAATTTCAATTACAATTTGTGCTTTAATGCTCTTCGATTTTTGCTATTTAAAGCACTCAGCAAAATGGCAAACAAAGGCAGCAGCAACATTCAAGTTACGAGAGTATTTGCCAAGCACTGTGTTCATCGTCCAGCTGAAACGGAAGTGGTTTGGGGCAACTAAAAGTGGATGGCAATGGGAATGGGGATAGAGAAGTGGAAGTGGAAGTTGTTTGTTGTTGCAAGGCTGTTTTACCTGTTGATAAATAGTTTTCCCTTACCAATTTTCTAAATGCACGCAAACGTTAAAAGCAACAAATGATGCCGGCCCTGATGGGAATGCAGCCCTCAAAGACAAGGAAACGTGGGAGGATGGGAATGGGGCGGGATTGAAGGCGATTCGAATGACAGGAAGCTAGGCGACAGAACTGTCATTGATTGTCACACATTGTCGAGTCAAGGAAAGTGAGCTTTTCAGCGCATGAGTGTGTATCTGTGTGTGTGTGTGTGAGCGAGTTGGCAACCCTGATTGTAATTGTGCGTTCTGTTGGTTATGGCTGTCAGCAATCAGCTTATAAATATTGCATGGGCTCTACGGTAAAACGATTGAAAAACAATGCGTTCTCCAGCGCTAAAGTGGTTCAATAATGCAAACGAAACGCGTGGCAAACAAAGCCAACAAATCCGTGATCTCTCTCTCTCTCTCCCTTTCCTTTTCTCACCACTTTCTGTTTTCATTGCCTTGCACTTTATCGGCAACAGCAGCACAACAAAAACAATGCCTGTGCTCAGGCTCCAAATCAACGCTCCTGCAATCTGCCGGCCACGTGACGTCAATTCCAACGCTGCGTATACGCAATATTCCAAAAAAAAAAAGGGTAGTTGTTTGGTTAGTGCTATAATTGACATAACAAAGGGTAACTTATGCTGTTGCTCTCTCTCTAACTCTCTCGTTAAGTGTGACAATTAATTGCTGTCAACTTTTACCTCTCTTCGACTTGGGCATTTTTTGCATGTTGCATGTCCAGAAAGTTTGTTAGGCCCACAAACCACAATATAAAGAAATCCATGGCCAAAAATGTGGTGAACTGTTAAATACCCTAAATCAGCTTTAAGTGCATTTATTTAATGTAGCAAACACATTTGAATCCTACGTGTCAGTCTTTTGTGATGTATGGATTTAATTTTAGGGCAACATTCATGCTTTAGGTGTTAGTTGCATTTATAAGAAATTGCAACACTAATTGGATATCAAGTCTTAAATCTAGTATTTTACGCATGATATTTTTAAACATTTTATAATATCTAAAAATATATTATAATTTTTATTATAGTCATATATTAACAATATACATATTAAACAAAACTTTAGTGAATGATACTGTTGTTGTTGCGTATACGCTATAATTAAAATGATTTGTTTATATAAAAATTTAAAATGTTTTTTAATCTTTATCTAAATCAAAATTGTGGTTTGGTCACCAGCGTGGACTGCTTTCTATAGTGATTTCTCTTTTATTTAAAACGTTATCGGTGACTGAAATGATAGGAATTGCAAAGATAATGAGATAAATAATTAAATAAGAAATATAAAACAGAAACTCAGTGATGGGGTCTGATTAACAAAATATTACGTATTAGATTGCATAGCTGTGAACAAAGTTTCGGGCATCAACTGATCCCTAAAAAGAGTACAGGGTAACTAGCACTCATCTGCTTCTTGCTATTTGCGCCTCGCAAAAATGGCTGGCGAGTGCGCTTCATTACCTTTTTTCACTTGTGCAGGGAAAATACGTTTTTGTTTTGTTCCTTGTTGTTGGCCATTTCCCTTTTTCGCCCCTCTCTCCTTCTCACTGTCTATTTGGCCAGGGTTCATTGTCTTTTCGACCAGACACCAAAGTGCTAACCAAAGTATGGCGCACGTGTGTGCGTGTGTCTGTGTATGAATCCTTTTGGATCATGTATGGGTGTGTGTGTGTGTGTGGAATTTGTATGCCTCGCGTGTGCGTGGTAAACAAATAACACACAAAAGGCCAAAGCCACTGGCATTGGCAATGGCAACTCACGACTTTCTCCCTCTCGTCCATCTCTTGGGCATAATTTGCGTTTAATGAATTGTGCAAAAAGATTTTTATTCACTTAGCTGCACACACATACACATACACAATTAAAGAGAAAGAGATAGACAGATAGAAAGAGAGAGAGAGCACACCTCTCACACGGGACAACAGAAACGTAAGCCGCTTAGCGCCATTTTGATAAGGCAAATTGAAATGCTGCGCACTTTGGCCAGCCCCACAACATATTTGACATCGGAGCTAATTCCTCTTTATTCCCGATTGCTTTTCGATCAATTATTTAGTCATTAATGTTGCTTAGAATACGTCTGTCTCAGTTCTTGGAACGCCGCGCCGTTTGATCGATGAAGTTGCCGTTACGCTTTAACTGCGGCATTCACTTGCAAATATCAGGAATTCTACCAAAATTCATTTTAGGAATGCAAATAAAGGAAGTCATAAGATTATTATGAAATTATGGAATTAAGAATTATGTATAAATTTTTTGACCATGAAATTCATGGCGATTTAGTAAAATGTTAAAACTTAAGATTTTAAAAGTTTGACTTTGGTTAAAAATCGATTTCAAATGTTTTACAAATGTCGATCTCCGAACGAAATTAACTTGTTTTTACTTTTCGAACTCGGTTTCGAAAACGTTTCGATAGCAGTAAGTCATCGACCATATCAGCTGGAATTGAGAACAGCTTGGTTTAGTCATTGATGCTCGGTTTTGTTTTTCATGCAATATTTTATAGATGCTTATAAGAAAATTCTTTTAAAATATACTTCAACTATTTAAAGTTAAAGTTGTTGGGTTTAATGTTTCTAAAAATGTTCAAAATTATTATAATTTTCAGTTTATAATTTTAGGTATTTATTTTAATGCTTTAAACGGCATTTACTTTTAAAACCGGTGACTCTAAAGCACTCGTTTTGAAAACGACAATTATTGTCGATTTTCGGAATTCTGAACAGCAATAAACACGTTTTGTGGCAAATCGACTCGTTTTCGCAATTCGGAACAGGCCTGATTATTAAACTAGCATTTTTCTATTAGTGATAAAACTTAAAGCATACTCTGCGGCTGTTGTTGGCGAGGCGACAACGACTTGAAGCTCATCTTTCGCACTTGAGGCAGGCCATCACACACACATACATACAAGCACACACACACACACACAGCTGTCAGTTCGTCATTTCAAGTGCAGCAACAACTACTACAACCACAACAACAAGAAGAGGAACACTTGGCACCACATCAACTTGGGATAATAGCCGGCGTGACAACAACACACATGAACTTTTCAAGATATGCGAACAGTAACAAAAGCAGCCAAAAACACAAGCCCATAAATAAATAAATAAAAAAAAATACTTATATAAACTGTGACAAAAAGGGAGAAAAGTATATAGGACGAGGGAGAGAGATAAAGGAAGAGAGAGAGAGAGAAGAGAGACAGATAGGAAGAGAGAGAGAGAGAATCAGGAAGTTGCAATTTACACAGTCGCTACCCGCTCAATATGAAATTCAGAAACGTTTTGCGATACCGGCCGCATTGGCCACGCCCATTGCGCGCCTTTATCTGTCGACTGTGAATGCGTGCTACCGTTATAGCTGAATACCCTGCACACCAACAATAAAGGGTATATGCACAGGCATTCCTGGATAAAATCAAACTGATTCGGTGCCAGAAGTCCAGACATTCCGAAATTTCTTAAATCGAGTACAAAATACTTTATTAAAGTACGATATTTCTATTCCTTCTCCGCAATTATTTTGATCATCAGGGCTCTCTAAGAGTTCGTTTAAAGAAATTAAAAGTTTTTGTGAATTTTTGACTATTTTACCACTATTACTCTACTACTACCACTCTCTACAGGGTATGCCATAGGTGTCCATTTACCATTTACATGCACTTTCACTTATCAATTTATTGTTGACAACTTTCACAACCATACATATATTTTAAAGCAGTTTACAGGGTATGGCATGGTGGTGAATATGCATGCCTTTATGCCATTTTTAAGCACTTTGATAGACGTTTCAATGCCGCTGTGCCACTTTGTTGTCTTTGGCTCGTGTCGATTGTCGCCTTCCGTTGGCTCAATCATTTTACGTCCCATAAAACATAAATAGAAATCGATGCTCGGTCACTCACATTCACATTCACATTCGCATTCCCTTCCCCTTCCACTTCCTTTCCTCTTCTCCGGTTGAACTTCCACAACCTTCTCCCGTCAAATTCAAGCTTATGCCCATTCAGTTTCCACAAGCATTGTCAGTTTCATTGCCGTTTCGATTGTCATTGTTTCGTCTGCCCAGCGACAATTTGAATTACCAGCAGGAAAAAATGAAGAAAAACAGAAGGAAAAGCGCTGGCAAAGGCACTTGGCGTATGTCGCACGTATCTGTATCTGTGTCTTGTATCTGTATCTGCCTGCAGTCTGTCGCTTCGTCTGTTTCGGCAATTGCTGCCGCTGTCCTTGTCTCGGCATCGTAACGCGCTCCCCAGGGCGACATTTGGCGGTTTTTCCTGAGGCGAGCAAGTCTATAATGCAGCATTATTTTATGTCGAGCCAAGCAATTTATTGAATTTTCTCCTTCGTTGCCGCTGCCACTCCCTCTCTCTCTCTCTGTGTATATCTCTCTCACACTCTGTCATCGTCTTCGGTTTCGTCTTTGCCTGGTTTCATTTTGGGTTTTTAGCTTTCGAGTTTGAGTTTTGTGCTGAAGTATTTTATGGCACTTTTGGGTGAATATCAATAAATTTTTAATACATATGATAAAGTGCGTCAAATGATGATTGAAATTGAGCTTCAATTTTCCAGCTACTCGTATTCGTATTTGTATTCGTATCTTGTGCTAATGTTTTTGCAACATGGACTCGCTGCACGTTTGTCAAGTTGCCACTTGAAAAGGTTTTTTTGTGTCGACGTTGGCTCAATGCACCAAATTCAATTCACATTTTGCCTTTGTGCTCGCTTCGCTTTCTATTTCGTAGTATCTTTTACACTCGACATTGCCATTTTCGATTTTCTATTTGCCTTTTGCCATTTGCCACTTGCCGCTCGCTTGCCCAGAAAAAGTGATAAGAAAAATGCAATTTGCGCTGCACATGTGACAAAAGTTGGAGTGTGTTTAGAGCAGAGTGGCACAAGGGGGAGAGGGGGAGGGGGAGGTGTAGTGTTGAACCAACTAAGCAGCTTAGCAAAAGGCTGTCTGCTGTCTGCCGTCTGCTGTCTGTTGCCTTTTGAAGCAGTGCCCAATTCAATTGGTCCAATCAAATCAATGGCAATTCCACTAAATTTGTGATTTTTATGCAAATTTAAATGAAATATTTGCATAAAGGAGAAACTGGGGAATGAGGCATTGATTGAGGCTAACTATTTGCCTCTCATTATCCCTCTCTCTCACTCATTTCATCTCTGCAGCCGAATTTAATTGGCTTGTGTGTGTGCGTGAATCAACTCAACTCACACACATTTAATTACAACACCGTTGGCAATAATTTATAATACTAATTAAAATTTTGAACATGCACATATACACACACATAAATTGTCATGCTCTCTCTCTTTCTCTCTCTTACATACACACATACATACGTTCGCATAAATAATCAAGAGTAGAAGACACGCCTCTGGCATTGAAAATTTCCATTTGCATGCAGACAACGACAACAGTTAGACAGTCACGTCCACATCCATTGTATGTATGTATAGTGTGTGTGTATGTGTGTGTGTGACCTTTATCAATCAAATGTTAATTAAGTTTCAAGTCTGGCAAAGGCAGCCAAAAGGCCAAAAACCATCTAACAATTCTCAAAATTGTTCGGGTTTGTGTCTCTGTCTCTCTCTCTCTCTCTCTCTGCCTCTCTCTATATTTAAATATTAAATTGCTAGAGTTTTGGTTAGCTAGTTAACAATTATTGCGTATACGCCACGTGGCTGTGGCAAGTACTGCAAAAGTAGTGCACGCATCAAACGAAACGAGCCACTTGCCATACACTGAGAGAAAAATCAAGTACATTGGTACTTGAATCAAAAATTTTCGGCGTCAAAAGCTCAATGATCCTGAATATTCTTGATCCAAGCATAAACTTATGTATGGAATTTCTTGGTATACAATTTTCATGAAGCACGAATTATGTCAAGTATAAAATAGTCAAAGTCATTCAGTTAGTAGAAAAGTAAGTGAAGTGAAGGAAATTCTAAGCAAAGCAAAGACGAATTTGTGTTCTGAGTTAAATCCGTATTCCGAACTTATATTAAGAAATTCAGGACTAAGCTTGATTATATTTAAAACGAAACAGAATTTACTTAAAATATATATATTTTTCTTCATTGAGGAATTCTGATCGTATTTTTGAATGTCTAACTTTTTATTTTCTGAGTGTAGTTGCCACACGTCTTCAATTACTCGGTTGCCAGTTCAATGTGCAAACACAAAAGCGAAACCGGAAACGGAAATGCTCCGCAGCACATGTCTTCCGTTTTCTTTTAGCCTCTCTAGCCATGACATTGTCAAGCTTGTTTGTAGTGGTTTACTTTTTTTTTTTGGCTAACATGTTCACAGATTGATGCGTGGCCAAATTGCACAGAGCCGCAAATTGTGGCAATTTTCGGTTGTTGCCAACGACGCACACATGTCCCCATGAGTGCAAACGGCACGTTTTTCTACCAAACGAGCACTTGTTCCATATAACGGCCATACAAATGGCCAAAACAAGGCAGCCAACTTGCCACAGGCAGCAAACAGAAGTCGAAGCTGCAAACATTGCTGTGGTTTCCCAACTCTTCAGCTGTCTGTCTGTCTGGCGTTCTGTCACTCTGGCAATCTGTCACTCCGTCAGTCTGTCCGTCCGTCAGTCTGTTAGTCAGTTTACGTTCATGGCTCAGTTATGCATTGGGCTGCAACAAAGCAATTTAAGCACTTTATGAAATCATATTAAAATCCAATAAATTGTACCAAAAATGTTTGTCTAGGACAGAAATGAATGCAACATTCTGAGCCATAAACTTAACAGTTGATGGACTTTCGATTACGTTGATCGAGCTATTATATTCATAGTAATTGCTTAATGAATTACTGAGATTTCAGCAGACAATAAGCATAAAATACCAGAGTTTGATCTTTTCACATTCATTTTAAACACTTTCAAGGTAATTCCTGAGTGAGTCTGAAGTTACTTTTATAAAATATTCAGTTTACTCGCATACAAGTTGTTGTTAGTGCATTAAATTTGACATTTATTTATCGCATGTGCTTTTAAAATTTACGTTCTCACACGTTTTGCCAGCTGACATATTGCGTATACGCAGCGTAGACGTGTCAGCTGCATTGTGTGTGAGAGCAAAGTGGCAAGCGCATCAAGCGCAAAGGTCATCGCAATGCACACTGGCATATCTACCTCTATCCCTCCATCCCCCTCCTCATTGCTCTGTTCCCAGTTGCTTTTATCTCTGAAACTCTTCTTTCGCATGGCAGTTGTAAATGACAGACGTCGGAAGAGCACAAAAGACAGCAACCTGGCAACGTGCAACGTGCAACATCAGTTGCCAAGGCGCTGCGTCTTTTTAGTGACACTTTTCGGACGACCTTCGATTTATTCGTAAATGCATCTGACAACAAACTGACAAAAGCTTCAATCAATTGAACTTTCCCGCCATTATGCTATTAGGTAAAGGCTAATCAGCTTAAAGCCGCGATCCATAACTGAATTTGCTGGACCGAAAAGCTGCCTATGCATGGAGTAATGGCACGTGAAGCGACTATGAAAAATTGCATTTAAATTTGGTCTGGCCGAGTTGCTCTAACTGTTGCGGCAATCGGTGCATATGTCAAAAATTTGGCCAACTGACTGCACAAAGAGGGCACGAAAACCAAAAACAGAAAACAAGAAACGAGAAACGAGGCTGTTGAAATGCAATTTGGTTAAAGCGACATGTTGCATGCATATTCAATGCAACGCCATCGAATTGGGCCAAGTGACGTTGAGTCGATGGCGTTGCCGGTTAACTTAATTCGCTCGACTTTTTACAGCACACACAGCGAATGCAATAAAACAAAAGCAAATAAGAAACAACAACAGCTCAAAAAAAATAAAAATAAAAAAACAGAGAGAGAGAGAGAGAAAAGTTGAACAAATCGCAAACGAAATAATTGAATTTTCATTTCCGTTTTATGTGTTTACTTCCGCTGCGTGCTTCAGGCAAGCACATTTCACGATTGACGACTGACACCTCTCTCTCCCTCTCTCTCTCTCTCAATTCACTACCTCCCTCTCTAGTACCACGCCTCCCATCTCCCATTTTCATTCTGATTTCAGCCTATTTGTATACAAAAGCACTCAGTTTTTGGCAGGCTTGAAAACTTTTTAAGTCAATTGTCAAAAAGTTTTTAACGTATTTTCAGCCAAATCCCCACATTCCCCGGCTCCCTTTCGCAATTGCCGCGCCGACTGTTTCTTTATCGTTTTCTTGCGCTGCGAAATTGAAATATAATTCAGTAAACTTTTGCCGTACGTGGCCATAAATCAATGGCAGCCGAAAAGGCGGCCTGGCCAGCTCAAATTGATTTAAGCCTCAATGTGTTGTGGGCGTGGTCGGCAATCAAATGAGACACTGCCACATAATGTGGTCAGCATCAGGTTCATGTAATGATTGAAAACAGATTCAGACAGAGTCCTTAAAGAACTCTTTAAATGATATCTCTGTAAACCTTAAAAACCTGTATGATAAAATTAAGTCTAAAAAATTTCAAACAAATTTCGACAAATTCCCTGTCTGTCTGTCTTTCTGTCATTTGAGTGAGATAATCACAAGTTTCACTCAAAGCCCCAACTGACACTCTATTGCAATGGCATTCATAATGAGATGTGGGGCGTTGCCCCGCCCCTTTTCACGTCCATTTCGCCTGAAAACTCATATTTCATTTTGATGTGAATCTCGCGCGCAGTGCTCATAATATTTGCATAAACTAAATATGCAACCTTCAGTTTCTGGTTGTAAATTTCACAACTAACCATAAACATAAAAAGCATCAACAAAAAAAAAACTCAAAAACATAAACCAACGCAGTCGCTGAACCGCAAATCGCGAGTTTTATGCACAGACAGCGCCATCTGCTTTTGTCTAAGTATTTGCAATCATCGCTTGCAGTCTTAAAACTTAAAACAGCAAAAAAGGATAAAAACAAACAAGTATACGTCACGTTGACTCATCAAACTAGTTGTTGATGATTCCTTCTGCAGTTGCTTGCTGTCTTTGTCACATGACTCGTGTCAAAGGACTCGCACTCGTACTTCAAACCGAGCTTATTGCTGCTTCACTTTGTGCTCAGTCGCGTCACTTGCACATTTAATTAAGTTTACGGCACGCTGCACACGTAAAGGACGCAGATCGCAAGACGCCACCCCTTAAAAAGAGCACGGGACAGAGGTGAGGACAGGGAACGAAGGACGCTATTAATTAAATTGCTTTATACAGTTAAGTCGCCAAGCCGAAAAGTTTGTGTGTCAACAATTGGAATATTAACGAGCCAACTAATAAGAGTTCCCAAAAGGCTGCTGAGATGTCGCTCAATATGTGTGTGTGTGTGCGTGTGTGTGTGGGTGGCCACCTTGGCAACGGTAAATAACTGAAATTCTTATTAAATGTTTGTTGTAAGCGACACGGCTTCAGCTGAACAGCCGCATAAGATCAAAGTCAACTCCTGGCCACGCCAAATCCAGCATCCAGCAAATCCTGTCTGGCTGCTGCCGAAACAAACAGACAGACGGACAGACACTCGGACAGAGAGTTGGCCCAATTATTGCTCAACTCTTTGTTTACTTACTTGACTTGTCTGTTACCAAATCCCAGCAATATGGGACTGGACCTGCCATCTAATAACATGGGTTACTCTAACAAATATCGACAGGGCATTCGAACAAGTGGCTTTCGTTTTGACGCCTTTTGAAGTGGCTTCAACTGACAACTGCTTATGCGAGGGTTGCTTTGTACATCAACTCTATTTAAAACAACTCTAAATAAAATCAATCCAAGACGGTGACAAAAGTTCAGTAATCTCGGACTTTCTTAAATTAAATACGAAATACTTGATTCAAGTAAGATTTATCAATTTCATCTACTAATTTCGGTTTCTATAAGAATTGTATTAGTAAATATTTTAATAATATTTTAATTTAACAATAATATCCAGAACACTTACTTTAAAAAAATTATAAACTCAATAATTTTCAACTTGAACTTTAGAATAATTTTATTTTTGTGTGTAGATGCTTTTCCGCTGGTCAGTCACTTGTTATTCTTGACTCACTTAAGCTTTATTTTAGTTACTTTATGTATTTATTATTTTCTATACACCTAATATTTTATTTATTTATTATATATTGGCTCGCCTTCATAAAATTAGTCAAACTGCCCTCTGAGAATGTTTATTTAGCGGTTGCAGATCTCTTTGACTTTCCAGCAAATATCGGCAGAGTGAGCATTTTAAATATTTAAGCCGCATGTAGTACGTAAATCCAGAAAGCGAATCGACTTATATAATATAAAAGACACTCGAAGAACAACATCAACAACGGCAACAACAACAACTGACAGTTGAAGATAAGCAGCAGGCGAGTAAAGAGCCAGAGGGCAGACAATGTGCAAATCCCAGTGCAACAGCAGCTGTTGTTGAGCAATAGGAAAAGGAGAAGCAGGAGGAGATGGAGTTGGAGTTGGAGGTGGAGCTGGAAGACTCGCTTCAATTCCAATTCCCAATGACAGTGGCAAGTTCGAAGTTCGCCTCGGCATATTTACATATAAGCTGATAAGCAAAGTGCTTCCGCCTCCAAACGTGTCACTCACTCACCTCATTTACCTCCTTTACCTCATTTACCTCTCACCCCAGTCTCCTCAGACACCTGCCACCAGCCAAGCCGCGAAGTATGCAACAAAGGTGTGTGTTTGTGTGATTGCACTATGGTCCCGATGACGATTTTTTTTGGAAAAAGTCAATTTTGAAAGTTGCTCAAAATAATAATCTTTTGATGGCAATACATTGGAAATACATCAGACAAAAATGTAACATAGTTAGAATTTTAACATTACCCAACACTGTTTAGCTAACAGCTCTGATGTTATAAACGATAAGAACAAGCCAGTTTTAAAACAATACTTTAGGTTAAATTCAAGTGATTTTCAGCACTAATCGAAAAGCCAAACAGAAAAAGCAATCAAGTCTCAAAATTGGTTTTTTAGAATATATTTGAATGTATTTTAACAGAAAAGACAACAAAAAATACAAAAAAAATATATTTTTCCATACAAGACTCGACTAAGAACTGATTGTTCCTATGAAAGTTAATTGCTATAGTTGACCGATCTTGATCAATTTTGGGCAATATGTCTGGCCTATAATAAATCTCATGTGCTATAAATTTGGTCCAGATATCTTTAAAAACAAGATGATTTTTATACAAAAAATCTTTTTTCAACCGATTATTAGTACGGGAGCTATATGATATGTTCGTTAAATTATTTTTGAATTATTGAATTATTTTTGAACAAATTTGCATATGCTTAAATTAGGAAAAAAAAGCGGTGCCACGCCTACTTTTTATCTTTACTTTATATCTTGTTTCGTCTTGAGCTATTAATTTTTCCCAAAAAAATCGTTACCTGGACCACAGTGGATTGTGCTGGGAGTCAATATGAAAATGTCGCAAGTTTATGAAATCGCAGGCGTTGAAATTCACATATTTGAGGCACGCACTTTACATTATTAATATCAGACGCTCAAGGCACAGCAACAACAACAAATTATTCGTCCAACGGATGTAGCAATATCTGTGGCAGCCATGTTAGTTCTGTTTGTGTGTGTGTGTGTGTTTGTTCACATATCTGTGTGTTTGCTAAATGCTTCCAACATTTGGCAAATGTATCGCATTTCGTTTGTGTGTTTGCATTTTGTTTGCGCCTCACTGAGAATTTTCCAATTTTGCTGCTAATATTTATTAATCAAGTAATAGCTGCACACACACACACAATCACACACACACACACCAAAAGCGCTTATGAATATGTGATTGAGGCACTTGTGCGTGTGTTGTTTGATTTTTGCACAAAAATTGATTGGAAATTTATAAGCTAAACTTTTTCACAGCATTTTGTTTTGCGGCGGAATCAGAATCAAAACTTTTCCCAATTGTTGCTGTTGTTTTTCATGTTCCTTTTTTGTATTTGCCGCCATGCGCAGCAGTTGAAAAGGTCGCCACACTCATGTGTGTGTGTTGACTTTTGAATATTGCCAGCTTTATGATGAATTATAAGTGGAAACTTTAACGCGCCAACCCAAAAAACTTCAAAGTATTTCCATAAAAAATTCACTTGATATATGAGATAGTTCGCTTGCTTACAGAGTAGAATAGAGAGCAGGCTTTGTTGTTCTCAAATCTGCTTAGAGCAAAACACTAAAACAAATCAAATCATTCAATGTACAAACCTCGTAACGTGCACATCACAAAAGTGAGTCGAACAAAGTATAATAAATACAGAAATATTTGTATCTTAATAAATATAGAAATATTTGTATCTTAATTTTTTTTTATTTATTTTGAACTGAATTTATTTTCTTTTGCAGCCCTTTCAAAGTTCTCAATTCAAGTAAACAAATTCCGACAGCTGCAACTATGGATAAGTTATTGGTAAACTTTGTATTAATCATGTCTTGTAAGTGGAGTTCTTATTTGGTATTCAATTTATATTTTAGTCGTATTATTTTCTTATCTTTTAGGCGCCTTCCTGTTGCTCTTTCAGCCCACTCACACACTGCGTATCAAGCGCTCTGATAGCCAGGTTAATGCCACAGCTGCTGATGCTGTCAAGGCCATTGCAAGCAAGTTGCCATTGCCGACTGCATTGCTGGTTGAAAGGCCAAATACAAAGATCAAAAATACAAATTTAACTACAGCTGCTGTTGTCACAGCTGCCAACGCAGGTGCAGTCAAAGTTCCATTCACAGCTCCAGCTCCAGCTGCAATTTCGCAGGAATTGCCATCGGAAAATAAAGTAGAACTCTTTGAGGAATCTCTGCCCCTGGAACTGGCGAATCGCATGCAGCGCCCTAAGCGTCGCATGGCGCTTCTAGACGAGTCCCTGTTGCCGACAGCTGGAACAGGACATCGGGCTTATAACCATGGTGGCAATGTGAATGTCAATGGTGCTGCCCCACCGTACGTCTACTTCAATAAGATGATTTCACCGGATGGCAAGCAGGAGGTCAAAGAGTTCCAGCTGTTGGCACCCAATGTGGTAATCGAGGGCTTGCAACATGATATGAACTATGGCCCAGTTCCAGATATGGGCGGAGTTCTGCTCCTAAATGCCGACAGAGATCTGAATGGACGCATGCATGGATTGGTCAAATCGAAGCATCATCACAAACACAAGTCCCCGTCTCTGGCTCTGCCGCCCTTTCTGTACATGCTGCAGCAGATGCTGCAGCCAAACTTGAATCTGGACATGGAACGCAGTCGCATCGATGCGCCGATCTATCAATTCCTGGACAATGCTGTGGACAATGCTTTGCGCAATAATCACGAGGTGATTGACCATGACAAGGAGTCGAGCGACAAGGAGAAAGACATTTACCACGACAACGAGTTTCCCTCACAGAGCAACGAACTGAGCAAGGAGGAAAAGTCCAAAGAGGCCAACGAATTGATGTCAAATCGCAAGGATGACGAACTTATTGTCAGCTGTCCCATTCACCACGAGCATCATGCCGGCAACAACGGCGAAACTATCGACGATGATGTGGTTCTGGTCAACGAGTGTCATATCGCCTAGTTAGCTAGGAAAAGAGAATCAGTTTAAATTTTAGGTAGGTCCATTTTTCGTTTTGAATTCCAGTGTTAAAATTGTTTATATACTTTGTTTTTGGTTGCAAGTTTTACTCCAAACAATAAACTGCAAAATTATTTCACTAAACCAACTAATAACGTAATATTATTGTCATTAAATTCAATATTCAAATGTGTAATTCAAGTCGCGTTGTAAAACAGAAACGCTGCATAAAAATGAATCATATTTTTATGAATAATTAGGTGGCAAAACCATGATCAATATCACTTTAACTTTTGACACATTTATGAAAGTTTAAAGCTGAAACTTTTTTTAATTTTTCACGATTTATTACAAAGAAAGTAATCGTCTCAGAATCAGGCTTAAAGTGTTTTATACTTATGCCTAAGAAGTTAATTGCTTGTTAAAGTAAAGTCGCAGTAAAATACTAGTCCAACCATTAACAAATTTTTGGCAATTATTATGAAGTGAATTATCCTGATTTAATAATCTTTCAAGGCAGATTTAATTTAAGCTTGAAAGTATGCAACACTTTGTTAGATGCGTAAACATTGAAATATTGTTGCATACTTTCAGGCGGAAATAAATTGCAGCTTTAATTGCGTTTTGTTTTTAGCATTTTATATTAACTTGAGCAATAGAAATGCTTACAAAAATATTGATTATCATTGCCCAAATATTTTGATAACTTTCGATTGAGCTACTTTTGCCTCACAGGTTACAGTTTATACTGTAGCAAGTGTATACTTTGAGCTCTGATGCTAAAGACACCTTTGCTTTCATTAATAAAAATCGATTTTCTGAGCAGCCGGATGCCGTGTGAGTAAATAAATTCAACACATACGTAAACAATATACAAAGATATCGAAAGTGCCAAAGGCAAAAGTTGTGACTGCTAAATGCCAAATGCTAAATGCTGCTAATTTCTTGTACAATAAAACTAATGTCAATTGCCACTTGACGTTCGGCACACATTGGTATGTGTTAGTTGACTCTTTGTGTGAGTGTGTGTCTAAGGGTGTATACATGAACATAAAATGGAGCACATTATGTGCTGAAAGCCAGAAGAGCATTGAAAGACAAACCCAATGCCAAGCGAATGTCATGGATGCTTTAGCTTCAGCATAAATACAAATTTGCTTTACAAATGCACATCAGTGAGTGTGTGCGTGTGTGTTTATTTATATACGGATCTATGTGTATTTCAGTTGACTTGTGGATGTTGCCTTAAGTGTACATTCAATGTACATAAGTGCATACAAATACACTGGGGTAAACCATTATACATAAGCTTATGTAACAAGCGAACGTGCGTGTGGATATACATGTGAATCTTTCTCTCTCTGTGTGTGTGTGTGTGTGTGTGTGTGTGAGAGTGCCTTCAAAGTAGAAAAGTGCAACGCAGCATTCGTAAATTGCGTAGCTGCCTTGCCATTGTCCCTGGGGTGCCAACTGAAGTGTAAATGTGAATGTATGTGCAAGTATGCGTTAGCAAAACCCCCTCAACCCATACAACGCCCCCGCCCCTGACCACACCCATGCCAACCCCCTAAGCTAAACCAACTGTTGGCCATATACAATATATACTCGAACTCGAAGTGGCCAATGTATATGCACTCGTTTATTTATTTGCAATTGTAAATAATAAATGCAGTTGACAGCCATTGCCACTGCTAGGGATATCTTTTGAAAAGGGGGGGGGGGGGGGGAGTTCTGGAGTCGGAAGGAAGCGCTGATATAACAAGTGCATTAGCTTTCGAAACACTTGAGTTATGATTTCAATAACAGCCGAAAGCATTGACGGATAGTATGAAGTAATAGTGGAGAGGACAAACAGCAACAACAACAAGCAATTGAAATTCTTCTATAAATTTAATTTGATTAAATTCGCTTTTAAGTGAATGACAACAATAAGCAACATTTTGAACTTGCGGACTGAATAAAATAAACAAACAGTCTCAAACAAACGAATCGACGGCTTTTGTTAATCTTTTTGTTGGCTGCTTTCAAATTGATAGCTTCATTATGAGCACAACAAAGGGCAGAGAAGCGAAGAAAAGGGAGACGTGGGTGGCGGGGGGAAACATCCAAAAGCAGGCCATCAGAAGGAGAAACGTTGCCAAGGCTTCTTCGCTTTATTCCCATTCATTTAAGATGTTGTTGTTGATGTTGTTGCTATTACTGTTATGACTGTCATTTGGCAGCTTGTAATTATGCTTGCCACAAGTTGTTGCCAGAAAAGTTGTTGTTATCTAGATTTCATAGTCAAAAACCATGACGGCGGCCAGCATCAAATTCAATTGAACTGTTGAGTCACTGAACAACGCACGTTTCGCTGTTCTTTAAGTCCATTTAAGCTAATTTGCGAAAACTCTCGAAACTTTTAGAATTTATCTGCAAAGCATCCTCTAATGGCTCAATATACAATTCGTGCAGAACAATAAATGGCAGATCTAAGACTAGAATTGTTATTAGCAGCACATAAGCTATTAAAATAAAATGTAAGAACTCGATAAAATTTCAATAGTCAAACTTGAAAAACTACAATATGAAGAAGCAATTGGTAATAGTATGAAGTAAGTTTGGATGGAGACACTTGTTAAGTGACAAAGAATTAAACATTAAATACACTTAATCAGTCGTTAAAAACAAAAAACATTTCAGGTTCAAACTTCATTTTTTGTCTGCCGACATCAATAAAATTTAAAGATGTCATACATGGCGTATGCGTCATAGCCTGTTGATTGTTTGACTTGGCAGAAGAATATCAAAAACACAAAAAAAATAAATATTAAAAAAAATGAAAGTGAAAGTGTTTTATTCACAGAGCAGATAAATAATGAATTAAACATTAACAAGTGGGAAAGCCTATAGTCGAACTCCCGACTATAGGATACCCGTTACTTACATAAATAAAATAAAATTTTTTTTATTGCATGCTTTTAGGCACTTTAATTGCATAAAATCTTTAATCAGCCAGTACCACCTTTCTATTTATCCGATCTTGTTGGGATTTAGTTGGATGATAGATAATAACAGTAGCTAACGTTTACCGTTTAAAAAACCTAATATCTTAAAAACTGTGTGGTGGATTTTCGCTATTTACGGAGGCGGAAAGGAGCGTGGCAAAATTTTGAAACAAACTTGACCTGCGTGGGGTTTACAGAAATCTGTGTGCCAAATTTGGTTGCTCTAGCTCTTATAGTCTCTGAGATCTAGGCGCTCACACAGACGGACAGTCGGGCAGACAGACGGACATGGATATATCGACTCGGCTGTTGATGCTGATCAAAAATATATATATATACTTTATAGGGTCAGAGATGCTTCCTTCTCCCTGTTACATACATTGCAACGAATACAAAATTATTTTTAATAAGTAACGGGTATAAAAACTGTCAACATCATTAAATTTTAAAAATGTCATACATGGCGTATGCGTCATATGAACAGATTACACACAAAATATCAAAATCAAAAATATTAAAAAAAAAGCGTCGCGTTGACACTTTGACGTCAATGGCAAATCAACAAGAACAATAATAATAATAACAAACATAACAGGAACATGAAAGCGGCTTAAATGCGACACAAGTCCATTTGAATTGTCAACAACAGAGGCGTTGGGGCATGCTGCAAATTTATGGTGCATGTTGCATGGTCTGTCTACTGTCTCCTGGCGGTGTTATAATTGAGTCATGCCAGTTGCTCTGATTGTTCTTGTTCTTGTTCTTGTTGTTGCTCGTTGTTCAAGTCAAATTTATTTGCAACGCGTTGCAACAAAATCCGCAAGCGCTGTGCGTAATGGAAAAGGGTACAGAAGAAGGAGGCATAGCTGGAAATTTGCCTCATGTTGCATGCAACTTTTACAAGTGAAAACTTTGCTGTCAGAGATACTTTATGTGCAAATTTTTGGTTGGGCAAGATACACATACAGCAACTACAGCTGAAACAAGCGCACACACACACACGCACACACACACTAGCCGACACACAGGCACATATATTCACACACTTGGTCAGCAGTTTGCTGATGGTTGTGGCTGTCAGTTGCCAAGTCATTTGCATGCACACAAATACAAACACAAATACAAATACCAACGGAGCATGCAACACAAGCAACAACGATTTTTAGAGAGAATGCGAAATAGTGGAAGAGAGAGAGAGAGGGATAGGGAGAAGAAAGGGGAGAGGGAGGAAAGTAACAAAAATGCCTTCGCTTGCAACTTGAAACAACGTCAAGGCGCAACAGCAACAACAACAACAACAGCAGCAACAACAACAGCAACAAAAACAACAACAAATTGACCGCCTGTTAGCATATAAATCACATTGTAAAAGATAAATTGAAAGCTGTTGTGGCTGCCATTGTCCTGCTGCGGGTCCTCCACCACTTTTCCCTCGCCCTTCGATCCCTTGTCCTCTTGCTCCTTGAGCTAATGCAATTAACATACGCACAAGTAATGCCTGAAAATGCTAGACAAAAGCCCCATTGACAAATTCCAGTAAGCACTTGGGTGCTGGCTCTTAAACTGCACATACATATAAACAACAAGTTAATATTAAGCACTACTGAGTAATACACATTGAAGCCAAAGTGGCCAAGTTGAGCTGAGTCAAGCTGCACATCCATGAGATGCATCCATGAGATACGAGATTCATGATCCAGTGACAAGTCAATTTTGTGCCGTAAAATGAAAGTTTAAGAAATGGTTTAACTTGGTAATATGTGCAAATTTGTATAATATACTAAAATATATATTTTGCTCCAGTTTAAAGTCAACTATTGTATATACGAAACTTCGAGCTCACAAATATATATAATAACGAGTTCCAACTTTAGTTTATTTAAAAAAATATAACTTTATTTAAATAGAAAACTTAAAGCGAGTTGAACATCGGAGTTTGAGAATAATTCAAGACTAACTGTTAAATGTTTTGACGTCGCATAGCAAACCTCGGCTGTGAGCTTTTGGGGATTGAGCTTTGCGCTCTACTATAAACAGAGAGATCTTAGGGATCGCTCTTTTGAGAAGACGAATATTTGGGTGCTAAGCAACAGCCTGGATTTGTGCCGCGTCGGCAGATTTGACCCTTGGTGGGAATGACAATTCTAGCGGATGTTTATATTAACTGTTTCGATCGTGGGAGCGCTTGAATTGTTATTTTCACCAGCCTGTTATTGTTATTGATATCTTATTACTTGATAGGGGGAATATGTGCGAGAATATTTAGGTGGCTATGTGCATTACATATGTTACTTCCCCATCCATAAAAAATTAGCCTGTCCTCAGGCGGTAATATTGGGATATAGTGTTGGTTCGGATTCGAGTACAATATTTGCTGTTTCATTTGATATTGGATTGATTTGTACATTATTTGATTGTGGGGTTATTTCTGATTGTTTCTTATAGTTAACAATTATTTTGCGTGGTATGCTTTTATACTTATAGCTAAAATATAGTACTAGTATGATTACAATAATTATAAGAGTTGTTAAAGTAATAATTTGAAGTGTATTGTAATGTTTTGTTTGTTGATTTACAATTTCTTTTGCCTGTATATAAGAGAGTGGTTCTAGTTTAGTTACATTATTGTTTACATAAATAGTTTGTGTGTAATCTAACATAGTACTTGTGATCAATATTTCCTCTAATTGAATGGAGCAATTAAATGCTTTTATAATATTATTACTTTCTATTGTTATATCTCTGTTAATACAATTTTGATTTAGAATTGTTTTAGGTAAGTTCCAAGTTAACATTATATTAGGCTCTACATATTTTGTTTCAAAAGATTTATGTGTTGTTGCATATCTACATTCGGTTGTGTCTTGATTTAAAATTCCTGTTATACATTTGTTCATTACTAGATCTTTGGTCTTTTCGGTATATGCTTTATTATTTTGAATGAAATATTTGTCATGTATAATTTCAGTTAAAATGTTTCTGTTTTCGTCTGGGTATGGAACAATTTCAAAAATTGGTGTATTGATGATTTCGCGAGGAATATGGGAAATTATCAAAATTTCGTTTGTAGTTGTTTTCAACCATGTAGAAGTCTTAATATTTAAAATTTTTTCAGAGTTTACGTGTGATAATGGACTGTGTTTTAGTAATTTAGGGTTAAATATACCTAATCTTGTTAACTGCATTCCTAGCTCTATGTCTTCGATATATTCTGTAAATTCTTGTAAATTAAATGTAATTATTGCTAATTTTTTGTCTCCTTCGTTAATAAATGTTAAAGTATTTGTAACTTCTATTCCTCTATTTACTACTTCTATTACTTGATTTAGTTCGTTTGCTTGAACGCTATTTTCTGATAAGTTATTTATTTTGGATTCCAGTTCTGCTTTATCTTCCTGATCTAATGTACCAAATAAGTATTTATAAAATGTTCCCATAAAATTGATAAGGCCTCTTTTGTTGCGTTTTGCTATTCTTATGCCGTTCATTTCTCTTTCCAATTTTTCTGTTAAATATTGAATTTGGGATAATGTTTTAAATTCTTCAGCTTGTTTCATTAAATTATTGAATGTGTTTTCGATTTTTGTGAGATTAACAGTTAAATAGTGGTATTCGTAATTTATTGGTAAGTTAATAGTTCCTGTTTTAAATATAAGGTAACCGTTTTTCGATTGGATTGGGTTTACTTCTAAGCTTTGACCATTAGTTTGTTGGATGAAATACATTAGTAAGAATTGTATTATAAAAATAATTATTTTATGTTGTAGCTTCCTGATTTGAGTTGTCATTAGGCGATGATCTGGAATTATCATATTTGCTCTTGTTAATTTTCTTTTTCTTTTTAAATTTAGATTTGTAGAGTATTATCTTTCTCCCTCTGTTTGTCTCTTCGAAATGTTTTTCGTCTACTTGTCTCAAATTACCGGTCTTTTTAAATGGATTAGTTGATTTTGAACGTACCAAAGGTGATTGTCTATAATTAGTATCAATTTCAAAATCTGTACGGTTTTCATTTAGTTTATCTATTTGAGTTGTTTTGTTAAGTTGAGTGTTATACTCTGGGGTTCCTGCGTATATAAAAATGTCTGCTGGTGTTCTACCGGTTGTATTATGAGTGGTTTTGTGATTATATGTGTAAAGTATTATTTCGAATCTAGTAAGCTTATTTTCTGGATCTGATTCGCTGTTTATTATTCTTAATTTTTCATTAATAGTTTTATGAAATCTTTCTACGTCAGATATGCCATTTTTACTTGTTGTTATATTTATATCTACTCCTTCAGCTTTTAGCCATATTTGTAATGCTGAGCACATGAATGCTGAATCTTTATCTGCTTTAATTTCTTTCGGTTTTCCCATACTATTGAAAATTTTAAGTAACGCTCTTTTAGCTTCTAACCAATCTCTACCGTTCACTTCGATTAGGGACGCGAATTTTGAATAAATGTCTATGCAAGAAAGGAATTGTTTATTATCTACCATATAAAAATCTATAACGTATTTTTCTCTGGGATTGAAAGTTTCTGGCGTTAACTCGAAAGCTAGCTTTGTGTCTCTATGTTCTGTTTTCGCAATGTTACAGACTTGGCATTCATTAATAATATTTTGAATTAGGTTTTGGTAATCTGGGTAATAATACTTTTCTTTAAATAATGATGTAAGTTTCTGTATACCTGGGTGTAGTAATTCTTTATGTGTTTTAATAACGAAGTCTTTAAATTCTGCGTATGTTTGAATATCTTTTAATTTTTTAGTAGATCTCATTACTTTGGTTAAATTGTTGAGACTGATTATTTCCAAGAAAGCGGTTTGAAAAGTTAAGAAATCTGTTTCACAATGAAAATAGATTACGCTTTTCTTTGTACATAAATATTCTTTGATAAGTTCTTTGGCATGGGTGTTGGTCATTTCTTTATACATAATTTGAATTTTAGTTTTATGAAAATAATTTATTACGTTTACTTCGTTTGTATTATGTTTGACAAATTCGATCTGCCTGTTGTAATAGTTGATTGGCCTTTCTGTAATCGAGATATAATTTTGATTATCTTCTTGTGCACTGTGTACAGTTGCTGCTGTACTGTTAGGAGATTCTCCTAATAAATTTTCTTCAAGTTTAATTCTTGACAAAGCATCGGCAACATAATTTTCTTTGCCAGGGACATATTTGATGTGATAGTCAAATTCATTTAATTTGATCTTCCATCTTTGAAGTTTCATGTTTGGCTCTTTAACATTGTTTAACCAAACTAGGGGTTTGTGATCACTGAGGATTTCGAATTTCCTGCCAAAAAGATAGGACCTGAAGTATTTAGTGGCCCAAACAATAGCTAAAAGTTCTTTTTCTATTGCGGAATAATTTATTTCGTGTTCATTTAATGTTCGACTTGCATAGCATATTGGCTTATGGTTTTGCGATAACACGGCACCTAAAGCAATATTGCTTGCATCTGTAGTTAACGAAAAAGGTTTTTCAAAGTTTGGATAAATTAGTATCGGATCAGATGTAATAAGTATTTTTAATTTTTCAAATGCTGAGACGTACTCTTTGTTACTTATGTCGATTGTTGCATTTTTCTTAAGTTTTAAGGTCATTGGTTTCACGATTTGTGCAAAGTTTGGTATAAATTTCCTATAATAGCCACAGAGTCCTAGAAATGACTTGATTTCTTTCGTTGTTCTGGGTATTGGGAAATTTGTAATTGCGTTGACTTTTATTGGGTTTGGTTTTATACCTTCAGTTGTGACAATGTGACCAAGGAACTCAGTTTCCTTTTTCAAAAATTCACATTTGTCCAACTGCAATTTTAAATTGGCTTCCCTAAGTTTCTTAAAAACTCTTTTCAATGATAATATGTGTTCTTCCAATGAAGTGGAATACACTATTATGTCATCCATGTAGACTAAACAATCTTTATAGATTAAATCTTCTAAAAGGTTGTTCATGCAACGTTGAAAAGTTGCAGGGGCGTTTTTGAGTCCAAAAGGCATGCGAGTGTACTCGTAATGGCCATTTTTCGTCGAAAAAGCAGTCTTTGGAATTGAATCAGCATCCATTTGGATCTGATGAAAGCCTTTTGCCAGGTCAATGGTAGTGAAATATTGACATTTTCCAAGTTTGTCTAATATATCATCCATAACTGGTATTGGGTATTTATCGTCAACTGTAATTTCATTTAAGTTTCGATAGTCAATTACTATTCGGAACTTTTGTTTTCCTGATGCATCACTCTTCTTTGGTACAATCCAAATTGGTGAGCAATAAGGAGAATTTGATTTTCGGATAATTCCTTGTTTTATCATTTCCTTCATTTGGTTTTCGACTTCTTCGTCATAAGCTTGGGGATACTTATAAGGTCGTTTGTAAATTGCATCTTCATGTTTAGTTTGAATGACATGCTTGATTGTACTGGTGAAAGTCAAATTTTCACTTTCTTTGTACTGTATGTCTCTGAACTCATGAAGGATTTTTGTTAATTTTAATTTTTCTTCCTCATTGAGGTGTTCTAATCTGAACTGGTTACTTTCTATTAACTCATTTTCGATTGCAAAATTAAACGGTTGGTCCGTTGTAAAAGGCGGATCAAGGCAATCAAATTCGGTATCTTTCACGTAAGGTGGATCAACACTATTGACTGCGGTCTTGTCCTTTAAGAATTCTTCATGATTATATCTCATGATAAATGGGTAATCGCTTAAGGTGACAGTTTCCTCTTTATAATTTATGTTTGCTTCACAAGCCTCGAGATATTCCCTGCCTAATAATACATCATAATTTTCTGAAAATTCGTGTATAAAAAATCTTTGGTGTTGTGGACAGAGTTTACTGGGGGCTAAGGAAATACATTGGTTTAAACAAATATTTCCTTTTATCGTCTGGACTTCTAAATGACAAGATTTAATTGGGAAATTCAAAAAGTTCTTTTTCATTAGATTTATAGAGGAACCTGTATCGATTACGCATTTGAGGTGAATGTTGTTCATTATTAGTCGAATGAAGGGGTTTCTTCTAGTTCTTGGTCCGAGGCTGCGTGATGAAAATTTTCGGCAGTATCCATTTTGGATTGACCACTAGAACTTTCGCGTTGTCTTTTGACAGGCGGATTTGAAGTGTTCGTTGAAGTTCTGTTTTGTTGGTAGTTCATTGGGTTTTGGAATCTACCTTGATTTAGTTTTTGTTGAAATTCATTATGCAACTGTGGGTTGCTTTGATTTGGGGCTTGAAAGTTTTGAGTGGCATTACTTGTGTTTGGTGGGCTTGCCATTGGATAGAAATTATGAGAGTTTCCCCTATTCCTGCGAGCATCACTACTGTTTGACGTAGTTGAGGTGTTGGTTTTTGAACGGTCAGAAAAGTTGTTTTCGTATAGTCCCTCTCTTTGAGCTACTTGTTTTAATTTAGTTATTGTCGTAATATCGTACCTAGCCAGAGTCATAAAAATTCGGTCGGGTAATTTTCTTGTTATAACGTCTTTGATTGTGTTGTTCATAGCATTGGTGTACAGAATTGTTTGTGAGTCTATGCCTTCTAACATTAATTTGTTTGAAATTACAAATGATTTATACTCAAGGTCTTCAACAAACTTACGGATACTTCCGTTATAATTAGTGTTGTAGAGTCGACGAAGCAGTTCTTCATAGGGCGTCTGTGTTTTGAATTCGTCGATGAGCGCGTTCCTCAGTTGTATCCAGTTTGTAGCTCCTGATAGCTGTGCGACTCGCTGTGCTGTTCCAGAAGTCTGTAGTTCGATGGCTCCAAATAGAACGTTGTGTTGTCTCAGATCTTGGGTGGGGTATAGCTGCATTATATAGTCCACTCTTCTCACGAACGCCGTGAGCTCTTCCGTTTGTCCATCATAGGTGGGCACTTGTTTTATTTGTCCAAGAGCTTGCTTCAGGAGAAGCTCTGACAAAACCATTGGTGGGGTTGATGGAGATGCTGGGGGTGTCATGATTGATGTTGACAGTGTATTTATTTTTTCTTTTTAATGTTCGGGTTTTCTTTGTCTTGTTGTGGCCTAGGATTACAATTATCCTTTAGTGGTCACAAAGCAAAATTGACAAAGTTTGTCACGTTTTTTAAGCACAAAACTTGGTTTTATTTAACCTAGGACTTCAGTTGTCCCTTAGTGGTTAACACTTTTGTTGTAACTTAAACACGCACGTATGTTCTTTAGCGGATATGTATTTTGGTTTAATAAAGTTCAACTTTACTCTTGACTTTGGATATGCGGATCCTTAGTAGTCTTTTTAGTTTAGTTGATTACAAACACTTTACATATCCTACCGGCTGCGCCAATAACGAGTTCCAACTTTAGTTTATTTAAAAAAATATAACTTTATTTAAATAGAAAACTTAAAGCGAGTTGAACATCGGAGTTTGAGAATAATTCAAGACTAACTGTTAAATGTTTTGACGTCGCATAGCAAACCTCGGCTGTGAGCTTTTGGGGATTGAGCTTTGCGCTCTACTATAAACAGAGAGATCTTAGGGATCGCTCTTTTGAGAAGACGAATATTTGGGTGCTAAGCAACAGCCTGGATTTGTGCCGCGTCGGCAGATTTGACCCTTGGTGGGAATGACAATTCTAGCGGATGTTTATATTAACTGTTTCGATCGTGGGAGCGCTTGAATTGTTATTTTCACCAGCCTGTTATTGTTATTGATATCTTATTACTTGATAGGGGGAATATGTGCGAGAATATTTAGGTGGCTATGTGCATTACATATGTTACTATATTTATTAAATGCTGATAATTAATCAAATGATAAAGTTAAATATTAAAAACTGTTCATTTGCTGAAAGCCTGCGAATTTTAATAGTTATTTTTAATAAAGTTCGTTTGCCGAACAAATCTTTGGCTAATTGACAGGATTGTTCATTAAATGAGATTTTTATAAATATTTACTGAATGAATATTCACATTTAGCACTTGAGCACTTATCAGATTTAATCAGCTTTAGTAGTGTCTGAACAATTAATCGGCAGGTGAACAGATTGGCAACTACACTCTGCATCAACTTGCCGAGAGAGATGACGATAATTGGCCATAAGCCAGATTAGCAGTAAGTCGGCTTACACATTCTTAACTGAAATTAAAAATCCACTTACTGTTCTCCACGTATCCGCGAAACAATGATAAAAATCATTCTGCAACTTTTGCAACGGCTGAAAGGTCAAGGGTTGCATATTAAAATCTTCAAGTGATAATCCAGAGCCATACAGAATATCGATAAATACGTAATAGTTGTGTCAACTTCATAGCTTTAAGTGTACAATTGCATTTGAACATTATTCAAATTAGTTGTGAGTATTCACTCTTAAATTCCTATACACTAATTGGTAAAGCTGTTGCCAAATTGCCATATTTAGCGTTAGCTCTATAATTAAACCACTTTTAAATTTCCATTTAATTCAATTTTTTTATCATTCTAAATAACTTAATCATGTAAGTCAGCAATAAATAAAGTTAAATTTAGAAAAGCTTAGAGCTTAAATTTTATTTATTGCCACAAGAATTGAGACAATGAATGCAATGTAAATGGATCGCATTAAAACTAATGACCGACTTTCATACTTTACACAAGTACTATTCGCATAGGAGAAATGCCACGTTACTGACCGACCATTTAGCTATAAAAAAGAGTTTAACTTTTCCCCCAACCCTTGACCCTGCCACTGCTGCTGTTGCTGCTGCTCGGCCAACCGCATGTCAGTTTGGGGTTAGCTGCTCTTCCGACTCTTCTCTCAGCACTTGGCTCGCTAAGTGCATTTTAATTTGTCTTTCATAAAGATGTTGGCCATTGTCGATGTTGCGCTGCCGTCATTACAGCAAATTGCATTAAATTAAAATTCTATACTACACTATTTAAGGACTTGAGACAGGTGATTAACCACTTGGAAGGGTCAAATGGACAGCACTCTGCAAAGTGAGTGGCATTTCATGCTGTGGCCAAATCTAATCATGTCGAGGCATCAATTTGACGCATGTTTAACTCTTGTGACTACAAATTGAATTACCCACAATATTCCATGGATAAAAGTCCAATAATTACTTAAGGCTGAATCAATTTAACCAATTAATTAAAGCCTTGTTTGCTTGACATCTGAATTTTTACTGCACATACATTGTTCGTTAAGTGAGGAGTTTATATTTTGAAAAAAAAGTGTCCGAATTTTTTATAATTTCCGATTCATATTTTCTTTTTTTATTATTTACATTTGTGTCTTAATTTATTTTGCGGCAAAATTTTTGCATCATAATATTGCTTACTTGGGCAACTAATTTTTTATTTTTTTTTTTGATTACTTTGTGCTCATACAATTTTGATAAACCTTAACAGTTTTCCATGAGGAAAGTAGAACTTATAATTTTTTAGCGTTTAAATTGACTCCGCGTTTAAACTAAGATAATTAACATTTAATTTATTCATTTATTGGCTGGGAAATGGCTTCTAAATGAATTAAATATCTCTCATTTACTAACTTTGAAAATTTTAATTTTTTTTTTAATTATTATTATTTTATTTGGTTTTATAATTTTTTAAATTATTTATTTTAAACCTTTATATTTTGGTCAGAACCTACTTACTGAGCTGATTAAAACGAAACTCTTTAAAGAATTTAGCTTAAGATTATCATTGGATTAAGATCATTTTTATTGTATTTAATTTAGTTGTTATTTTTTTTTTTATATAAAAAAGGCTTATTATTGTGCTTAACAGCTTTTCAGTATTCCAGTATTAATCGACATTGGCAATTTCGACTGAAAACTGTCTGCATTTTCACAGGAAATTCGGTTCTCATTTGCACTGCCTGAAAATTGTGGACGAAAAGTACTCGGCAATTTAATTTGCAAATTTTGTTTACTTTGTTGATTCATAAGGCGATTGCATTTTGTAATTGTGCCAATTACAAGCAACTTGTACAGACGGAGTGAAAGAGACCAAGGATAGTACGAGAGAAAGTGGGAATGAGAAGGGAATTGAGAAATGAAAGACGTCTGCTGAAAGTTGACTTTCAGCAGAGGCGTTGGAAAATGCAAGTGCATAATTATGAATTAGTTATTGCTCATTAGCTGAATTGCCAAGAAGTGCCAGAAAAAGAAAAGCACAACGAAAGAACTTGTCTGGCAGGGAACGCATTTATACAGTAGGTGCCAAAAATAGATGGATCAGACGGAACAGCAAATATTTAAATTTGTACTTATTAACTTCTTTGTCCTAATATACAAACAATAATTGTGTTTTGCTTTAACTTAATTCTGCATTGGTTTAATTTAATTTAATCTATTTTAGCAGTATTCAACTTTCTATACAAAACTAAATTTTAATTTTGATTTTAATTGTACTCTAATTAATTTATTACATAAATTGTTCTTGGCTTAAATAGTTTAGCTAATTTGAAGAGAATAATCTTTTTTCACTTATTTAATCAATCTATCTCCTACCATTTTTTGTGTCTCAATTTTCTCTCTCCACACAATTTTTATTTTTATTGATTTAAAATGCAAGAATTTCAAAAGAACTTTGTAAATTCCTTTGAAAATGGAATGTCTTCGGGCTTTAGTTATGAGAGTTTGTAAAAAAGATGTTTATTTGCCTTAAAATAACTAGAAAATATTAGAGGCAACTGTATGCAGTTGAAAACTCAAAATGCTCAAATAAAATAAATTCCAGGAATTTCCGAAGTCATAAATATATCAAAAGCTCAACCAATATACAATATTTTCTCTTATTGTTGTTTGTTTAAGCCTTTGTTGTTGTTGCCAGTTTGTTGCAATTTTCTTGTGTGGTTATAAAACGTTATTGTTTGCCGCATTTCTTAAGTTTATTGTTAACACATTTGGCTTTAGCTGGCGTTGGCAATGCCACTTTTTTCGAGTCATTGTTACTGCTGTTGTTGCTGTTGTTGTTATTTTAAGTTGCTGCCATGTTGTCATCATGGCCAGCATCAAGCAACAACAACAACAACAACTAGCCATTGTTCCATTTTGTTTGAAAAATGACAAGAATACATAGCCGGAAACAGACATTTGCATATATTGCGGTTGTATTCTCTGCTCTGTTCGCTTGTCATTGCAATTCCACAGCTTATACTCTGTAGCTGGACCGAGAGGGGTATAATGAATCTGGGCATTACTATGCAAAGAATGAAGGGAAATTCAGAATGTTGTCCAGTCAGCATCATATGCAAATGTACTGGCAGTTAAAAGTATATTTATATATTGAAATAATCTTAGGGTATTTAAGTCGATTGCGCTTCGAGTAATACTATTTTATTCGCTAAAGCTTATTGCCCGTATCTCTGGTCTGGTCTGCTCAGGACTTTGCTTTGCACTTGCCTCGGGCTAGCGAGGGATTCAAAAGTATCTCAACATTTGTCTCGCATTTCTTGTGAATAGTTGCTTTCGATGGCTTATCGCCAAAGTGGTTGACCGTTTGTTGAAAGTGGATGCAGATATATATCGAGATTAAGCGACCTACAACATTTTGCTTGTGCTATCCAACAACATGGCCTATCCCAACACAACAGTCAGCGCTTATCAACTGATAACAGCGCACCAGCTAAAGAGTTTGTACGTTTGTACGAGCTCTTAAGTTTCGAACTAAGAGCGAAACTCTACACAAAGAGAGCAGCGCCTAAAGGAGCAGTGACTGAGACGCTGGCAGCGACAACTTTCAAATGCTGCGACGAGCATCGCGATGTCTTCGGCAACACGAGCCGACGACGACGAGGACGACGGCGACGATGCAGCTGCTGCTCACGTACGCGCTGTGACGTAGTCAATGCTGCTGCTGCCGCTGTCGCTGCCAACGCTGCTGAGACGTCGACTGAGGCAGCGGCTTTTGGGTGCTCTGGCGACGCTTGCTGCTGATAAACATTTTTCGTTTATCATCAGTTTGTCGATGGCACAGCGCGCAACTGGACGTTCTTTCGCTTTCACCGAGACTTTCACGTGTGCCCCAACAATTTCACTAAACATTTTGCTTCACCTCTCTGTGTATATGTGAGTGATTGTGTGTGTGTGTGAGTGTTTAGTAGGGGCAGAACTTTAAACGGTTTTATCAGTGCTGCAAGTGATGTACGAATTTCACTACGAATTTTGCCGGCAATTTTCGCTTAAAGTTTATTTAGAAACAAAGTGGAATAAAATATATTTAACAAAAATTCAAACATCATAAAAATATCTAATTTGTGTTTTTTGGTGGCATGTCCAGCGCTGCATTTACTGAACAACGTCAAGCAAACAGTTATCAAAATGTGAGTAGGAAGTTAAAGTACAAATTTACACAAGTTACAATTACAAAAAGTACTTTATATATAGACCAACCTTACAATTAACTTAAATGTTTATTGAAATTTGAAGAATTTAACAGCAATTTAAATAGCCCGCCCAATAAATAATGAATACAATTTTCGTTTGTCTGCTTGACGTAGTTCGAAAATTGCTTTCACTTTCGCAGAGACACGTTTTCCAAGTAAAGCGATGCAAATAAAGCGATGGCTTGTAAAATTGTTCGAATGCATTTCTAATTGGCCAACAAAGCAGTTTAACAGTCTAACAGTTTAACTGACCTAACTGAATGAAAGATGGAGATGGGCAAAAGGAATAGAGACTTTATACAATTACCTGAAAGTATGCAACAATATTTTTACAATTTGTTTTCCTTTGTTATTGTTATCATTGTGGTGTTGTTGTTGTTTTAGCTAGGAGCAAGATACAAAAACAAAACAAGCTCTAAAGCGAATTTTGAACCATGGTTGTAAAAAGGGAGGAGTAGGAAGAGGGAGGAGAGAAAAGTGCAGAAAGGCAGCATAAAAGCGCACAAGACCTGAATGCGACTTGAAAAGTCAAAAATTATGTAAATGCAAAACATTTTTTATGCATGTAAACAATTTTTTGCGCCATTATGCGCCATCAAGTATGCAAAGATATGTTGCTCAACTCCCGGGGCAAAATCCAGTACCTAGACCGTCCGTCAGTCAGTCCGTCAGTCAGTCAGTCAGTCCGTCAGTCAGAGAGGAAGTGTGGCAGTCAGTCAGTCAACTGACATGCCAGAAATCGTGTTCTACCTGAGAATGTTCAGCTCAGATTTATGCGCTGGATGTCTGCTGTTGTCAGCTGGAGACGGCTCGGCAAATCAGTTTTGGCAGTTGTCTAAAATCCAAACTCAAACTCAGTCAAAGTAACATTCATACTCACAGCTTCAGCTACTGTTACAGTTGCTGTCCTGACGTCTCTCTGATGTAATCGCATTTGCTTTGGCCTGTCGCTTTAATTGAATTTAAGATGCTTTCGAGCAAAAGTTGACTTTCCTTTTTACATTCTACTTGCCAGCGATGCGTGCAATATTTAACTTTCGAGTTTCGCATTCAATTCACGCACCAAAACTTGGCCAGCGTCTTGTCTATGGCTACATCTTCTAAACAAATACAAACACAAACACACACACATACTTAGACTTACATACATGTATATGAACTGAAGCTGACTTATGCATAGGACAAAGTGCCACGTTTTTATTGTAATGCGAAAATCCCAGGCATGCTTTTAGTAGACAAAATATGCGCCTTTGGCGCTTAGTCACCAGCTGCTGTTGCTATCTCTTCCTCACTTGCTTTCTCTCTCTCTTTGGCTCTTTAGCTGTGTCTAACTCTCGCAGCTGGCGACATTTGTTACTTTTATTTACGCACAATCCCCTTGACTCTTTCCCAAAATATGTACAACATTGCTGCCAGCAAATAAGATTAACGTTGCCGCCTGAGCTGAAAGTAGTGAGCGCCATAAAACTTATGCCAGGACCCCAGAAATCGACCAGCAATGGACCCCCAAGCAGAGGCAGAGATAGAGGCAGAGGCAGAGAAGGGGCCATAGCCACAAACCATCAGCAGCAGCATCAGCCGGAACCCAGAAGCCAAGTCAACGACGCACACACACGCCGGGAGTTGCCGGAGTTGCCGCTGTTGCCGGAGGTGATTCCCATTCATCATCAAGTGGCGTCTCCCGTCACGAGTTTTACCCAAAACGTGCAACTTTCTCGCATATTATGCTGCAAACAATGTTCTAAGAACTTTCTACGCTGTGTCATTTGCTCGAGTCGAGTCGAGTTGAGCATAATGCAGCCTCTCGAGGTCTTTTTATGTTCGTATGTATGAGTATAATTTTTGGGTTTAAACATTTTTATTACTTACATTTGGGCGCATTTTGCCTGGGGATGCCAACCGCCTGTTTGCCTGTTTGCGGTTTATGGCCCAAAGTCCTGACCCCCAAAAGTCAGCTGAGTTTTATGTGCAGTCCGCTCGTTAATCCATTGCAGTCCGTGTTGGACGTGATGTGCCAATATGCGAGTACGCCAAGGTATACCAAAAATCACGCAATTAACACACAACATTGCGTATACGCAACGTTGAGTATAACGCGAAAGCTGCAAGTTAAACAAAGAGCCTCAAAATCATTTGCTTAATTTTCAGATAATTCTTTATTAAATTGTTTTTAAATTTGCTACCCACAGTTTTAATTACTCGCTTATTAGATGCCGTAATCAACTTGATGAATGAAGGCAAGAGGCCTTTTGCCAAGATATGAATATGAAATTTTCCATCTTGAATTTGCCTTAGCAAAGTTCTCCCTTGATCTCCCTCTAAACATATACATATATCTCCGAAAATAGCCAGTGCGAATTGTTAAGTATAAGCAAACTTTTAAGCAGCTTAAATATTAATTAATTTGTGCGCGAACAGAGCAAAAGTAAAAGCAGCCGCATTTTAATTTTAAATTTTAGGCCGACTTCTTCCTGGCAGCAACTGTCAACGACTTCAACTTGGCCAACGCCAAAAGTCTCGCATATTTCATGCACACAAATTAAACAAACTATGTATAACCACTCGCAGTCGTTTTTCCGGCTGCTCCATTAACATTTCAATTTTGTGAGCTTCATTTAAATTTGGGCCACTTAAATTTGGCAGCAGCAGATTCGGAGAAATAAATTACAATAAAATTGCCGCGGCATTTTTGAAAACGAAAATGAAAATGAGAGCAGAATTGCGGCTGCAGCAGTAAAGTTTAATATTTCCTTTAAAGGAATTATTAAAAATTGTGTAATAAAAGCAAAAGAGCGGCCATTAACCTGCCGAAAATGTGGAGTCGTAAACATATTAAAAGCTACTTTGCATAAACTTTGACCTGCCCCAAATACTCCAAGCACAATCCTTACCCAGTCCAAGTTCCAAGCAAGGACAAATGCCCATTTGCGATTTATTGAAAAGGGAAAAAGAAACGAAAGGCAAAAAACCATAAAATAAATGCGATGAGTGACGAGTGACGAGTGAAGAGTGACGGGCGACTGACGACTGACGAGACGGACGGACGACGGCTAAAGGACTCTGTTGACGGGCTGTGAACGTGGTCTTTATTAGGCAGGCCGAGTCGACTCGACTGGTTAAAAGGCTTCATTAAAAACACATTTCATGCATAAACGTCGGTGCCGCCGTCGACTTCATTTCAATGCAGCAAACTGAAGAAAAATAACGCAAAAAGAACGCAACAAAAAAAAAGCAAAGTCAGCTAAGCAACGAAATAAAAACCAACTGTGATATTATTTGCATTTGAAAGGCAGCTGTCTGAGCAGCAAACGCTGAACAAACAAGCGAAGGGAGTCGCAAAATGCAAAGTGCGAAAGAGATGGCAAATCAGTTGCCTTCGCGCTTTAAACCTCGCTTTTCAATTTTCGTTGGCAACGGCAGGCGACTTTCAAGTTAGTTTGAAAATCACATTTAATTGCTAAGCGATCAACAAAGTTGATCAACAATATTTCAGTTGATTAAATGCTATTGTCAATAAGCTTTAATATCATAAGTCAAAATTTCATATATTTACTAAGAACTGACTTAAATAATTATTATTTTGTGTACTTTGGAAATATATTATTAGAAATTAATTGTTTTTTTTGGGAGAATTTTAAAGCTTTTCAGTGTTTTGCTAATGAAATTTAATATCACAAGTCTCTCAAAAAGTGTAAGCCTGATTTTCAGCTCTATTTTCCAGCTTAATGTCATCTCAAAACTGCTTAAAACTAATAACAATATTATTTTAAATTAATTTAATGAACAAACGAAAAGTTCACAATTTTTTTAAACGCTTAATAATAATTATGATTAATTCGTTTTTAATTAATATCTAGGTCTAGAACTGTATTTAAGTGTCGCAATATTTGATTGAGTTTAAATTTTTCTGTCCCTTAAGTTCCAAAAATAAAGCCCTGCGGACGAAACATAAATATTTTGGTAATTCGCACAAGTTTCGCTTGCAATTTTCTCAAATATATCACAGAGGGATTTCCATGTTTTCACATTTTGTCTATAATCTCTTCTCTCCGATGTGCAGACATACACAAGCAAACACATCACACACACACACACACACACACATAGACATGGTCACACCCTAGCTTAGTTTATCAGAGCGCTTGCTTTATTTATATTTTCGCAGGGCGTTTTCGTGTCAGCAGCTGGCGAAGCGCGGTTAAGCTAAATATTTACAATGCAGTCGAGCGATAAAATGAAATGGACACGCGCCGATCCCTGGCCATTCCACGTTGACCATTCACACCACAGTGCCAATACTCGAAAATCGAAGTTAAGACCGTCGCTGTCGTAGCTATTGATACATAATCAAGTTTCAATTTCAAAACAATTCGGCAAAAACATTGCCAGTTATTTTCGCACCAGAGTGCTAGGAATTTTAAGCGTAGCGTCGACTGATCAAATCTGCGAGGAGATTGAGGCCAGAGGGGCTTAAAAAACGACGTCGTCAACGTTGTCATGTGAGCCAAAAATTAAACGAAAACGAAAACGAAAACGTAACGAAACGGGAGAAAACAACAAAGAAAGGGCCAGTGAAATGTATACAAAAGGCAGGCACAGAGCACAGCCACTGACTGCATTTGACAGCAGGCGGCACAGGCTCGTATGCCACATGCCACATGCCGCATGCCGCATGTGGCAGGAGCTGAACCCAAGCTGACTGACGGCAAGCACACATCAAAGCGACGGCAACACGCATCGATGCTGTTGCTGGTAGTTCATTATGCCACTAGAACAGTTTAATGTCGTTTAAAGAGTCGCTGCCACAAAAACAGTGCAAAACAAAGCCACAGTACCGTTACGGGTGCCGGGTGCCGAGGGGCGACGCAAGGGTTTCAATTCTACACTCAGTTCAGACTGCGGACAATGGCCGTTCCACATTGTACAACTGTGTTAAACTCACACACACATACGCACACACAAGCTGTTTGTGTTTTGTGTATTATAAGCAATTTTCCATTTTCCATTTTTTTCTCTTTTGCTTTTCTGCTTTTTCCATTTTCCTTAGGTTGGTTGTTTTTTTTCAAGTTTTCGCTTTGCGCTTTGTTACACGCTGACAGGCGACTATGAAAGCGAATCGTAATGAAAATGGTAACAAACAAAATAATTGAAATTTGGTTTAGCACAACAAAAGCAACAACAAACAACAAACAGCAACAACAACATGAGCAACAGTATCAACAGCGACGAGCCATGAAGAAATTGGCCAAATGAGAACAAAAATTTGAGGCGAATGCCAGCAAATGCCAGAACAAAAGCAGATGCCGACAACATAGAGAAAGAGCAAAAAAAAAATGAAGATGAGAATTTAAGCCAAGTCCAAAATGAAGAAAAAACAAGAAAAAAGTGAAGAAAGAGCACAGAAAAAAAAGAGACGACAGAAATGCTCAAGAAATTCGCAGACCAAGACGACAATGTGGTCTTATTTTGTGCAGATTTGACAGTTGATTCTGGTCTTTATACCCTGTGGCCGAGTAATGTGCATAAATGGGTATATAACTATCCTCGGCTCGATGTCTGTTTCGAGATTTCCACAACAAGTGTCGTAGGGTTAAAGCAGGGTATCTACTAGTTGAGCTGCGTTGATTAGAGAGCATTCTTATTTGTGGTTTTTTGTCTTTCAGTGACTTGAAAAGTTCTCGGCCACTGCAAATTAAATTTTCCAATTCGCAACGCCCATTCTTAATGTCGTATTCAGCTTTACCTTGACTTGCTTAGGCAGACTGGATAAAGACTAACAACAACAGCAGCACAGACATATAATATTTAATTTTTGAATTCTGTTTAAAATTACAATAAAACCGCAGAAGAGAAATAAAATACCAAAAAAAAAGGGAAACTCATTTGTAGACAGTCCGAAGTTTAAGTTTGAATTTCCTGGTAGTTCTGTTTATTAAACAATTTGCTAAAATATTTAAAATGCGTTAGCAAATCAATTTCATTTAAGAATCTAACTGTGTCCAAACGAGTCCAACTTTACCGCACTAAATTTCTACGAAAAAGTTGAAATTGTGCAATTATTTATGCATTTGCGTTGCGATAAAAGCCAAAGTTAGTAGTGTACTTCGGATGGAGCTTCAATACCTTTGCAGACATCGCTGCCCCCAACTTTTGGGGCAAAGTTATTATATGCCAAAACGACAGCAGCAGAAACACCAACAGAACCGGAAGCAGCAAATGACAAAATAAATTCGTTCGTTCCGCACCCAAAATATAAAAAAGTAAATATATAGAATGCCAGATCGAATATTAAATGCTCTTACAAAGATTTCGAATGAAGTAGACTATATAGAAAACTTGTAATAAACTTTTCAGATAAAACTCATGGCATCTAGTCAGGCTGTAAAAAATAAGAGTATGTCGTTCTCAATTCAAGAAACATTTTTTAATTCCTCAAATTTAAGTAATTTTTTATATCAAACTTAAAATAACTTCAACGCCTTGCGATGTCCAGTAAAATTATCCAAATCATCATAAAGGCATTAAGTAAGTTTAAAAGTATGTGAAGCGTGATAACAAAAATTATTATGTAAAAAAAAGTCATTCAGGCCTGTTCCGGTTTTCACTTTCGATAAGATTTTGCGGAAGTGAAGTTTTTCAACCTGCTTAGAGCATTTCGGCGAAATTCTGCGGATTGAAATCACTTTGAGTTGATGAGTTTAAGTCATATAAAGTGAAAAACGATAATTCTGAAATACTTAGTCTTAATGGAAAGTGAATAAATGAATTTCACTAAATGCTATAAAATAAAAAGGGAAAACCGGAACAGGCCTGATTATTTCTCATTTCTCGTAAATCAAGAAATTTACTTGATTCTTGTGATTCTTTAATCAAATTTGATTGGTCCTTGGTTAAAGAATCCGTTTGCTCATTTTCAGTAATTCGTACAATTATTAAATTTCAGTACAGCTTTTTCGGCTCGGTTTATTTCCCTCACTTTTGAAGGCGTCACATTTTCTGTGTCGAAGTAAATAAACTCTCTCCAGTGGCTATCGTTAGAGCGAAGCCAAATGAAGCTCTGCAAACATGAATCGAAAGGATCTGCTGCGATTTAGAACTTGGCCAGGTTTTGCCAGACTTAGCCCCGCAATTTCCATTTCGAAGTCTCATGAATAATTTAAAGTGTTGCCTACTTTTGGGCGCACGGAAAAGACTTAAAGCTAAAGTTTGCTTGAAATTCTGACATTTACGCACTGCTACCGATTGAATGACAGTATGTACATATATGTACATGTATATATGTATATATATATGTATGTGTAATTGATTTACTTAATTGCATAATTACAAGGGCCAAAAACATGTTCGTGCATTACAAATCCTCTAATTGTAGCCATGGGTAATTGCTTGTATCAATTGCTTCACACACACACACACACACACGCACAGCGCGATAACGGTAACTAACGCAACTTGGCGTCGCTTGTCGTATGGCATTGATAATGATTGAAAAGAGGGAATGTCAGTTGACAGTGAAACGTGTCCTCAACTACAACTACAAACAGGTCATGAGGTTGCTTTCATTTTGTCTTCATTTTATCTATGTGCAGTGAATTTTTCATCATCAGTTTTGCTTTAAAGGCACTAGAAAATTAGCACAGGACCACAAAAGTAACCCAAAACTTTCACAAAAAAAATGAGAAAAAAACAAAGTAATTTTTTGCATTCATTGTTTAAATTTATGGTTATCTTAGCCCGGAGAAAGTAAGGCACGCAAAGTGCACACGTTGTCGACATATCAAAAATGCAGAAAGTGTGTTTGCTTGTTCTTTTTTTTTACTTTTCCTCTTACCTTTGGTTAATTTGGCAAAAGTCTAGCAAAAAACGTGCACATGACCTTGAACCGCACCCTGACCCCTGTCCCCTGGCCGCCTACTGGCTAACGCCAACATCGGCTGCTTTGCCATCAAACGCAGACTTTTTAATGAAAACGTGTTTGTTTTACCAAAACAGCGGTCGTAAATTGCAGCTGGTCCTTCATCTTGGTGTCCATAAACATGTACATATGTAGATATATATCTTCTATCTGCAGCATATGTATCAACTTATGGATAATGGCAGCAACTCAACCACACGCATACATCAACAAAACTGTTTCAAATTACCAAAATGCGTTTTTATGGTCTTCATTAGTAGGAGAAATCGTAGACAAGTGAAATTATCATCTTAACTGAAAATATACACAAGATATGGCTCCGACTTATGTGTAATAAATGGATTTTAATTGGGCAATTATACAAGATTTTAAGTTGTTCATAAAACTGTCATAATTTCCTTGCTTCTTCTGAATAACAATCATCTAATTTCGGATTAAATTTAACAATTAGCTTTGAAATTTGGAATTCATGTTAAAGGACTATAAATTATCTTAGATTGAAGTGATTTACATATAGAAGAGTTATTAACTGGAACTCAAAGTTTCTTGAACATATAGCTCTGATATATAGAATATGGACGTTACAAACATAACTTGGCATAATTTCAGGTGATTTATATTTATTTTACATACATTAAGGTGGAGATAACTTTATCAATTTTTATGCGCACTAAACGAGCGAACGAACGTGTAAACTAAAGGTAATTTAGGTGGATTTGACAACATCTTTGGCAGGACATTTCAACTTGGTTTGTGTGTTGCGTGTTGTTGTCGCAGAGCTTTACCATATTTTATGTATGAAACTTTATGGATTTTATGGCCTGCCCGAAGTACGTCTGATAAACGCAGCCAAACTGTGGCAGAAATAACAAGTGGATCAGTCGTGTGCACTCGACAGTAATATACCATGAGCCTAGGCCACGGCAATTTATACATTATCTTTAAATTTTAAAAATTAATTAAAAGTAAAAATATTTTTAAAAACGAAAAAAATTCGTTGATCTATCCAGGAATTGAACCCACGCCCCCCGCGTGTCTCTACCATTAAACTGACAATTCAAATAAACGAAAAATATTAAATAATTAAAAATCATTCGCATCGACCAGACCGGGTCTCGAACCCCGATCTCCCGCTTCGCGTGCCTAGCACCTATCACTCGGACCTCTCCGCCTCTTAGAGTGATGCTGGCAAATTCGATAAACATTCTCGATAAACATTCTGGCAGAGTAAATGTAAAATCAATTAAATGACGAATAATTCTATTTATATACATATGAAGCTGCCAATCTTTAAAGCTTATTATCTTCACTATTTATGGCCCAATCATGTTGAAAGTTGGTAATTAGTCTCAGGACATGATCCTACACCCGTTGGTGTAAAAAAAATTTGAAATTTTAGCTTAAAACCCTAGATTAAAGGTGATGAAAGTTTTTGATGAATTACGCCCACCACAGTGGGCGTGGCAAAATTTTAACATAAACTTGTTCTGCCTGACATTATAGGTAGTCTTCATTCCAAATTTGGTGGTCCTAGCTCTTACCATCTCTGAGATCCTTTCGTTTACACGGACCGACAGACAGACGGACAGACGGACATGACTATATCGACTCGGCTGTTGATGCTGATCAAGAATATATATACTTTATGGGGTCGGAGATGCTTCCTTCTCCCTGTTACATACTTTTGAACAAACTTAATATACCCTCAGGGTATAAAAATAATAGAGGAACGAAAGAAAACGAAATAAAATCGGAATTTATTGCACTAAACAAGTGGCTGGACTGTGTCTCTTTTTTGGATAGGAGGGCACTTGGCAGGTAAACTTTTAAATTCAATGTCAGTGTCAAACTGGCTCAGTAAATGCTGCTTGCCAATTGCCACTTGCCTTTGCAGCAAAAGTTGGCCAAGTTCGTTTGGTTTTTAATTGCGTTGGGAACAAACATTTGAGATAATTATGCCTCGATTTGGCAGACAAGTAAACAAATTAATTAAGAGTAAGCGTGTTAATAACGATTCTAGGGGCACACACACGAAGACACACATACACACACAATAGTACCGCGAGATCTTATGGGCCCCTTAGTCTAGTCTACGTTTATTTTTTTCCTCTGTATCTACTTGTCTAGTCTCCTATCTTTAAATATCTGTTCCTTGTTTATTTGTGTACTTTACCGAAATAAAAAAAAAAAAAAAAAAAACACATACACACACATAAATTAAGCGGAAGCAGCTGCCAAGTGTCAAGCATGCCTTGGCTTTTGTTTTATGTTTGTCTTGCTGGCACTTTGCTATTGTTGTTATTGTTGTCGCTGCCAGCACGCATTAATGTTAATTATTAAGCAAGTGACAATTTGAGTGATTTCCTTGCCCCCAAAACGCTTAACAAACGGCAACAACAAACAGCACAGCGACTCGAAGAACAATCAAAGCGTCACTTGATGACCCCCGTCCCCCGACCCCCTACCAGATTGAGCAACAGTATTTTTGCTGGCCAACTGCCTTTTGGTCTTGCCATGCAGAAAGAGATGGCATGACCAATGTTGTCTTTGTCTTACCGACGCTGCTGTCCCTACTGTCATACTGTCATTTGTTATCTGTTCGGTTTGACATGTCGCTACACTCACACTGTCCAGTCGAGTAGGCGTGTTTCTCTTGGCCACATCGTTTTCACACGCAGCCACATTGCCAATTACACCTATTCACACACACAAACACACACACATACACATACAGACACAGTGTGAAATGTCAACAGCAGTGACATGGCTAAAGTGGAAATGGTAATTGCGTGTTAATTGCTTTACGCGTTCAAAGTGCTTTTCGCTATACGTTTTATTCGCACACTTTTTATGTTGTTCACACTTGCACTGACACTGACTCACACACACTCACACCCACACACATTCAGGCAGAAACACAACTAATCAATCTGTCCACATTGTGAAGTGCACTTTACACATCGACAATATTTCAACGTTAACTAATAAATTTACGCTGCCATTGATTGATTTCAAAGTGATGACAATTAATGGCAGTTACAATTTTACATCAATCCACTTTTGTTAGAATTTGCATTTGAAAGTGACAAGCGTTGAAAGAAACATACGAGACTTCGCTATAAAATGAATCGCAAACGATGTCAAAAGTTCGGTTATCTCGGAATTCTTGATTCAAATACGATTTATTTCGAAGATTATTTTTGGATTGCTTTCGCTTCAAAAAGCAATGTTTGTTCTGGAAGAATTTTATATTCTTTGCGAATTATGTTTTATGGGATCAAATAGTTACCCTTCCTACAGGAGGTCTTAAGAAACACAACTAAAACAAGTGGATCAGTCGAGTGCACTCGACAGTAATATATCCTGAGCCTAGGCCACGGCAATTTATACATTATCTTTAAATTTTAAAAATTTATTAAAAGTAAAAATATTTTTAAAAACGAAAAAAATTCGTTGACCTATTCAGGAATTGAACCCACGCCCCTCGCGTGACTCTACCATTAAACTGAAAATTCAAATAAACGAAAAATACTAAATAATTAAAAATCTTTTGCATCGACCAGACCGGGACTCGAACCGCGATCTCCCGTTTCGCGTGCCTAGCACCTATCACTTCGACCACTCCGCCTCTTAGACTGATGCTGGCAAATTCGGTTAACATTCTCGATGTCCATTCTGACAGAGTAAATGTTAAATCAATTAAATGACGAATAATTCTATTTATATACATATGAAGCTGCCAATCTTTAAAGCTTATTATCTTCACTATTTATGGCCCAATCATGTTGAAAGTTGGTAATTAGTCTCAGGACATGATCCTACACCCGTTGGTGTAAAAAAAATTTAAAATTTTAACTTAAAACCCTAGATTAAAGGTGATGAAAGTTTTTGATGAATTACGCCCACCACAGTGGGCGTGGCAAAATTTTAACATAAACTTGTTCTGCCTGACACTATAGGTAGTCTTCATTCCAAATTTGGTGGTCCTAGCTCTTACCATCTCTGAGATCCTTTCGTTTACACGGACCGACAGACAGACGGACAGACGGACAGACGGACATGGCTATATCGACTCGGCTGTTGATGCTGATCACGAATATATATACTTTATGGGGTCGGAGATGCTTCCTTCTCCCTGTTACATACTTTTGAACAAACTTAATATACCCTCAGGGTATAAAAAAATCAATGAAAATATGTTATTTTTTTAGCTATTTTGTTTGTTAACAAACTAAAAACAGAAAATTATTGCGGAAATGTTTGTAAAAGTGGCTAATATGCTTAAATTAATATATGTACTGAAAAATATCTCGAAAACTCTCCAATAAAGTACATATCCTTTTAAAAAATAGAGATTATTCCAGTATGATATAAGAATATCATGAAGTACAGTTCATTCATGATGTTTCCATCAAAGAAGCACTCTTTCTGGTGGGAGAACTGAAGATTTATATTGCATTTTCGGCATGTAATTTGCGTTTAAAATTCCATTTCGACCGTAAAATTCTGAAAAATGCTTTACTCCATTAAAGCGAATGTTTGCAGGCGGTAAAAAAAATGCCTTTTTTCCATTAACTTTATTTTGAGGACGTTTGGTAACGCCCCTAGGCGGGTAACTTTTGCACTCAGCTGTAACGCTAAAAAGCCCGTTCCTTTTTCAGCTAAATAAAGTAAAAGGGGATATTGTATTCGTTGCAATGCACTATGGTCCCAAAGCCGTTTTTTTTTACGTAAATTCAAAAAATCGTAATCGTGAATTATGCAAGAAAGACATTTTATTCCAATAGCAAATATTCCAATGAACTAAGAAATTAAATTTTTTTTTTTTTAAGCATCCCTGGAATTTTTTCTACGGACCTGAAAGTTAACTGTTTATTTTGTGCGCACGAGGTTGAGATTCCCACAACATATTCCTCATTTTAATTTTATTTTTAAAATAAATAGAAAAGGGCACATTTACAAAAATAACTATGGAAAACATAGCTCCAGGTTTGTTATACATGTTAGTATATGTGTTTTATTTGTAGAAGTGTTTTGTTTATTGTTTAATGTGCTTTTGTGCAGTGTTGTTTTAGCTGAGCATAACCTCACATAAATTGTCTTTCGTGGAGTAGAAGTAAGTTTATTGTCGTGTATTGTCGTAACTATAAATGCAGTCTTGTGTGTCAATGTTTTTTCTTTATGAACTCCAATTATCTTGTCCCCGAATTTCCCCGATTCCATTTAATCCCAAATTTTACTTGGCAACTTTGAGTTCGAGCATGCTGAATTGCTTGAAGTGTGGCTGCAAAGCCAGTACAAAGCATCTTCAATTTTTTACTTTATTTTAAAGAAGTTTGATGGAGAGCTTTTGGAAACTAACTAACTAACTAACTGAGCAATAAAAATCATAAAAATCATAAAAAACACATAAAAACCTAAAAAAACACACAAAATAAAATATTTAAAAAAAAATGCGTTTATAATTTATTTAAATTTTTAAATTAGAATTGTGCTGATTATTTGCATACAAGTAAGTTTAATATTTTAGTTTAAAGATTAAAAAAAATTTTTAAATTAAAAAAGCTATGAAATCCAAAAATTAGCATATTAAAATATAAGGAAAAGGGCGGTGCCACGCCTTTTTCCCCTGTCAAAAATTCAATTGGTTTTATTTAGTTGAATGCAAAAAACCAGACTAAAAAATATTGTGTAGTTCTCGAGTTATTAATTTATGTAAAAAAAAAGGGCTTTGGGACCATAGTGCAATGCATGTAAAAGGGAGAAGGTAGCATCTCCGACCCTATAAAGAATATATATTCTTGATCAACATCAACAGTCGAGTCGATATAGCCATGTCAAACAGACTTCTATAAACCCCTCGCAGATCAAGTTTGTTTCAAATTTTTGCCACACCCCTTTTCGCCTCTGTAAATCGCGAAAAGCCACCACACGCACAGTTTTCAAGATATTAGGTTTTTTATTTTTTTATTAACGCTAACTACTATTATTACCTATCATCCTACTAGCTCGCAACAAGTTCGGCCAAATAGAAAGGTGTTAATGGCTGATTTAAGTTTTAAGCAATGTACTTGCCTAAAAGCATGCAATACAAAAAATTTTAAATTATTTAATCCAAGTAAGGGGTATCATATAGTCGGGAGCTCGATTATAGCCTGTCCACTTGTTTTTTATTAAATAAAGACTTGCGGCGTTTGTTTGGCATTAGCATTCAGATCATAAAGTCAATAATGTAATTACTTGTAGTTCTATGCCAGTTGGCACCTGATTATTGTCATGACCCACCACCACCACCATTACCGTTAGATTGTGTACTACCTTAAGATATTCCACGTGTCAACATATGTAGCCCCAGCCTGCTTCTGTTTCTGCCTTTGCCACGCTGCTAAGCACATTATGGCTGTCAACATGTTTATTATTCACCTGTGCATGAAAAGGGCCAAGTTATTAAAAACTTTGCCACATTAGGGCACACTGAACTGTGAAGCACTGGCAACAGTGGGTGCGGCAAGGTGACTCGGCTGCGTGGCAAGCACTTTTGCAAACAATTGGCAAAAAATGTTCTTCTTCTCTTTGCGAGTAACTCACAAAAAATGCAATAAAAGTTGCTCCGAATGCGACGTGTTTGCTTAAGTATTTTGTAGGTAGGCAAAAGATGATGGCAATGGTGGAAGGTGAGCGGTGGGCGGTGGGAGGTTGTACTTGAGGGCGTGGCATGCCAGCAGTCGACAGCCCGTTTGCTGATTGTGATAAATGCGACAAAGACATGTGTAAAATATGCTTCATGTGCCTTATTATTGCGTTTTATGGCCCATGGGGGCTGACAACACACACACACACACACACACACACACACACACACCTGCATGTCATGAGGTGCAAAACAAATTCCAAAATGTCGAAATGCTGAAATGTCGCCCGCGTTGTCGTTGTCGAGTTTCAAGTGTTTAAATATTTGCCGAGTTCCAACAATGCCAAAAATGTTTTTAATTATATTTAATTCTTTTTTCTTGTCGTCACTTCTTCTTTTATTTGGTTGAGTTCGCTTTAAAGCTGGCGGGATTATTGCATAATCAAGTGAAATGCACAACATGGAAAATAAGTTGCTCCCAATGGTCGCATAATCCATAACAACAACAACAGCTCATAATCAAATACAGCACCCCCGCAAATTTCCCCAGAGTAAAGGCTAAAAAAAGACGTATTCGCAAAATACGCGTACTCAAACATAAGTGTGTACATGTGTGTGTGTGTGTATAATTGTATGTGCTATAACTGTATGAAGACATAAGACACGTTTGCATATAAAAAATAAAAGAAGCACAAGAAAATAAAGCAGTGGCATTTTAATAATAGCACAAAGGCAACGCAATGCCAACGGCTTATGACATACAAAACACACACACACTTACATACACATATACGAAACATACATATACGAAATGCCTTTTTGGGTCCAAAGTCGAGAGTCTTTTCTCATCTGTAACTGGATATTTGAGTGAGAGTTTTTGACAAAGTCAACGCTCGTTGCTGGGCGACTTCAGTCAACCATTTACTTTTTAGACCCCGTACTTTAAAAAAGTAAAGGGGTCTATTAACTTTGTCACAAAATAAAATGTGCGTAACAGGCAGAAGGAGGCGTGGCAGACCCCATAAAGTATATATATTCTTAATCAGCATCAACAGCCGAGTCGATATAGCTATGTCCGTCTGTCCGTCTGTAAGAGCGCCAAGATCTCAGAGACTATAAGAGCTAGAGACTCCAAACTTGGTATGTAGGTCGTCTATATTGCAAACAGATCGAGTTTGTTTTAGATTTTGTATCGGACCACTATATCATATAGCTCCCATAGGAACAATCAGTTGAAAATCAAGTCTTAGTATGAAACCCTTTTTGTTGTTTGAGATATCTCAACCAAACTGACAGTATATGCATATGGGATGATCATATACATCCTGACTAAATTTCATTGGAATCGGACCACTATATTATATAGCTACCATAGGAACGATCAGTCAAAAATCAAGTCTTAGTATGAAAAACTTTTTTTCCATAGTAAGTACGGGGTCTCCGACAGTCGAGTATGCTCGACTGTAGCACCGTCCACTAGTTTTAAATCCACGTTTGCGTGACACATGTGTGTATACTTGTGTGTGCATCTGCAATTAAATAAGTTCAGAAATACGCAAACCTGTTGAAAAAGCAAACTTATGCTCAGCATAATCAATTAAGCAAAGTGCACTCTAAGAGAGAAAAAGAGGGGGGAAAGAAGGCAAAAGAAAGAACGAGTGGATGCAAATAAATGTAAGTTTTGTTAACAACACACACTCATACTCATACCCATGAAATAAATTCCCTTCTTGGCTTATGCGCACGCTGCGTATACGCAACGGAACACCAAGTGGTACTTTACCGCGTAATTTTGCTCGTTTTTCTCATACCGACTAGCACTTAAGGATGCAATTTCATAAAATAAACCATTAAAAGAAATAAGTTAAAGTGCATGTGGTCGTTTGGGCATCATTCCTTGGTTTTCCTTGTAGCCTGTGTGTGTGTGTATGTCTGTGTGTGTGTATGTCTGTGTGTGTGTGTGTGTGTGTGTGTGTGTGTGTGCGGGAAGTATGCTACACCAGCTGCCACTTTAATTGCATTTTAATTAATTTTTTCTTTGCACTTCACGTATCTCCACCCTCATGTGCTCCGGTAATGCATATAATTACTCCGAAGGCGTTAATTGCATTGCCACGTAGCTGACTTTAACAAATTTATAATGCACTTTAACCATACTCATCAGATCCAACATAATACAACAGAGAATGCTTCATTCAGTTGGCATTTAAGAGTACATTTGAAACAGTTCTCTTGGCAAGATCAGGGTCAAAGACAAACTAACAACCTGGCATTTGACATTCAGCACTCGAGTGCACACCAAAATAATATGATTAAAAGTGTCGAGTGCTGGAGCAACAGTTACGGGTAGACAGCAGAGACAATAAACAACTCAGTCTATTCCAGTCCACTAGGCAGTGGGCCACTAATTGTAAGCTATGCAAATGTTTGCCAAATGGCAAAAAAAAGCATGCAAAAAACCAAGAAGATAGTCGACCCGTAGTCCTTGGCTTTTGGCCCCAACGAGCAAATAAACAAACAATTAAAAGTGAAAGCGAATTTTACCGTGTGCACTGCAGACAACACAATACTAAGTTGGGGCAAGTTTGCACTATGCAACTAGACGACAGCTGAAATGTTCTCTTTAAAGTGGTTTAAAGGGCTCCAGATGAACTACACTTAATTGTAATGCACTCAAAATTAAAGCTAATTAATGTCTTCTTTGCAAAAAATGTTTTTTTTTATTTATTATATTTATTTAAAGAGAGAAAGAGTAAAATTATTATTCAATACAAATTTAAATCAATCAATGTCTTCTCTAATGAACTGACTTTAATTGATGAGTGGATTTATTAAAAGAAATAAATGTTCTATTTAATAAAATAAAAAACAAACAAACATTCAAATAACTGTGCAACTAGACGACAGCTGAAATTCGGTGAAATAATTCTATTCATATTTAGGCCAATCAATGTTATTTTTAATGAAATAATTAAATTATTTATTATATTAATTTAAAAAAGAAATGTTTTATTTGATTCAAGAAAAACAAAATTCATTCAAGTAACTCCAACTAAACTAAACTTACACATTTGCGTACTCAACTATCTGCGAACCAAATTTAATTAGCTGATCAATTCCCAGAGCAATTTTTGTATTGAATAGAGCTAGTTATTGCCAACAATCATGCTAACTAGCCAACGATGCCTGTCTCTTAATGTCCCTGCCGACAGAGAGATATAAAAATGACGAGCGTGCTGGGGCCCACGCGTCGTATGAGTCTGCTCTACTTTTGTTTTGTTTTGCTTTGCTTTTCTCCTTCTTCTCCTTCTCAGCCCATAACGCTGGCGGGCAGGTAAACACTACAGACACGTGTGTTAAGCCAGCGACTTAAAGTGCGTAAATGAGCAAAATACACACACACACACACACATTCACATTCACACATAGAGAGGGAGGACAGACTAACGAGAGGCAGACACAACAGCGTAGTGTGGCGCCTATTATGCGTATACTTAACATTTATTTCAGCCAGACAGTGAGCCCTTTGGGTGGTTGGCTGACTGAGCAAGTGAGTGAGGTAGTGAGTGAGTGAGTGAGCGAATGAGTGACAGCTCATAGACACCGTCGAGCTGTGCACCTATACATATACAATACATAAATTTATATACACTACGTATACTTAATATACAGACAAACAAACAAACAGAGCAAGGAAGCGTAGCATAAATCTCATCGTGCATTCATCAATGTCAAGCCACAAGTTTGCTTTTCATTTGTAATGGCTTCTCTGGATGTTTGTATACACAATACGATTCATATTATATACAAGTAAAAGCGAGGGATGTTTTAACAAAATGAATTGCATTTAATGCTCATTTTATTATATAGACTTAAGTTAATTTGAATCAACCCATGCTCAAGTATACTTGGAATACTTGGTATGCCATTGAATATTAAATGGTACACTCTTTCAGGCTATGATTAAGTTGCCTGTGTGTGTGAGTGTTTGTGTGTCAATTCCTTGAACTTGAGAGACGACACCGACTGACGCTGATGGCCGGGGAAATGTCGATTGATTTGCATACGTATGCCAACTGCACTTTCAACATTTTCACATTTCAACATTTCAACATTTCGCATTCCATTCACACAATGGCCACTCTTAAAACTTCAAGGCTGTAAAACGACAATTGCAGCGTTGTTCTTCATAAACTTTTACTACAGCTAAAAGCAGTGGAAATAGAGGCAAGTAACAACAAATAGAAGTGACATAGATTGCAAGCCATGAATGTAGTCGACAAAATAAATACCCTTGCTCAAGTTTAATGAGAAATGTCTGCCATAAAAAGACGTATAAAAAAAACATCTTTATCTGATAACAAATTTTGTGACAAATAATTTAAAGTTTTAAATAAATATATATAAAATTTACATACTAAAAAAAAATATTTTGCCCCTCCCACTTACACCTGTTTATCTCACGAGCCAGGTGAGTTTCGGTATATAACTCGACCTGATCGGACAGTCACAGCAAATTTTCCATTCTTCCTTGCTAGTCGTCTTTCGTACCCTTCGTGCTGCTTTCGTCACTAACGCGGACTATCGTGCGCAGTGACTAAAATCTCACTTGAACGCTACTTTTCAGAAAATGTACAGTTTGTCACGAAATTCTTTGCAAACCCTTAAAAATTTAAAATTTTGACTTTAAATAAGAAAATAATAGCTTATTATATATATTTGGAAATTTTATAAAACTGCAAAAAAGGCAAAGGAAAAATGGGTAAAAATTGTCATTTTTAGTATTTTATAAAAATTTTAAAAAATACTAGCAAAAATATTTTTGAAACATTTTTTTTTGCAGTTACTCTTAGAATTGTTCCAAGAATTTTTCTGCATCAAAATATTTTTTGCAAAAATTTTTGCATCATTCGAACGAAAATTAAATGACCTTTCCAAATATATATAATAAGCTATTATTTTCTTATTTAAAGTCAAAATATTACATTTTTAAGGGTTTGCAAAGAATTTCTTGACAAACTGTATATTTATCAGGAATTAAAACCGAAACGAATATCGGTTTCAGTTACGGTTTCGGTTATGTTCGCATTTAGGTTTTCGGTCAACGGTTGCGCAAAATCTTTGAATAAAGATTTTGTAACGGTCAACCGGTTTTTGTATGTTTTGGTTTTAAAATACCGGTATGGTTTCGGTTCACAAAAAAATTTTTTTTTCAAAAATTAATTTATATTAATAATATAATAATAATATTTATAAAGGCATTACCCTTTTAAATTTTCATTCACACATTTCTATCACATATTCTTCAATTTATTTTAAATTTATTTTATTTGCGCTTATTCAGTGTTATGAAAATTCGATCATGAACATCAAAAATTAAACATAAGAAAATTAATATCAAAAATCAAAATTTAAAATGAACAATAATTTTTCTTTTTTATGTATGAAAAACCGAAATTAACCCTTATAAATGAATCGGTTACTAAACGGTTATTTCGGTTTACAGAGTTTCGGTTTTAAGGTTTCGGTCAAATGAAAATAGTTTTTTCGGTTGCCGTTTTAAATTTCAATCGGTTTTTACCGGTTAAAGGTTACGGTTTCGGTTAGGGTTTTAACCCCTGATATTTATAAATTCATTTCTTCATAAAAAGTCCAAAAAATAATATTAATTTAATTTAGCTTGTATATATAATATGATTTAATATATTTAAACTCTGCTGATTTTTCTCTCTCTGTCGACAGCTCGCGTTGGGCAAACTCTCAAATGCAAGGCCAAAGCCCAAGTCAATTTCATTTAATAGCGAGCAACCACAAAACGCTGTCAACAAAGATGGCTGACTAGGCGACTAGGCCAAAAATTGCCCCAAAACGCCAACGCGCCGCGAATTGAGAATTGAGAATTGGGACAGAGAAAAGGTTGTGTGAATGTAAGGATAGGAGGGAGGTAACTGCAACAACTAATTTCGCTGGCTGCAAGTTTCATTTTACGAGCATCAGGCGCCAGAGATGGCTGCCAGCGATGGCTGTGAGTGCCGTCAACTGTCGAGTGCGCACATTAAGTAAATAAAGCGAAAATAAAATAGAAAAGCAGACGGCGACACGGTTCGTGTACTCGTATCGAAGGGGGCACAGATTGTGGCGCAGCTAAGAAGCTGCAAGTTGTACTCCCAAACTCACTCCATTTGCTGCTGCTGCTGCTTCAAGGGATTGCCTTTAATTTTTGTCACCATCAGCGTCGTTTGCTCATCGATTTTTAGTTGACAAGACTGTGCCTTGGCAGCTTGACGACTTGGCTGCTTGCCCACCCACATCCAGAAAGACACACACACACGCACACACACACACACAGTTAGATAGTTCTTTAAGCTCTTTAACATTGTCATTTTTGCAAAATTGATACGCGCATTTAACAGTTTCCGGTCGCAAATTTTCAATTTAAATCGAATGCAAATGAGTTGCTGGCTGAGTTTTGCCTTTTGGCGATTTGTCACCTCGGACAGACGAGCAGAGTGACAGCATTTCAATCGGCATGTTCAAAGCTAACAAGCTACAAAACAGCCGGAAGCACAGCTCACTCGAGTCATTTGGGTTTTCCCGTCGCTAAAACTTTCACAAAAAACAGAGAAAAAGAAAGCAGAACAGAAAAATTCAACTGCTCAAAAGCGTAACAAGCAACACAGCAAATCACTTGTAAACACTTGAGCCAAAAACCAGAGAAACGAGAAGTAGGCGGAGTAGGAGGTCAGGCAAGTGAAGCCAAACACAAATCAAAAGATAAACGTCTGCCGGATATGGGAGCCTGTGGAGGCTCTCTCTAAAGACAAGCCATTTATGCCGCTGCCCGGCGGCATAAAGATGAAAAATTGAATGCGTTGCAGAAGCATGACAAGGAAAGGAAGAGAGAGAGAGAGAAGGAGAACGTTGCGTAAATAAGGTGCAAATTTGCAGAGTCAGAGACAAATGAGCGGACACTCAGTACGACAAGTGGTGGACATGATCGAACATTGGACAGCTGCTTGCCATTTTCTTCTTGCCAACTGCCACTTTCCACTTGTCGCCCTAATATGTTAGTGTCAGGCTTGTACAGCACTTGGCCACTCACACAACTTGCCCATAAACAAATTGAAAAAAATTGTCAAACACAAAAACAAAAAAACATGAAAAAAGGCAACGAAGAAGCGTTGTTGTGCTCTTTTTCTTTTGGACAACTTTTCTGTTGCCGAAAAACAAAGTTTTTTCCTGCCTCTGCTTTAAATGTCGATAAAAGTTGGATGGCATGCTAATAATATTCACTCGGCGACCCAGTAACAAGCCCTAAGGGTCTGTTACACTCCCAAGCTCCTTCTATTTTCAAAATCTTCGGGATTGCTGAGAGTATTTGCAATAATGATTATTAGCCTGGCCCAATCGAGTTTGGCCTGAGGGTACTTCAACTTTGCAAGCATGTTGATTAAATTTTCAACATATTTGCAGCACAAAAAGCAAAACTTAATTAAATACATTATAAGCTGATTAATAACAATATTAAAACCAAACATTGCAACGGCTGTGCCATGCTGAAAAATTTCCTCATTAATATTAACAACATCATTTAAGTCCCGGCGACGCTTTTCGGCCCGATTATTTTTGCAATTATGCAAAGTAGCTGCTAGTTGGACATTGTTGTTGTCCTTGTCACTGCTGTTGTTGTTGTTGTTGTCGTTGCTGCTGTCAATGCATTCACAATGTTGAATATTAATAAATTTTTAATCAAAGCGTCGACCACACAAACGCCTCCAGCTAGATTTGAAGGTCCATCATGACTATAAAAGGCTCATCAAGTGTTGACCCTAGAGTGATAACTGGAGATTTTGACGAGTAGCCCATTACTTCAGCTGCTTTTAACGACAGCATATAGACTCTAATAGTAATTAGTTAGCTTAACATTTTGTTGTAGTTGTAATAAACAACAGCAAATCACTTGAAACTATAAACGGAGTTGATTGAATGTAAGAGCATCCGATTTCAAATTATAATGTTGGAATAAGTTAAGCGCAAGAAAAGTAAAGTTGCTTAACAAATTTAATATTTCAACGAAAATACTAAAATATGTACGAGGGGTCTAACAAAAGTTCGGTAAGTTAGCGACTTTTAAATCGTTTTTAAAAATTCCAAAAGTCTCAAAACTTTCGCAATACTTTTACATGGTTATTTTAAAAATCTTGGACAAATCGCAAATTAGCTGAAGGTATCTCAGATGAAATTCTACTACCTACGCAAATAGAAATTCACTAAAGCCTTTTATTCGGTTTTCCACGCAAACTGAAGCCGATACAAATATTTGATGAATGTCAAAATGTCTATGGAACGAATGCACCATCTCTGAAGACTATTTCAAAATGTTTCCAAAGATTCCAGACAGGACATTTTTGTGTAGAGGATGATCCCCGAGAAGGTCGACCAAAATTTTCAAACAAAACAACAAAGCTTGCCGAACACTCTTGATCTACCCAGGAAATGATTGCTTGTGAGCTGGACCTGAATGCCATAGCCGTATCTCGAATATAGCATCAAGATCTGATGAGTACGAAGAAGTTTGCGCGATGGGTTTCACGCATTTTAAAAGAGATCCAAACAGATGCTCAGATGCAGGTCTAGCAACTTTAATAAATTCGTTACTAATGACAAAGCTTGGTTTAATAAATACGACCCGGAAGCCAAACAGTAGTCCATGTTATGGAGCTCCAGAGTAGCCAACCCACCTATTAAAAAGCTTTAAAAGCAAGATTTTGAAGACTGTTTTCAATGGAAATTATGTAGAGAAGATAAAAAAAGACGAAGATTCAGAATAAATAAAAAAAAAAATTTCCGAATTTTTTTGCGGTCAACTTACCGAACTTTTGTTAGTCCCCACGTATGTAGAGGCCAGCCATGATCAAATTGACATTCCGCTTGAAAATTGGATCAAAGTTATGCAAGATTTAAGTTGATGAATCCTTTCGACTAGCAAGGATGGAAGTCAAAATTGTTGTTCATATTGCAATGACTTTTTACAATAAAATAAACCGCAACAAAAGGATGTTTAAAGTGTTCTTTAAACGATTTAAAATTTGTAATTATTGAAAAACATAAGGAAACACCCATTGCACCAAAATCGCATTCTGACAAGAATATATTATGATGAAAAATTAATTTAAAGGCAATCCAAAGCTTGAAGTTGGTTTTATTTTCGACCTAGCAACATTACAAGTTAAAATTTACGAGTATTTTTTTAAATAATTTTTTTGTTTTTGTTAATTTTTGGTGATATGTTGACAAATCTAATAACTATTTATCGATTTGTACATATAGATATTATACTCGATGCACTGCACGGATTTACATCACTAATAACAACTCTTTAATATGTGTAAATACACAAGGCAACACAAGTCTTTCTTAATGTATGTCATTTAATATTAAAATGAATATAATTTAAATCGCACCTACTTAATTTTGATGAGAGCTTCTGGAACGAATTTCAGTCACGTCATTACAACAGATTTTGCCGAAAAATGTTCACGTCTCGTCGCACTTAGCGGGAGCTAAACGCCAACTGCAGGTTGCTTGGCAATTTGAAAAGCAGCCTCAAATTCATTCACATCGATCGACTGTCTGGCAGTGGCATTTTGCTTTGCAAATCTCCCTTTACCCTCTGCCTCTTGACTCCCTCTGACGGAGAGCTCCACGTGTCTTTAACTCACGTTTATTTGCATGAGAAAGAAAAAATCACGACGCACAAAAATCTTTGCATGTAACTAAATTGTGCGCAAGAGCATGAAATCATATTTTTGTATACGTGGAACGCAAACCCGTACGTGTACAAGCGACAGGCACTGTTGATACCCTTCGCAGGGGTAAGAACTTTACAGCACGAAATTGTGATGGAGTATGGGTTTTTGCTCCCGCATTTGACCTGTGACTAATTGATTGAGCGCTGCAAAAGTGGCCCAGCAGCAGCCCAGCAGATGCATCAGTTGCTTCGCGAATCCTTGCAGCTTCATGCATAATGCATGACGAGACACAAACAACAACAACAACAGCAGCTTCAACAAGAACAAGAACCACTAAAAATTTACGGTGTTGCATTACCTGCAGCTATCTACAGGGTAGCAGACAGCAGACAGTCGGTGAGTGGGGCACGTCGGCAAATGACAGTAAAGAGAGGAGAGTTCGGTGAGGGGAACGTTGCAAAAAGCATGTCAAGTTGTGGCATATAAAATTTATGCGCGCCTCGCACAACATTTGTGCGACTTGCAGGCAAAAAGGGCTACACACGCATACGGCTCATAAATTTTTATTGTGTGGTAAAGATGGCCGCACCCCCAAACCCTCAATCCCTCTTCCCTATCCCCCACTCCGCCTGTCAGCCATCTTTGCTTATGCGTGTGGTCGGCAAAGGCAAACAAAACCAAACAAAAAAATCATAGCAGCCTTTTGGGCGCACACTGCTATGAAGTGCCAAATGGTTGAAGAGCAGGCAAGCGGTAGGAGGTAGGAGGAAGGGAGGAAGGGCATGGCAAAGTAATGAAGCAAAGTGCGTTCGTTCGGCATTCAACGCGAAATGAACTAACCGTCCGTCCGTCCGTCCGAGAGAAACTCAGCTCAACAAAACGTTAACGTCCAGAACAGACCCATCACCCATCGCCTCTATAAAGTAACTATACAGTCAACTGCAGTGCCAAAGCGAGTGTGCGAGTGAGTGAGAGAGGGAGAGGGAGAAGGGAAGAGTGAGCTGTTGGAAAATAAATTCATTTCAGTGTCTCGCTGACGTATGGACGACGGATGCCTTGGCCTAGACGGCACAGGAAGTGCTATTTAAATGCAGGATATTGCAAGCGGAAATTTATTATCATGCGACATAACTTCAAGAAATATACACACACTCGTACTCATACATTGAAAACACACACGCTCTTCCACACTCTGGATGTTCACTGTATTTCTATATACTCCGGCAACCTGAAATGTAATTAAAAAGCAACAATTTCCCTTACACATACGTAAATTGTAAAGAAGTTTAATTGAATTTTCACTTCATAAATTTAAACATTCTTTTGCTGCAATTATCGCTTGAAAACTTCAAGAGGGTTTTTTTCATAGACTGCCTTTGACCAGTGGGCACGAAAAAAAATCTAAACTGTTTTATATAACTGCTTCTTTAATGACTTTGACCACACAAAAATAAAATTGTATTTTTTTCAACTGTCCGACTTTAATCGAATTACAATTTCAACTAATACTTACAACGGCTGGCATTTGTTTTTTTTGCAACTCAAAGCACTTCGACTATTGAATTTTTCCACATGCCACAACAACAACAACAGCAACAACACACAAAAAAATATTCACAGACATTTTTTTGCCATTTTAAAAAAATGTCAGAAAATCCATTGAATTTTTATTCGTTTCTTGTGCTCGCGAGTTTCAATTGCGCAATAAGCTGGCATTTAAATACGAGTATTTGCAGCACTTTTATTTTACATGCCAAACAGTGGAAGCAAAGGGAGGGGAAAGAGGAAAAGATAAATGGACAGAGGGAATGCATTGAGAGACAGTTAATCAGAGTGCGAGACCGGCTTTTATTTGCAATGCTCGTAATTTGTTGTTGTGGTCACACAATTTTCCATTGTTGGATTATTTTTGAATAATGGAAGCAAAGCCGCAGGCAATCGAATATTAATGAGCAATTTAACAGAGCCCCCAATTGGTGCTATCTATAAAGACTGAATGCAACTTGAACGAAACAGAAATAAACTAAACTGAGCTAATTACGAATGCACTGCAAGCCATTTTTCTCCATGTGCAGTACGTTGCGTATGCGTAATATTTATGAGCTTAGGCGAGCACACAGAAAAGTTGGCTGTCTGCCGGCACAGGCGCAAAAGTTATAAATTATTTGCAGTAGACTGATTGGCATGGCAATTGCAAGCTGGCAAAACAAAAAAAAACCAAATGGCAAGAAAAACAAACACATAGCAGCAGCTGCAACCGCAAGAGGACCAGCAACAACAACAACAACAGATACAAAAACAATGGGCAACAGTCAGTCTGGCCAATGAAAGGCCTTGCCAGGGCTTGGCAACAAGGCGCAAACACTCGAGTGCAAAGATAGAGAAAAATGGCGCATGAAATGAAGCGGAAATGGCACAAAAAGGAACCCAGCTATCACACACGCACACACACACACACATTCTCGCACATTGTCGATGCACAAACAGTGGTTGAACAGAATGGGAACTGGGCAACGGGGAGAGTGGCAGCCACTTACAGGGCTGAACTAATATGTACATTAGTATCTTTGAATGCATGTGAACAACTGATAAATGTCTGGTCATGTTTGCCTTGCCCGCTTACATCTATGTCTATGTCTGTGTGCGTGTGTGTGTGTCCGTATTTGTGCCTGCCTAAGCGCATGTGAATGAAATCGAGCGTCGAATGAAAAATGCATGCAATTCATTTTATTTTATTTCAGTTCTCCCTCTCTCTTTCTTTGGCCCACTTCGACCAACACCCGCATCTACACACACACACCTCAACACATATGCACCCATTCAACCACAGAATAAGTAAGTTAAGCAAACAGCTGGCATTGAAATGGCAAACAAAAACTTTCGCTTTTGATAGGCAAAACCAAAACATATGTAAATAGGAATCTGCGAGGGCTGCTCAATAAATTGTCCTTAATTTAAGACCTAAGTAACAATAAACTGAAAACATATTAAAGCGTTTTCTAGTTAGAGTCAATGGTGGAACATTTTAAGAATGAAAGTAATCTGACAATGGAGAAGACCTGTAATAAATTAATAAACAATTTAGTCAGCAAATAGTTTAAGTAAAAATATGTTCCATTAAAAGTTCAAAAATAAAATTTTCGGCTAAAAAGGATTACTCAGTAAAATGGCTTTTATTCAATTCAAATGTCAAAAATTTCAGTACAAAATCAAATTAGCAGCTGCTTAAATTTAAACAATTAAATGTGAGCAATCACCGATTTTTAGGCTAAGAAAATATATAGAAAATCCTATCGTTCAGATATAGAGAATATTATCAGTTATTAAATGATGTACTAATATACTGGAGAAAATTAAATTATAAATTATAATAAAAACAATATTAATTTAAGCAGTTTTAATGGAATTCTATGTTGACACGGCTAGGCATTTGAAGGCTAATAAACAAAATTCAACAAAATTGTTTTCTAATTCTCTTTAAAATAGTTTTTATGGGAAATCGATGTGGCACACATGTTTGATTCACTCAGCAATATTGGCGTAGACAAATGATGTCTAATAAATAATAGCAATAATTCAGAGTAAATAATATCAAAGAGATTGCCTTTGGAACAATGATAGGCAATAGGTTGTAATTGAAGTCAGTGACATAGTTGAGCGTGTTTTAAAGGCCAAACCACATAAATATGCGATAAGCCTGCTATAAAAAGATGCACGCTCAACCACAAGCACAAACACATGTATAGACTCGCATGTAGTTGTATGTGTATATTGTATGAGTATTTCTAGGCACATGCATTATATATGCACTAGCTCTCAGCTAGCCAACCGCAACAAGTGCTCTCGGCAGCGTTGCTGACGGACTGAAACACACACACACGCACGTACATGTACACGCACACTCATGCATTCACTTAGACTGACACGTAGACAGGTGTGCATTTAAACGACATGTGTCGTCTTCACACTCAAATGCACTTCAAATGCGCGCTGTGCACATTGCAACTGGCCACCTCCCATTGCCTCCCTTAAGCCACTCCACAGATTAATGCCTTGCCATGGCTTGCCACAACTCGTACCAGTTCACCTTAACCCTTTCATGCCCATCCTTGCGCCTTTCATGGCTTGATGGCAACTATGGCCACTGCTCTGCCTTGAACACTCATGGCTGACATAAACTTCCGCATTAAATCGACTTTGAACTTGAAAATGTTAGTTACATGGTCGCCTACACACACACACACACACACACACGCACACTATCTCGTATCAACAATATACTCTGCTGCCTGTGGAAAGTGCTTATGTTGTTGTTGTTTGTCAGTCAAGTTGTTGCCGTTGTTTGTTCGAAGGTTAAATGCGCACAGCTTGAATCGCAGTGACTGCAAATATTTAAAGATGCAAACTTATAGCATAATATTTAAGCAAGCTGGCAACTGAAACGTGCCAGGACATTACTGAAATCTGTGCTAGTCGCTTTGAGTCTCCGCACGTGTCCAAGTGAAATCACAAAAACCGAAGCCCTGAAAAGTATGCTATACTTTTTGGCTTGGCAGCCTGCGAAATGCATAATAGACTAGCTAGTCAGCAACGTATACGATTGGCAATCAAGCTAGCTTACTTGCATCTGGGTGCACAGAAATTCGAAGACAGAGACAAAAAGACAGAGAGAGAGAGAGGAAGAGAGATAGCGTTGTTGTTGTGTGCACAGCAAATGCGGACTCTTAATGAGCTCAATGCATAACTGCAGCTTGTTGTTTCGCTGTCCTTGTTTGCGTACTTAACATTTGAGCTGGTTAATTATCAGTGCATACATTTAGGTAAAAGCAACGACTAAATTCGTACAAAGCCAGTAGTTGCATATGAACTAAGTGAATAGTACATAAACGGAATGCAAAGCAAATAATGTTTGATATTCACACACAATTGTTTAGTTAGTTAAAATTAAATCTAAAAAGCTGTTTCGCTCTTTCTCCACCTCATGCCGGATTTTATGGAGTCCACTTCAAACGATTTCTTGCCAGTTCTCTGGTTGCTTTTGTGAAGCGTAATGCCAACATTACGCATGCAACATTCTCGCCGCACGTTTATGGCGCCGCAATGTATACTATATGGCATGTATACTATATGTGCTACAGTTACAGTTACAGCTACAACACAACCCACATGAGGCATGCGATGACATTTTACTGCGATGTTGACTTCTACTATTTTTAATACCCCTCACGTATAAAACACGAATGGGGTGTGATCATTAAAGTAGTAAAAAACAGAAGGAAACTTCGTTAAACTATTTTCTAGTAATTCGTTTTAGTCGGGTACCGAAATAACATATATTCAGTTAATCTTTCAGTTCTTAATTCGTTAATTGGATCTCTTACAACGACGTTAAATGTATAGAAAATAGTGTCAAACTCTAAAATATCTGACTCTTGAATTGAACTATACTGAAATGGTTTAAATTATAACATTTTTGTATAGTTCATAATTTAAAAAGTTAAAATATTAATAAAGAAAATTACATGTTAGCTTACCAACTGAACAAAATGAACAATGTGGTTCTTTTGTGACTAAATTACTTAATTCATTCATTTCAATGACATATATATCAAAAATATAAAGAACTATACAAAATAGTAAAAGGCTAAATTGTGTTCGTTGAAATGTATGTAACAGGGAGAATCTCCCTATAAGGGATATAGATTCTTGATCAGCATCAACAGCATAGTCGATATAGCCATGTCCGTCCATCCGGCTGTTCGTCTGTGACTATAAAAGACTATTAAAGCTAGAGCAACCAAATTTGACTCACAGACTTTTATAGACCCCACGCTGATCCAGTTTGATTTTTTAAATTTTTGCCTCTTTTTTGGTAATTCACGTTATCTATTAAGTAAAGCTTTATTCCTATTTAATCGCCACAAGATCGGCCAACCATAACGATAGTAATGGCTAATTTAAGTTTCAAGCAAAGTAAGTGCCTAAAAGAATGCAATAAAAATATTTTATATTAATATAAAAAAGTAACGGGTATCCTATAATCGGGAGTTCGACTATAGCCTCTCCCACTTGTTATAAATGTGTAACAAAGCTAATATATTAAAAAAGAAAGTTAAATTAAATGTGATTAAATGACCAATTTATTCATTTTTTTATCTTATTCTGAACACTCCTTTTATTTTCAATCATATGTAAGTCTGTTAGAGGGTATCTGCTAGTCGTGCGCATTTTTATTAGCATACATTTGCTTGTATGTTGCTTTTTATACGTTTTAAATTTATTTTGTCGGCATTGCTGCTGCAGAGAGCAGAGAGAAGCCGCTAGCGATGGCGCCTGTCGTACGCACGCAAGCTTCCGGCCACGCACACTCACATATATATATATATACAATATTCACTTATGTGTCTGTGTGTGTGTACACTGATATATACCACACACATGTGGTGTGGCAGCCTTAACAAAGAAATGAAAACAACTTGCGTGCCCGTCTTCATTTTTATTTATCGTGCAAAGTGATTGTGTGTAATTGCAAAAATTGCGTTAAATTATTTAACAAGCGATTGCTGAGAAGTGTGAGCGGGGAGCGGGGAGCGGGGTACGGGGAGTGGGGGTCTGTGGGACGTGATTCCAGCAGGCATGTCAGAGCGAGATAGCAAACATGTGTGGTGTGGCAAATTCAAATTCACTTTACACTTTACGCACAATGTGCAGGAAATTGATATATGCAATAAATTGTTGACGACGCTCCAATTCAGGAAATTATTTCCACATAAACTCGGCAACAAATGGAATATCGAAAATATTGAAAATATAAATTTGAATATGAGTTAGAATTAGAATTTGAATATGAATTTAACTTGCTGAGTTCTTAATTAATTTTATATGCTCTAATTGAATTTTCATTGCAGCTGCGCAAATGAATGCGGTTTAATGCGGGGCATTTGGCCCCCCCCCCCCTCGACAACAACAACAACAACAAGAACAGCAACAACAGCAATATGAGGATACTAAATCAACAGCAGGCGAAACCAGTAGGTGATATGCCGCCAGCGGATGTGAAATTCACTTTGAGGATATGAAAATAGCGCATAAACGAGCCATAACACATGAGAACAAACGGAAGAGCTTAAAGGGAGTACAAAATAACAGCAAAAGCAACAACAATAAACTGGCAGCAACAACAATCAACACGAAACGCAACACTGCCAGCCAAAAAAAGAAGAACAAAGCACAAGACAAAACAGAGTTAAGCCCAAAGTCGCAAAGAAAGTGAAAGCTGAAAGCCGAAACTGTAAACGACGCTCCGTGTAAACACTCAAAAGCTCGTTAAGAGAATACATCCTGTCAGTGAGTGTATGTATATGTGAGAGTGTGTTCAAGTGTCATTCTGTGTGTGTGTGTGTGTGTCAGCATGTACCGACGACAGCGACGCCGTCTGAGTGGCTCCATCTCACCTCTGCCAGGACATTGCCATTGCCATTCCCTTTGCATAGTCGCATAGTCGCGCTTCCGTTTCCGTCTACGCTCACTCGCCTCATTTCCGCTGCGGCTGCAATTAAGCGTACTAAGCTAACCTCTCGCTTCTCTCCGCATCCCGCCACCAACAATAGCAACAACAACAGCAACAAAATGGCCAGAAAGACTAACTTTAATGGAAAGTACCTAGCACGGCAAAAGTTCAGTCTAAATTTACTCACCTCACTCGGGAAAAGTTTTTTCAAAGGAAGTTCCGACTTGAAAGTGATATTTTAATTTCGTATTGAAATTGCATTTAAAATTTCTTTAATTACAAGATTAAATAAATTCAGTAGAAACTTGTAAAAAGTTCTGTAAATCTTAATTAAATTTTTAATTCAAACGGGAGTGTGCTGGGTAAATGAGAATGAGATACTCAGCAGCTACTCTTATCTCTTATCAACTTAAGCTTGGAACTTATCATTACAATTTTGTGTTGAGTTTTAAGACTAATTAAATAAAATATGAACTTGAAAAAAGTTTGTTAATTCATTGAGTAATTATCAAAGTTTGTAACAAACTATGTAATGAAATTTTTAAGTCTGTTTGATAAAAAAGAACACATCATATGCTTAAAATAAGTTAATCAGGGATGCCACAGCAATCGCAAGCGAAATTGAATTCCGCAGAAAGCAATTCCGCACGGAAATTTCCGAGGTGTCACAGAACTTCGAATGATTTAATGTTTTTAAGCAATTTCACCAACTTTTTCGAACTAGGCTGCTAAGGGTTGACACCTTCTCGGATTAAATTACCCAAGGGTTTGTTCAGAAACTTTTTTAAGTTTATAATTGCAGAATAGGTTTTTAATTTTATTGTTATTTAATTAAAATAATTAAATTTATTTACGCAATAAATGATTATGTTTAGCTGAAAAAATTTAAAGGTAATTGGCGCGAAAAAATAAAAATTACTAATTATTTTTTTTAAATACCTTACTTCGAATTTGGACTAAAAAATGTGGCATCGCTGACCCTGACTTCAAAAATCGAAATCGGACTAGGTGGCAGCATCGAACGCCAGCGATTTTAGCGCTTGTTTAATACGCGTACAATTATTCTGCGATTTGACCTGTGGCACAGGTCCTAGTTCCTAGTTCAAATATGTATTAAAATTTATAATTATATTTACAAGGACTAATAAGAATAAATTGAAATACATTAAAGACTTTAAAGCAAATTCGACAGCTTTTACTTTAGATTTGTAGCAAATAGAAGTTCTGCAAGTGTGTGAACTAAGAGATAACAAAGTTATACTTTCAAGTAATCTATATTTATTCGTAATGAAATTAGATTTAAAATTTATTGTTCAACTATTTAAAAACTCAGATAAAATCATTAAGAACTTGAAAAATTCATTTCATATAGTTGATTAAGTTTAGCAATTCTAAATGAAATGGTCGACACATCAAGCGAGTGTGGGCGACTAGGAGAAATTCAGCATTTAGTGATTTGCTTTTTATTTTCAAATAATTGTATCAAGACATACTGTTTTCCTTGCAGATGCCCTGGATTACATCTACATAGCCAACAGCATGAATGACAATGCCTATCTAATAGCCGAGCCGCGGCCGGACGATGATGACGACGATGATGATAATGACAACAACAACAATCATTATTATAATGACGGTGGGGACAGAGAAATTCTGAGCACAGACGCTGGTGCCTTAGAAAGCAGTTCGCCGAGCTCACCACTCGCCACAGCAGCGCTGGCAGCGGCAGCGGCGAGTGCGTCAGTTGCTGCCGCGGCGGCGAGAATCACCGCAAAGGCCGCACATCGAGCACTGGCCACAGGTGCAATCGAACTGATCGATGTGGACGGGGCAGCGGCTGTCACAGGATCTACGCAGGACAATAATTACACCAATGTGGCCGTTGGCCTTGGCGCCATGCTGCTGAACGATTCGTTGCTGCTGGACTCTTCAAATGACACGGCTCTGAGTATTTTCGGCGATTTGGTAAATGGCAGCGGGCAGCTGATGAATGCCAGCGCGGCAGTCAATGTGACGGCCAGCAAAGTGGACGAGGATGACTTCACGCAGCTGCTGCGCATGGCGGTCACATCGGTGCTGCTCGGCCTGATGATTCTCGTCACCATAATTGGTAAGTCGGCAAGCGGATGCGGAACATGGAAAGCTCATTAAGCCAAACTGACGGGGTAGTCGGAGCTGGCATAGACAGGCAAAAGCCAAAGCCAAAGCCAAAAGCCAAAGCTGAAGCCTAAACATAGACATAATTATTTGCAGCCCCCCGCCAATAAATTCCATGGCAGGCAGTCTCAGGCACGCGCGTGCCAACAAATCCGAAGCTCCATTTCGCTGGGGAATACGGCAAACAATTCAATAAGGCAAACTGAATGACAGCAGCAGCAGTCAGAAGAGGGGATTCATCTGGTTTCTGTGGATTTCTTTGGGTGGCGAGCTTTTGCGCCCACTCAGCATTTTGGGCCGAGTTGCAGATAATAAAATACGCGTAACTGATATTTATGATGCTGGGACCATTTTATATTATTTATTATTATTGTTGTTGTTATTATACTTGGCTCAGCAGCAGCACTCGACTGTGCTCGTTATTAATAAGGCAGCTCTCAATGTCATTGCAATTGTATAGTTGTTGGCAACATTCATTACACGCATTTAGCCATAAATCCGCTTGGCAAACAGAAGATGTTACAGCCTTCTAACTAGGCAAGCGAAAAGCAAAAGACACAAAGCATTAAAATTGACAGGCAATCAATCACAGTTTCAAAACACGCCAATCCAACAAAATTTGGAGTAAAAAAAAAATAAAATAAAATTAGCATTAGAAGACTGTAAAACGGCAAAACATTTATTTGGCATAAAACAGTAGCGAAAGCAAAAGAGCGCAGCGACTCAATTTGATTTCATTAATTTAAGTAGATTTCATTTCATTTTGTTACATTTAAAACACAAGACAAAAGTCAAGAGCTAAACAGAAAACAGAAAAACAAAAGTCAAGGCAAAAAGGAATGCTCAAAAAAGAGTCAGTTTAATGGCAGCAGTCGCCATTTTCCATTTGCTATTTGCCAGTCGCCATTTGCCATTTTCCATTTACCATTCACATGCGTGCCTTGTTTTCAGCACTCATTTAGTATTCATTTTGATTTTCATTTAATTTGCGTTTATTTTCTTTTTCGGGTGTTTGTATTTTTGTTTTAATTTTGCTTTGCTTTGCTTTTCCTGTTCTGTTCAGTTTAGTTTGTTTTGCGCCCTCATTTCACATTTCACGTTTCTCATATCTGTTGTCCTTGTCCTGTTGGCCATTTCTATTTCGTTTCTCTTCACTTTTAAACTTCGCAGTAGTTGCATTTGCTTTGAAAGCCGTTTGGTTTTGAGTGCCAACATTCAGTATATAAAAGGAAATGCTAATGAGTTTTAATGCCAATTTTAAAAGAGCAACGAATAGTAAACTTGCTCTCTCCCTCTCTCTCTCTCTCTATTTCTCTCTTCCCTTATTTGTATACGGCTTCAATAATATCAGTTTGTTGAATGAACAACATGCTCGTTAGCATTTAAAAGCGGACTGTTTAACAAATTCCTGAGAACACATTAGCACACATTATTTATTTGTCCATTTGTAATCTGAATAATTTTCAATTAAAATTTCAATACGATTATGCAAGTTTATAATTTATGTTAGCAGTGCATATGCTATTATTGTTATTATACTTTAATATAATATTCAATACATTATTCCATAAATGCCATTTATACGCAGCTGCACAATATGATAATTGTTTTTCTCTGTTTGCTGTCTTATACCATGATCAGTTTTGGTTGCCTTTCCCTTTACTAGGATTGCCAGGACAACTGGCTGCGATATCTTCGCCAACAACAAAAACTGGCTTGAGCTGAAACACAAACAGTTGAGGGGCAAAGAGGCAGCTTGTCAGCTTGCCTTCACTTTGACACTGAAGTGTCTAATTGCATGTGTATTCCTTTGTTGTTGCTGCTTCTGACATACACCTGGGACTCAGTGTATATATAAATATGCATGTGTGTGTGTGTGTGTATCTGTGTAGTGAGTGTCTTCGCAGCAGACAGCAAATTCAATGCCACAAATTGCATGTCTTGCACTTGGGCTCAACTTTAACAACCTGACGTTTCTTTTTTGCACCTTCAAGTGTGCCACAAGTAGTTGTGACAGTGGCAACACTGCCAGGCAGTAGCAGACATCAAAGGTGGCGCCTCTGAGAGTGCTGCACAGCTGCACGGTCCTCCCGCTGTCAATTTGCGCCACCTACAGACCGAGAGACCGACAGACGTCGGCTTTGCAAAGTTTACGACAGCGCGATTAGCTCATGTCGTTTATTTTGGCTTTTGTGAACTTTGTCTGGGGGCCACTCGACTGCAGCACAATGTGGCAAGAAAGACCGGCTTGGCATTGCACTGATATTGGGCTGCATTAGGCAACTGTAGGCAACTGCAAGTGTTGCAAGTTTAATAAGATTTTCATTTCATTCAGCCTCTCTCACACACATTCAACTTTGGTAATTTACAAAACTTTATCTGTTCACTGTGGTTGCGTCTCGTTTTCATTTTAATTTTCGTTTCATTTCATTTCATTCTCATCTGCACTCGCATTCGCATTCGCATTCGACTCGTACTTAATTGAATTGCAAACTTTTCTCTCAAGTCAATTTTCGCAATTAGGCCGAACAGCAGCGGCAACAATTCGCCTCAGCTGTCATTGCCATTTCTCCTTCCACAACGTTCTTTTCATCTCCTTTTTTTCTTCAACTTACTCCATTTGCAGGCAATGTTTTTGTGATAGCTGCCATTATATTGGAGCGAAATTTACAGAATGTGGCCAACTATCTGGTGGCCTCCCTCGCCGTTGCTGATCTATTTGTCGCCTGTCTCGTGATGCCCCTGGGCGCTGTCTATGAGGTGAGTACAATTCGTTGTTGAATCAATTAGGATTTGTATACCCTACAGCCTGGTTGTATACAAGAATCAGAAATTATGTTGTTAGAAAAGATAAGTATTCCCAAAGTGTTAACAGCTCAGACTCGTAGTCAAAAGTTTTGATTAAATAATTCAAGCTTTTAATAAACGTCACCATTTTCGACCGCTGTTCGACTAGTCGAACAGCAAAATTCTTAATTTTCAGACCGTTTTTTTATGTTAATCGACGTATTCAAATCCAAATGGAAAATTAAGAAAATTATAAAATCCAGAAAATGTTTACTCTGGTAATCCCATATTTAAAAATTAAAAAATTATTTTAAATTTAATTTTAAAAAATATTAATAGTTTAATTTATTAATAATTAAATTTATTAATATTAATATTAATATTTAATTTTGAATTTTAATTTGATTTTTAGCTTCATATTCGGTTTTAGAAAGTCCAAATTAGCGTAGAACTGTGGTTTTTATTGAAAAACTCACTACTTTTTGTAAGGTACACAGTATTCTTAAATAAGCCAAGGTTCTGTTAGACTACAGCTTAAAGCAAAGTTAGGAAAATATAAATTAATAATTAAATTTATATTTCTATTTAAGCGCCATTACATGACAGTAATTTTAAATTTTTAAAGTTTAAATAAATATTAAATTTCGCAATAAAAAATCTACAACAAATTTTTGAAAAAAATTTGAAAATTTAGCTGAAATAAAATTTAATACATTATGAGATATAAAAAAATAATTTCCGTAGGATTCAATATTCAAAATTAACTACATTTAAATTTATATATTGAACAGACTGATTTTTATACTACGTAAAAACGTAAAAAAAGCCCAAGGGGTCTGGAGTTCAAGAGAATAACATATTGGAGAATAACATTTTATTTAAATATCTAGTAAATTTTTAAAAAAGAATTGAGTCCAAACCTTTTGTGTAGTGCTCAAGCAGTGATATATTTATTTAAGTGCTTTTAAGTGACATAAAATGGTGGATAATGAAGATATTCCATATAAACGTAAATGTTTTGATTAAAGATTAATTTAAGTCACATGGTGATTGATCCCGTCCAGATGCAGTCGATTCCTTTGCCTAGTCCAATCCGCATACGCAAATTCCAGCACAAAGACGACTAGACTAATCAATATTAATACAGCACTTGCAGTAAATGTTTGCTTAAAATAACTCAACGGCAAAGGGAATCTTTCGGATGGCTCATATGGAGCCTGGGTCACCAAACCCAATTGCTGGGCATGGAAAAGAGCCATAGAGATCCACTTCGGAAGTAGGCCTGACTCATGACTTATTGTTAGAAAATTGGTCAGTAAATAAACTGCGGGTAGCTCCGGACGCACTTGGAACCTGTAAACATGGTTGACGGTGCAAAGTTTGTTGGAAGCCATTCGCAGTTTGGGTCGAGTCAATCGCTTTTGCAGATGGTCAAGTTGCAGCAAATGATCTGTTTCCGCGATATAGGCATAGCTTCTGTTTAGGCCAAAGAAATGCCTCTCTTGTGTTTTCTTATCCACAATAAGTAGTCGATCCACAAGAATGTTTGGTAATTCATTATTTTCAAAGAGACGCAAGTGATCGCTTTCACTGATCATAATCTGAAGGCCACTGTTCAGGAATGTCTGCTCATCCTCTATCTCTTGTTGATAATAACCAAGAGTAAATGCTGTAATTAAGGTGCCGCCAATTATGCTGCTAATCATGAGATTAAACACTGACGTCGACAGCTGAATGAACTTGTCTGGCAAACGCAGGCGACGAAATGCTCCATTGGCCATTTCTTGTAGGAATGTAATCCTTAAGCTCATGTAGAGTATCGCACCCAGGGACTTGTGTGGATAGGCCAGACGTTTGATCACAACATTCGCCAGGTAAATAAATATTATGAACATTTTGAAAGATCCCTTGAAAAAATTATGGTAATATCTGGACAATGGCAATCGATCTGCCGATGGCACCACAAGACAGGCTCTCGAGATTTTCACCATGCCACTGTATAATGCCACACTATGATTCCGAATTAGATTTACACCAATATCAATAGTACGATTGCCTGCAAGGCGTTGTCCGTTCAATTCAAGATCACTGCGATTCGCAAATGAAAAAATATCCATCTTTCCTTTGACATAACGTAGAAATGTGGTTAACAAATATCCATTTATACCACCCAAGCTGACGTGTCCATCGGTGAGATCTTTCTGATCCGTTGAATTGTACTGCAATGATGGGAAATCAGAGATGGGAATACTGATTAACTTTTAACTGAAAAACAAATATTTTTATATTTATTGGAGATTTTCCAGCAAAAGACAAGCGGAACAGTCGAGTGCACTCAACAGTAATATACCCAGATAGGCTTCGTCACGCCGAAGATTTGATGCCCATGCAATTCAATATAATTTAATATAATATAAATGAGTGATTTTAACCAATTTATACATTATCTTTAAATTTGAAAAATTTATTAAAAGTAAAAATATTTAAAAAAAAAACGAAAAAAAATCGTTATTCAGAAATTGAACCCACGCCCCTCGCGCAATTCAAATAAACGAAAAAAATATAACATAATTAAAAACCATTTGCATCGACCAGACCGAGATTCGAACCGCGATCTCCCGTTTCGCGTGCCTAGCACCTATCACTCGAACTACTCCGCCACTTAGACTGATGCTGGCAAATTTGATTTACATTCTCGATAAACATTCTGGCAGAGTAAATGTAAAATGAATTAATTGAACATTAATTCGATTTTTATACATATGAAGCTGCCAATCTTTATAGCTTGATATCTTCACTATTTATGGCCCAATCGTGTTGAAAGTTGGTGATTAGTCTCTGGGCATGACCCTACACCCGTTGGTGTAAAATTAATTTAAAACTTTAACTTAAAACCTTAAATTAAAGGTGATGTTAGTTTTTGATGAAACTGGTATTGCCTGACATAATAAGGAGTCTTCATTCCAAATTTGGTGATCCTAGCTCTTACCATCTCTGAGATGCGATCGTTCATTCGGACAGACGGACATGGCTATATCGACTCGGCTGTTGGTGCTGATCAAGAATATATGTATATACTTTATGTGGTCGGAGATGCTTCCTTCTTCCTGTTACATACTTTTGAACAAACTTAATATACCCTCAGGGTATAATAAGTAATTTATAAAATAAAATAATTTTTTTTTAATTAGTTTAAAATTTGCTTTGATTTTATTTCAATAATTTTTTTGAATCAGTCGTAATTTATTCATTTATGGCTGATTGATTCAACTGTGTAAAATAATTAAATCAAAACAAATTGTAATAAGAATTCCCAGCTCCGATCTCAGTCTCTTACCAAATAAGCTGCAGGCATCCTCTCGTACATGGTGACCAGCCATCGATAGTTTCTGACCTTCATCAGTTCTTTTATATTTTGTCTATTGACATACTTTAAAACGTCATCTGTCAGTGGATAAATTACAATACTTGTTTCGTAGCGATAGGACCAGGCTTCATAGATATTGTCTTGCTTGAAAATGATCCATGTTTTATAAATCCGCCTTTTGAAACACCAGTCGGAGAACTCGGTTATCTGTGTTCTATTTAGAGGTTCTTCCTTTTCCGACTGGTAAATGAACAAAAACGTTGAGCTATCGGGAGCATTCACCAACTGCTCAAGTACGGGATCCTTTAAACCATTAAAGATTACCAATGCCAGAGTGTCCGCATTGACGATTTTATTCAGGTCACCAATCTCAGAGCCTGCGACAATAGCCGGACGACAAAGAGTATCCATAATTCGCTGTTCTAAAGACGTGTTAATTACAGATCTGCTTCCCAAACTCTGATTTCCAAAAAAGGTCACGAAAGTCTTAAATCTTATAAACTTTTCCGCGAAAATTATATATCGAAGAACTTGCTCAGTATCATCACTTTCCACGACGGGCTGCAGTTTGCACCCAATGTGGCCAAATAACGACAGACAGAGACAGAGACAGATACAAAGCCAGGCGCACTTCATGACTGCAGTCGCTCAACTATTGTCCTGACAACTTTGGAGTCAGTTTTGGAATCGATGTCGGTGCAATCCTTGTTTGCACAGTTATTAGATGCCATTAACGGGTCGGGACAGACTTGAACTCCTCCCCAGCGTGGCATCAATTTTAATAAGCCATCAACTTTTACGCTTATTTTATTGGCACTCTGAGACCCAGAGACGTAGCTTAATATTCTCTTTTTTATCTTTTAAACGCACACAGATCAGCCAGGGCTGGATTCTTGGACCGGAGTTGTGCGACATTTGGACCTCCTGCGATGTCCTCTGCTGCACTGCATCCATCCTGCATCTGGTTGCCATCGCCGTCGATCGGTAAGTAATTGCATTTACAGTATAAACTCGAGTCTAATAAAAAATGGTTAGAAATGAGTTTAGCCAAAATCAACACGTTTGATAAACGAGCTACAAAATCCACTTGTAAGCGACGTGTAAAACAAGCGAGCATAGCATTTGTGATGAAAAAGAAGAGTGAGAGTATCTGTCAATATATAAAGGGTATAGCGTGTGTGTGAGTGTGAATGTCAGTTGAACGAATCAATCAATCAAGTTTTTAGCATGTCAAATCTCTTTACAAATCCACTTGGCAACAAAACGAAGCGCACACTAAGACACATTGCAAAAAGAATACAGATGAAAAAATAGCTTAAGGATACCCTTAAGAAATTCAAACAAGTGAAAAATAGCAATGGGAATGGAAGAAAAATATTAATAAAAAATAATAATAATAAGAGTATGAAAAGACATATCATAACAAATCCGTCTGTCAAACTGATATGCCTGATTCGCTTATTATCTCGTACCCTGCAACCCATTCGAAATTGCCACTTCGCAGCAAACTGTCGACCAGCTTACGACGAGTATTGCGAACGTGTCCCGTTAATGTGCTTAGCCATTTAGGGTTGACAAATCCTTGGGCAATGTTTGCTCAGCTTACCTCGTGCCGCATTATGGCTATATCAATTTAAAATAAAATCCTCAGTTATTGAAGCGTATGGCGTATGTAGCATGCCTCGTTGCATATCATCAATCAATTTGCAGCAAACATTTCAATCAATCAATCGATTTGTTGTGAAGCACAACAACAAACGTTAAACGAAATGAATTTCACTTGCAGCCCATGAAAAAGCTAGTTTAATGCCATTTCGATGCACGGGAAAAGAGGGAAGTACCACATATATTCATTAGGAAAAGCCTCCCAAGACTCGATGACTCAAAGTCAGCCAATTTAACCTGTACTTGACGACATTGACGATAATAATTCAGATATTATTGTGGCAGTTTATTGTGCACTTAGTTGCACGTTGCACATTGCCTGGCAATATTGGGGCAATTTTCAATGGTTTCACGTCGCGTATACGTAATGTTCATGTACAACTGAACGCAATGGGCCTCCAGGGCAATAATAGCGGCAGCATCAGAAGCATTTTGTGTATTTAATGAACACTTAGCGCACCCCCAAAATTGGCAGGCAAGTCAAGGCTCGTGAGCCTGTGTTAATCCCAGGACAACGTGTCGTATGCGCAATGTAATTTGAAATTGCCAAAGCGAGGCGACGCAAGCTCTCGTTCGCTGCACTTCACTGGCTAATTTCATTTTATTGAACGACGACACCATTGCCACCGCATGGCCAACAGCCAACAGCAGTATAGGCCCACATTAATTGGCTAATCTGCAGGTCAATGTGGGGCCAATTACACGGCCAGTTTCAATTAGTGCAGCCGGACAGAAAAACAAAGCCCAAATGCAGCCCAATAGCGAACTATTCAAATAAAATTCTATTTATTTTTGACTTGACTATTTTGCATGCACACAAATATTACTATTGTAATTATGGTGCAGAAACCGACAACGGGACCACGAGGCGTATGCGTATTTGTATACTAGTTGCAGCTCATTAAAATGAAACCATGAAAATATTATTCGTTTTGCGCTAATTGATGCATTTGTGTGTAAATTTTATGTATTTGCTGCGGGCTATGCATATGTCGGTTGCGGGAATTACATTCTATACTATATTTCTGACAAATTAAAATGTTAAACAGGAGTTCATGCTGCAAGCTTTAAAAGAGTTAAATATTATAGACAAATTAGAATGTTAAATAAATATTCATACTTAGTGATTTGAAATAATTAGATGTTGTAGACAATTATAAAAAAAGTTAAAATTACTAGATATTATAGATAAATTATAATATTAACTAAAAGATTATTCTTTAAGCCAGCGGTAGGCACGAAATCTGACAGAAAAACAGTAGGGAGCAGCCGCTGGCTTCCGGAGCCCATGCGTGCCCACCGCTGCTTTAAGCCTTAAAAATGAATTCGATTCTATAGACTAATTGAAATGTTGAATTAATGTTCTTGCTTAAAAATTTAAAATAATAATAATTGATATTAAAGACAAATATAACATTGACGTTCATATTTAAAGCTTTAAATCAGGAACCGCAAAAAAGAGATATGAGAAATTGAATAAACTTTAATTTTCAAAATTATTGAATAAAAGTTATTTTTCAAAAAATTAAAATTATTTTTAAATTTTATTTTAGCAAAATTTAAAATTAAAATAATTTTTCAATTTTTAATATACAAATTGAAAATTGGAATTATTTTTTAATTTTTATTATAAAAGTTGAAAAATAAAAATTGAATGCAAATGTCTTTTGAACCGGAAGGTGTATTTCATTCACAAGGGCGGTGAGGGGTGGAAGGGAAACGTCGCTCTCCCTCTTTTTTTGAAATCAACTTTAATAATAAAAATTGAAGAATACATTTTTTTTTCAATTCATATAAAAAAAATTGAAAAATAATTTTTATTTTATTTTCAATTTTTATAATAAAAATTGAAAAAAAAACTTATATATTTTTTATTGCTAAAATAAAAATTGCAAATAAGAGTTAAATTATAATTTTTAAATAAAAATTAAAATTTGATTATTATTTTATATTTTTTTAATTAGATCGAAAAATAAGTTTTCTTTTGAGTTTTTTGTTATAAAAATCAAAAAAATGAGTTTTGTTTAATAGTGTATATTTTAAAAATTATAATCGTTACGGTCCCTGCTTAAAATTAACTAGAAATATTAGACATTGGAATGCTAACTTAAAGTTCATGCTTAAGCATTAAAGTTCCACGTTTCTGAGCCTGAGGTGGTCAATAAATTGTCAGGTAGCATAATAGGAACATCTTTCCGATCCATCTGGACTTTTATGACTCGAGAGCGAACGCTGATTTGGCTGTCAATGGGCAAATTGAAATGCTGGCTGGGCTCAAATTGCCTGTCAATAAACAAAGCCAAGTGATGCTTAGATTTTGTATTGCATATCAATCAGCATTCAGCTCAAATGGCCAACTCAGGATTGCTGTTGCTATTGCTCTTGGTAGTTGTGTTGGTATTGTTGGTATTGGTATTGGGTATTTGCCTGTCAACTGGACGCCAAAATGAGTGGCGTATTATGATTTGGATGGAACGAACGCACTCAAAAGTATGCAAATGAGCAGCATGACAGTCTTGATTCGCCTGAGTGGCACCTCATTGTGTATAAGTACGAGAATGTTCTGAGTCTTGGGTCTTTTAAAGCCTGTCCAATTTTGTTGAAACAATTATGTTGCTGTAAGGGACAAACAGGCAACAAATTCACAGACACACTTTATCAAGTAAGTATTTGCTAGTTGTCACTTGATATTTAAAATAGAATTCAAAGCTTGCTTTCACTTATCACCAAACGGAATGAAAATTAATGTGCTTTTAAGCAAGATGACCATTTGTTGCCTGTTCTCATTGTTGTCGCAGTCAAAGAGACTTAAATAGAGTCGGAGTCGGAGGCGAAGTCAAAGGCAATGCCAGATCCTTTGGCCTGTGCAGTGTACATTAATAAATTAAGTTTGTCAAACGGTCCTTGGTCCTGGAACTCTTGTGCCTGCCTGCCTGCCTGCCTGCCACCCGCATGATAAATAGTTTTGCTGAAATTCGACTACAATAATAATATTTGCAAGTATTTGTCGTTACGAGCCAAAGCTGTTGACAAGCGTTGACGACAGCGAGAGTACTCCTTTTGTTGCAAGCAACTCTGCCCCAACCAACGTTGCCAAGTTCATTTTCCATGTCAGTAATTTTTAAGCAATTAAGACAAAGTGCCAACAATATTTACGAAAATTGCGAGACAAGAAACAGCAACAGCAGAGAACAGCAAAACCGTGTCCAAAGCTGGCAACCCCAAAGAAACCAGGCATAAAATAAAAGCCTATGGCAACAACACCAACACCAACAACATTACATTACAACAGCAACAGCAGGAGAAGCAGAAGACGAAACAAGCGGAATAGTCGAGTGCACTCGACAGTAATATACCCTGAGCCTAGGCCTCGGCACGCCAAAGATTTGATGCCAATGCAATTTAATATAATATAATAATATAAATGAGTGATTTTAACCAATTCATACATTATCTTTAAATTTTATTTGAAGTAAAAATATTTTTAAAAACGAAAAAAATTCGTTGACCTATTCAGGAATCGAAACCACGCTCCTCGCGTGTCTCTAGCATTAGACTGACAATTCAAATAAACGAAAAATATTAAATAATTAAAAATTATTTGCATCGAACAGAACGAGATTCGAACCCCGATCTCCGGTTTCTCATGCCTAGCACCTATCACTCGGACCACTTTGCCTCTTAGACTGTTGCTGGCAAATTCGATTAACATTCTCGATGAACGTTCTGGCAGCGTAAATATAAAATGAATTAATTGAACATTAATTCGATTTATATACATATGTACATATGAAGCTGCCAATCTTTAAAGCTTAATATCTTTACTATTTATGGGCCAATCGTGTTGAAAGTTGGTGATTAGTTTCTGGGCATGACCCTACACCCGTTGGTGTAAAATTAATTTAAAATTTTAACTTAAAACCCTACATTAAAGGTGATGTACGTTTTTGATGAATTACGCCCCCAACAGTGGGCGTGGCTAAATTTTAACATAAACTGATATTGCCTGACATAATAAGGAGTCTTCATTCCAAATTTGGTGGTCCTAGCTCTTACCATCTCTAAAATCCTTTCGCTTATACGGAAAGACGGACAGACGGACATGGCTATATCGACTCGGCTGTTGATGCTGATCAAGAATATATATATTTATGGGGTCGGAGATGCTTCCTTCTCCCTGTTACCTACTTTTGAACAAACTTAATATACCCTCAGGGTATAAAAAAAAAAATGCCGCATGGTCATTAATCTTTATGCCAATGGCGTTGCTATTCCTGTTGTTGCTCTTCCCGTTGTTGTTGCTGCTGCTGTTGCTGTTGCTGTCGATGGCGTTGTCAATGCCAAAATATGTATGTATGCACGAACACAACACTTATGGACCACACCCGCAGCTATGGCCGAGTTCTGCATAAATTACACGCTCTGCAGCATGTTGCTGACGTCATTATTAGTGCGAGCAAATGACAAATGCCACATGGAGCGACCTTCTGCCCGGTCAAACAATCATTTAAATGCAAAGTTCTTTTTTTTACATTTTATACATACACACATACACTTGATGCGACTTTTGGCTTGTTGTTTAACCCCTACAAAACGAGAATCCTTTTCATGTTGCAAACAGTGTCAGCTGAAAAGCAGCCACAACCTGCCAAACAGTTTGGTGACTGGTTATTCTTTCTGTATTTGCAATTGTTGTTCTTTTATTGTTGCTGCAACTGACATATTCAATTAAATTCCGATTAAGTTAACTGTGCCTTTTTTTCGCCATAAATTTTTTTTACCATTTAGCACTTAAAACGTAATTACATGTTAATATTCGTTTTCAGTTTGTCGTTGTCGTTGTAGTTGCTGTCGACGTTGTTTTTGGCTTTTCTGCTAGCTTAATATCAACTACAATAACAATAACAACAACATACAACAACGGGAACAACAACAGTAATAGTAGTAGTTATAGTTGTAGTTGTATGTTGTTGTAGTTGTAGTAGTAACAACCACTGCGACCACACACTGTCCCCATATGCCACACGGTGCCATGTGTAATTGTAATTGCTGTTGTCACACAAGAGTTTTTGCACTTAGTGCAGGTACACTGCGTGCCAAAATTGCATGTGCAGCACCAACACATGCAACTGTGCATACCAATTTAATATTAAATATTTATACATACCATTTATATATTTAAACTGAGCTAATCGCAGACGAACGTTTAAAATCTTACATTTATTTGTAAGTTAACTATACAAATTTTAGTAGCAAAACAAAATTTCATTGAATTTTAAATTTGAGCACAACATTTTAATTATACAATTTTACGCTAATGTTACATTAGGAATTAAACATTTTCTTAAGCATTAAATATTATATAATTTGACACAAAAATTTTTTAACATCTAAAATTAAATTTAAAAATAATTTTTTTGCCTTTTAAAAGTTTACAAATTTAAATAAAAATAATAAAAAAATTGCATAGAAACTTATAGAATAAAAATATATTTTCAATGCTTTTCTATTAATTTAAAATCTGAATTTACATTAGCAACTTAAAAACTAGTTGAGCCTTAAACAGTTTTACCATCTAAAATCAAATTTATGAATAGTTTTTGTTAATTGTTTTAAGCGTATGTACTGATGGCAGGCACTGTGTGTCAGCAGTCTAAGTGCAAATGAACATTGTCCTCGTATTTTACATAATTTTCACGCTGTCTCTGGTCATTTGAGCGCGTAGTGCGCACTTAGAACCAACTCCATCTCCCCACTCCGAACCGCAACCCTATTAAGCTCGCAATGCCACGCCCTACACTCCGCCCTCGGCTGTGGTGCTCCCATTACCGCAGCGTTCATGTGCAATTTAGCTGCAGGGCCTGTGCAAAGTTTTGCAGAGTACAGTCCTTTTTTTTTTTTTTGGCTGTAAACTCACACACACACACACACACACTGCTGAGATTATGGTTAGGTATTTGTGATTGCATGTTTTAAAGGTGCTCAGTATGCTTGATCTACACAAAAGCATAACCTTAATTAAATTGCTAGTTAAACAAACGCATTAAACAGTATAATTAGTTTTCGTGCCTTGCACATACAAAGACACATAAACACACACAAACACATAGAGAGTCAGACATACCGGGAGACAGACAGAGAAGTCGCCCGTAGGCAGTTGATATGGAGGCAGTCAGTATTCGAATAACGCTTCATTTGCTTTTGCACATTTGATTTCACAAAACCGAAATGCCAAGATTCATGTGTTTGTATAAGTAATACACACACACACACACGCATACACGCATACACGCAGCGCCTTTCAAACGGTTAATGAGACAAAATGGCAAGACAGTCGACTGGCAAACAGAGGGAGAAGGCAAAGTAAACAGAGAAGCCAAGCAATAAAACCGGATATGTTACTAAGACATTTATGTTATCTGCTAATGCCTTCACCCACACACCCACACCCACACACACTCACAAACACATACACTTAAAGTAATAGTTGCTAGAACATTTGCAATGAGGTGTTTGTTACATTAAAGGGCAGAGACTCTTCGAGCGTAAACTCAATGAACTCAACTCAAGTTCATAAAACAAATGGTAAATATTTAGTGTGTGCAACTTTAATGGCTTCAAGTGCTTTCTCTTTGTGTGTGTAAGTGTCAACGAGTGACAGAGAGAGAGAGAGAGAGAGACAGTGAGACAGTATGTTTGTGTGTATGTGCACTTGGGGCATATTCAATCTCGATTAGCAGGGCTTGACATAATTCTAATGATTTATGTATTTGCCAGACAACATTACAAAACGACTCAATCAATATTTGCCACACACACACACACACTCACACACGCAAACACACTTACGGACACTGTGTTTGAGCAATAAACTTAATTATGTGCTGCCTGAACCATGTATGAGATATAGAGACAATTAAAAGTGTGTTGACGCACACACATAACTCAATAAACAGTTGCACAATGGGAACTTTTCCAAATTTGTAGAAATAATTAATTTCTCTTATATTTTTCTCTACAATAATTTTCCTACAATACCTAAGGGCATTTTTTTAATGTACATATAAATTGTATCTAACATATAGTTTAAAATTTGTCATTATGTTCTGTACATTTGACGAATTGATGCCTTTTCTTTAATTTGGAGTTTTATGTTAAATATGGCAACTTTAACAGCACGCGCTTCTTATCCTGTAACTTAACAGAGAAGCGCTCTGTTAAGACTTCTGGTGTAAACATTACAGATTGTAGTCTTTCTGATGAGTTGCCCTTGTAAAACAGACACTTTAACAAATATCAAAAATGGCGTTTATTCCAAAAAAAAAACATGGCACTATGGGGTATTTTACCGAAAAAGTGTCATTTATTAATTTTTTACTAGTATGCAAATGTATGATTTTTTAATGCTATCTTATAATAAACACTTCAGACTGTTATGTTACATACCAGAAATGTTAACATAACAGTCGAATGTTAAGATAACGGCTGTTAAAGTCAGCTGTTTCAACCGATGACCGCTTGCTTTTGTTAACTGCAAAATTAAATTGAATTTTCAAATTGAAACACAACATAAAGAATCATTTTGTAAATCCAAATTTGAAATGGATGTCAACTGTTCAGGTTTTTGTTACATGTTAATGCTTGTATATTGTTGTTTTTGTACGTGTCTGTTTAATAATGTGTATATTTAGCAAGTGGTGTCAATGTCGAAATTCGAAAAGCAAAGTTGAACTTTGCAGAGAGTTTAACAAAATTGTTGAAAATTGTTGAGTGTGAGTCCTTGTCCATGTTGTAGAGTTATTATTTCTCTATTCAGAATAGTTTATCTCAAGGTGCATCTCTGTACACTTTTCTTCCAATTTAATTTTTTAGCACGCAACCTCCAAATTTTTCAAAGCTGAATTGTTCACTTTTCGTATGGAGAATTTTATCTGTTTTTGAGGCATTAATAAATAACTCGTAAACTAAGCAAGATATTTTAATGCGGTTTTTTTTCTAGTGTTATACAAACCCTTGGAATTTTTTTGGAAAAGTGGGCGTGGCACCATCTCCGCCCCCTAATTTTATTTCTTTAATTTTATGCTCACAGCTGTATAAGAGGGCTTACAACTTTCTATGTCCAACAAATACGTTTTTTTATATTGCTAATAACATATAAGATCAAATCTTGGTAGTTGTAATATAAATCATGAACTTACTGGCTACCGATAAAAAAAAATTTAAAAATTATTAAAAATTCCAAGGTTTTGTATAACACTAGAAAAAAAACCGCATCAAAATATCTTGCTTGGTTTACGAGTTATTAATAAATGACACATTTTCGGGAAAATACCCCATAGTGCATGGGTAAAGTTCCCACAGTAAATTGCTAGTCAAAGTAGCCACACACACACACGCGCACTTTCTCTCTTACAAAAACTCACAGTACGACTTTGACTTAAAAAGTGTAGTCTACATTTTGGGGTTAGCCGACAAGTTTTTAAATAAAATGTCAACTGTGAATAAGCAATTATAAGACCGAAATTTGAAAGCAACAGTGGGAAATATTTCAAAAATTTCATTTGAATGGTAAAGCGTTGAAACCACAGACAAGATGAATTACAATTCTATAACTGTCACACAGCGGCTAACCTAAAATGTCTAAGTCTTTCTCTTTGTATGTGTGTGTGCGTGTGGGTGGGGGTGTGTGTGTGAGTAATTTAAATTTCGAATTTGTAAAAGTCGCATAAATCAAAATAATGGCACAAGGGCTGGCTGGCTGGCTGGCTGGCTGTCTGGCTGCCTGCTGAATGATTAATCAGTGCGAGAAGTAAATTGAATTTCAAATAAATCAAATAAAGGACTGAGAGCTGGAGGGGTTTCCAAGACAAATGAACAATTTTATAGTCAAATTGAAAAGACTGACCAAATTACTGCAATTGAAGCATAAAAAGCCACAAATAAAAAAGAAAATAAATTGAACTAAAAGCACAAATTAAAATATTTTATCCACTTGCAATTTGCCGCAAACATTGAGAACTTTGTGGTTTTATTAAGTCAGTAGTAGCTTTGCATATGTAAATATATAAATTATATGTAAAAGTATATATGTGTGTGAGTGTGAGTGTATGTGTGCGTTTGAGGTTTGCTGTATTTAGCTTTGCGTTTAGCAGAGTTTGCGTACGCCGTGTGATTAATGGTCGTTTTTGGCTTGGACCAAAACTTTTGCTACCGGAAACGAAACTTGGCCAGCAACCGCAGCGCACAAGAGAGAAGAGAGCGAAAGAGCTACAGTGTGCCAACGAGAGGGCCAGAAGGGAAAACATGCAGCATAGCAAATAGCCAAAAACAAACCAACAAGCCAAACTCCTGACCCAAAATCCATTGTTGCTAAATATATTTTCACATTTTCACAATTTTCACTGAGCGTGTGACTTTTTCAAGGCTCATTGGTCGAGGACAGCGGCTAATGATGCTGTTGCTGCTAGTTCATTTTATGAAATTTCAGTTACCCAGTTCACAGTGAAAACTGTAAAAAGAGTGCGACTGGCTGCCAATTGGCTGGACAATTATGAAGGCCGTCCAACGTTTAAACTTATTAAATATAATTAAGTTGCGACTGCCACGCAGGACCCGCGACGGTCATTGTGCAATTATGCAAATTGTTTTTAAGGAAAACTGCATGTGCACTAAAAGATTCATAAAGACGGCGGCCACAACAAGGCGCAGGATGCGCCAGGACCCGAAAGGCAGCCAGACAGCAATCAACGCACTCGGCTGCATTCAATGAGGCTGCGTCTGGGCGTGGTCCCAACATTTACTTACTCGCACTCGTACTCGTACTTGGCTTTTGTTTTTATGCCCCCTTCTCCGCCTTGCCATTTACATAAGTTTCATGTTTTTGTGCCATAAATTGCAATTGCTGCCCCCTTGTAGAGGCTGTCGAGGCGGACACGCACAGGGCATGCACAGCACTCACAGGACACAGCACACAGGACGCAGCACACAATACAGAGCACAGAGCACGAAGGAGACAGGACACAAGGCGCACGCACCAAACGGCACAGGACACATATGCGAAGGGCCTGTAATCAGCAGAAGACGCATCCTGTGCCAGCTGTGCGCCAAGTAGAAGACTCTGCCACACAGGAGACAAAACAACAACAAGCAAAGCTTTATGCCACCAACTGGTCAGCTATAAGTTACCCTATAATATAAGGACAATACAACAAAAATAAAACCATAAGATAATCATCAAAGAATATTCTATGCAGCGAAGATAAGCAAAAGAATGAGGCAGAAAAGAAGAAAGATAATTTAAAGATTATTGAAACGAATATTGGATTAATAAATTGTTTTTCTTTAAACTTTTAGCCTTTGAAAGATCTTTAAGTATAAGCTTATTATAAAATTATACATAAAGGGAAGCCACAGAAACCGCAAGCGAAATAGAATTCCGCAGAAAGCAATTCCGCACGGAAATTTCCGAGGTGCCACAGAACTTCGAATGATTTAATGTTTTTTAGCATTTTCACCAACCTTTTCGAACTAGGCTGCTAAGGGTTGACACCTTCGCAGATTAAATTACCCAAGGGTTTGTTTAGCAACTTTTTCAAGTTTATCATTGCAAAACAATAAGTTTTTAAATTTGTTCTTATTTAATTTATAAAATTTAAATTATTTATGTAATAATTGATTTTGTTAAGCTAAAAAAAAAATTAAAAGTAATTACCGCGTCAAAATGAAAGTTACTCGACAGCTGTAGCAATTGTCTGCCATTAGTCTGGCAACTCTTTGTGAAAAATATTTTCACAAATTGCACAATAAGTAAACGTTTTTTTGCGATAAAAATTGATTTACCTTAAAAGATCTAATTTTGTAATGCTTAATTTAGAGAAAACTGAAGTGGCTCGATATATTTTTTAAATACCTTACTCTGCGATTTGACCTATGGCACAGCGAAATGAAATTCAAGTGAAAGCGATATCTGTAGCACCCCTGATAATTCATTTTAAGGAATTAAATTTTATTTTATTTTGTACATAACTTTTAGGTCACGGAAATAAATATAAGAATAAATTAATACAAAAATTAATCTTACAAAATTTGATTGTTTATTTGACCTTATAAATCTATTTTGTTATCAAAACTTCTACTAACAAGCCCAAAATTACGCCAACATATTAGAGTCAAAGAAACTAATATACCCTTAACAACTAGCTCATAAGGCATACGTGGAATATGTAACACAATTTCTGCTCATATAAATATGTAGGTCGCTAGCAACATAAAAAAAAAATAAAATAAAAGAAGGGGAAACAAAAGTAGCCAGAAAAGCGAACTTGATTAAAATTGCAAGCCATAAATTGAAGAAGTATGAAAATAAAAACAGAGAAATAAAATTCACAAACTTAATGTTTAGTCGTTCATTAGTTGAAAGAGAGCTGTCTCCGGGTGTCTCTGTAACTGCCGAGCCTCAGGCCAGCACAGCACGGTTACATTGGCCAGCTGGGTGAGTGGAGGCAGCCAAGGGGATGCCACGTGTAGTCCAGGGTTGCCGTAGCAGCCTAGGAAAGCAGCTCTGGGAGCGCTGGGAGTTCGTGGCAGCCACGTAAGCACGTTTTAAATTGAATTTCGCTGTAAGGCTGGAGCAAGAGCCGTGCATGTCAGCGTAACTGACGCACTGCGGCTGCAAGTGGACAAGCACATACGAGTAGCAAATAAAATGTGTGCCAGCATTAAAATGTTGCCCCTGCAACAAACAGACTTTGGCATTTAGACACTCTCTGCTCGAGGAACGATAATACGACAGTAGGAAAAATCACAAGCCTGGACAGCATACGAGTAAAGTAAAGCACTTTAGGGATACAATCTATTAAACGCATTTAAAATGCTAATTAATATGGGTGGCTTTTAACGACAGTTGTCGTTATTATATTATAATGGTCATGGCCATAAATAAACGCCAATCATAATGCGTAATAATAATAATGTTAATAATAAAGTCAACGAGCCGCATATAAAATGCAATTAAGTATCAATCATACGACGTGTTGAAGCATTTGACATTACAATAATTAAAATTATAATAATGATATTGGAAAGTATGACTATTCATAGCGATTAATGTACAAACAAAGTGACAAATAATTTAAAAACCGGTTAGCAGAGTCTGCACGTCTAGTGAATGCCCTAAGCAGGACTTTCGGCTTCTATTTTCTGATTTTTCTTGTAACATATTCAAACTTAGAGTTGAGCTGATGTATTACTTTAATGAAACAATAATGTGGCGAATGTAACTACATATTTTTTATTTTATTTTCTTTTTTTTTGTTCATGTTTTGGTGACAATTTTGCAGAGGCCAATTGTTAGGCTTATATTGTTTTGTGGCCTAGCGCTTTTTCAACTATGAACAAACAGTTTTATTGTTTTCATTGTTACAATGCAGCATTTAGAGGTTATTACATATGTTGTTGTTGTTGTCGTTGTGAAGACAGCAGCAGCACAGACAGACTAAACGTAGAACGCAAGTAATTTGCAAAAATTTAATCATGCCACAGCTGCCGCAAGGCGCACAAGAAAACAAAACAACAACCAAAAATGGGCACACGCCACGCCCACTCAGTTACATGTGTGCAGTTGCCGCTTATTTTCGTTGTTGTTCTTGTTTTTGTTGTTGTTGATGTTGTTGTTCCTGTCGTAGTTATTGTGGCCTCCGTCTATTGTTATTTTACTAGTGTGGAATGCATTTTTGTATGCCTTGTTTTGTTGTCCATTTTTATCTATTGTTCAACTGCCTTGTTTTTAGTTTTTTGTCTTCATTTTTTTGTGTTTTATAAAATGAAATATAATTGTTAACTGAAAAACGGCATTCAGCAGCCGCAGGTAAAAAGCCGAGTCGATTTTTCCTACCTTTATTTATGGCCTTAAATTGAAAATAAAAACAATACGTGCCAACCAATGAACTACATTCAATAAACAAGTAATGCAATCGATTAGCCCAGCACGATATAAAAGCCAAAACTATAGCCAGACTAACATATATTATTCCTTAAATACCTTAATTGAAAGTGCCTCAAATTGTAGACAATAAACTAATAAATAAAATGAACTGACAAGACATTATATAGGTGGAGTACCGTCAGTTAGGGTACAACAATTAAAATCTGGATAAAAACCATCAATAATGTCAACAAAACTCAGTAAATTACAATACAAAAAAGGCTCGTTTAAATATTGACTGAGACTCGACAATATGAAACATCAATTAATTATGAACAGCTTAAAAGGTCAAATACATATGTACCCTCTAAATTAATTACACTTATTTTCTGCTTTTGTCAACTAATTGTTGAAATTTTCGAAATCAATTTCAAAGCAATTTCGCCAAGTCATCGTGATTATAGACTTTCCGACTTACTGACTTTCTGGTGCCAGCTAAAAATAAAATGCAGAGAAAAAGTGAAATATTTATATACGGAATGTTGGCGAAATTGTGGAGTTTGTGTTTGCTGGAATCGATATACGAGTATGAGTACTCAGCGCGTATGTAATCAAGTGAGATCAAGAGTAATGGCTTTTTTGTGTGCTAGGCGCGCAATTTTTAAATGCATTAAAAAGTGTTACACTCGAGTGCCGCACATTTATCACACATATTGCATAGAACAGCCACTGCCCGAGCCCATGAAAGGGAAGGGGAAATATAATGGAAAAATCGCATTTAAATTGTTTGGCGCACAATAAATTGTTATAATTCATCACTCGCCTCGACTCGACTCGAGCTAAGTTCGCACATATTGATAAATTGATTGACTTCAATTGAAATGAAGTGAAATGTACGTATATAAGAAGAAAAACATGCCATAACAAATAATGATACTTTTAACAAGCGATTGTGACTATGCGTCGTATGAGTGATATCAATTGCGAGAACATTGCATGACAGGCACTTTATTAGGTTTTCTCAGTTCATTTGCATGCTTTTTTGATTGCGTATGCGGGCCACATCCTTCACAGCTAAAAAAAGGACAAAAAGAATTGAACAAAATTGGTAACTCAAGAAAGGCAAAAAAAAAAAAAAAGTGACAGGCGCGAAATCACAAAATTCCATTAATTTTAAGCAGTCAATCAAAATTGCCAACTTGAAGTCGATTATATTATGCTAATGAATAGAAGTTCAGCTGTCCCTCAGTCCCCCCGTCCCGCTGGCTTTTCAATTGATGCTACTCGTCTTGCAGACAGTGTCAGACAACTCTAAGTGGCATAGCAAACACAGTGAAAACAGCAGGTGGCAACAGTCCAGACAAAAGTCATCCACTATCCACATTATTCATTGTAATTTATTATCGACGAGAGCATACGTGGCGTATACGTCATCTGCAATCATTTCTCTTGTAAAATCGGACACATGCTAAGCGAATTTGATTGGAACTGTATTACAGGCAATCAGTTGGGAATTGACTACAGGGTATCTGCTAGTATTGTAAACTTAAGCAAACCGCGTTGATAAAGTGTTTGATTTTGGATTGGATTTTAATTAAGTGCCATTTAATTGGATTTTAAGCAAATTAACTAAATTCAACTCGTTACTATGTGTTTTTATTTTATATATTTGTAAAGCTGTCATTATCGTGTAAGTGCCGCAAATGGCATACAAATTAAGTTATGCTCCTGGAGAGGCACTTAACAAGGTTTACATACATACATACTTTCAAACAGAAATAGATCCAGTCTCCGAGTGCTTTGTCAACTCAATTAATTGTTGATTTATATTTTGAGCACACATTTGTTTGCTTACGCTGCGGCCATGAACGCCAAAATATTTGTTTATGCAAATTGTGTTTAATTAATACACAAACAATTGACGTTAATGCTCCAAAGTGTGTGTTGTTGCAGGCACTTTAAACGCTGCGGTCAATGTTGTACTATACATACACACACACACACATGGACACACATTAAGGAGAGTATTTGCTGCTTGCCGTTAAATTTTGAAATGTGCGGTTGCCTGCATTAATTTGACAGCAAGCCACAGACAACCAACAACCAACAACCGACAAAGCCGCAGGTTGTTGTGGTTGAAAACCTTTGAACTGACAGCAACACTGCCAAAAACACTGACAACACAACTCCAAAAACTAAAAGCTGCTTAATGGCGGCAGCAACAGCAACAAATACAACAAATACTGTAGCCTGGTCTACTAGTTACTGCCTCTGGGCGCGATTATCTATGCCACACAGTTGAGCAGTTGAATAGTTGGCATTCTTAAAGCATGGCCAGCAGCAACAAGCTTTAAATCGACCAATACAATTAAAGCCAGCTCGACGAGCTCAGCATATCAATGTGCCCACGTGTGTGTGTGTGTGTGTGTGTTTGTGTGTGAGTGTGTGTGAGTGTGTGTGTACCAGTTACTGTACACGTAACGTTTAAAAACTCGTTTAGACATGTTGCTCTGCACAAACCAAAATGATAGTTTACTTTTGGCTATAAGAACACTTTTATACTCTTTCGCAGAGACAACCTTTAATATAGAATAAGTTTTATATATCGTTAAGAGTTTCTAGAAAATAAAAACAAAGAATTTTTAAATAAATATTTATACAAATTATTAAATTTGTATCTTCTTTAACATAACAATCTCTTCCAATATTGGATAACGATATTTCGATATGAAAAAATTATGAATTTTTATAAGGACTCTCTCTCTCTCTCTCTCTCTTGCAAATTCATCTTACCAATCAACATCGTTTGATGTTCATGTTTTGTGCACAAATTTTATGAACACGTTTTCTCTTCAGAAGTCTCCTATCGTTGAAATCCTCCCTTTTCCTTTCTAGAAATCCCAGAACTTACTAATACTAATAAGTTACTGACACTAATTTCAACTACTAATACTTATTGATCTGATATTGGTTTTCTGGGGTTTCCCCAATCCTTGCAACAAATGTTGGATCATTAAATAATTTTTTGAATACCCCAAATTCTTAACTTTTTTCATTTTAATTTTTTTTTACCTTTCAGTTTAAATTTAAATAATATATATAAATAAATTTACAATAATTTATTATCATATTTATTTTATAATTTAATAAAATTGTATCGTTATTAAGGGTTAACTCTCTTAGTTATTATTAAACAAATAAATAAAAATTAAGATTGTGATTGATTACTTTTTGTTATCATTACTGATTAATTAGTCCCACAATTACAGTATCCATAAATAAAAATAACTATATTTTAATTAAATATTAACTCAAATTAAAATATGTAATTTCAATTTGAATTTTGAGCCTTTACATTTTTTTGGCCATAAAAACATTTCTGTACTCCTTCCCAAAGTCAACTTGAACTATATAATAAATGGTAAAACTCCACAGGAGTTACTTAAAAATAAAATTTAAGGATTTGTAATTAAAATAACTATTTACTTTATACACATTTGCAATCTGAAATTAAAAATGTTCTTTAAGCCTGACAAACAGTCTGAACAAGTTGTGTTGCCCGTAATCCTGTCTATGAAAATGGAAATTCGAAAAATGCCTCGCTTGTCTGCCACACACTCACACAAACACATACACAGACTGTTTTACATACATACATAAAACATGTTTTGGCACACAAAACCCAAACGGAACAACGAAAATAAGAAAAATGTGCTATGAAAAACTGTTGAGCGGAATTCAAATATCAAACACGTTTCTTTACTTTGCCGCCAAGGCCTGTGTATGGATATGTGTTTGTCTGTGTCTCCCTCACTTCCCTCTTTCTCGTTCTCTCTCTCTGTCTCTTTGTGTGAGTTTAAGTGCGCGCCTAGATTTATGCATCATTTCATTTACATATTGTGAGCGCTTGAAATGAAGTAAATGAAACACGCGCCACATCTCTCAAGTGCAACAATAGTTAATAAAATTGATTGTTTATTTGTTTATTTGCTTGCCGTTTCATATAGCTATTGGGCGGTTACCAACATCGATTACATCCATTCACGAACCAGCAATCGGGTCTTCATGATGATCTTCTGTGTGTGGACAGCCTCGGTGATAGTTTCGCTGGCGCCTCAGTTTGGCTGGAAGGATCCCGATTATCTGCAACGCATCGAGCAGCAAAAGTGTATGGTCTCACAGGATGTGGCCTATCAGGTGAGATAACAACAGCAAATGGCTGCCAGCAACTCAATCAGATTATGCAACACATACATATATACATTAATTCGTAGGTATTTGCCACGTGTTGCACATTCTATGTGCCACTTCTGGTCATTTTGGCGCTGTACTGGAAAATCTATCAGACGGCAAGGAAACGCATTCACCGCCGCAGACCGCGACCCGTCGATGTGGCTGCCAATAATAATCAGGTAAGGCACAAACCACTGCCAGTCGATGGAAAAACCGCAGGTTGTGCATTAAGCCAGACAATCACAATGCTGCACAGATATTCGTGGTGTCGCTGTTTAGTACGAGTATTCGTATTTGACATACAGGGTGTGCCACTAGAGGTGGAGAACTATCGAAAGCACTATCGACACTATTGATGGTTGGGCGCTATCGAGCTACCATCGATAGCAGCCACCCACTTTCGATAGCTCCCGAAGAACTATCGATAGTTAAAAAATTGCTAAAAATTGGTGGTTTAACCCCTTTTTCCTCATTTTCATACAAAAAGTGGCTTGTTAGCAATTTTCCAAAATCATAAGAAATACTAGCGAAGAGATTTTTGAAAATTTCTTTTTACGTTCACTCTTGGAATTGTTTGAAGAATTTTTTTGCATCAAAACATTTTTTGTTTGAGACCGAGGAAAAAAGTTGAAATAGTAGATGTTTACAAAAATTCGAAATTTTCAATGGGTATTTAAGGGGAAGTTATGTATCATTCAAACGAAATTTTAATGACCTTTTCAAAAAAAATATAAAAAGCTATTATTTTCTTATGTAAGGTCAAAAAATTAAGTTTTTTTCAATGTGTAATGTTTCTTGACAAACTGTATGCATTTTTTGTGTCCGGGACTATCGTCGACTATCGATAGCACAATCGTCGTCTATCGACGGTTTAAAAATTACTATCGTCGGCTATCGATGGCGCCGACTATCGATAGTTCTCCACCTCTATGTGCCACCATACTCGTGGCAGTGCTTACTGTTAGGTGAGGAACCCTGTATTTAACAAACTTAAGTTGAACTGCTGCCAAAGACCGCAGCACAATTTGCAATGCAACCAAGCCTTGTAATTATGCACTTTAATGAAGTTAACCGCGAACACAGCCACAAAATCAGCCAGAGATAAAGGTCAGCCCCAGAAAGCTGAGCTGAGAGGAAGTAAACTTAAGCCTTTAGCTTAATATGCTCATAACATATGCAAGGCCCTCAAGTTTTAGCCAGCTTTGTGCTTTGTGCTTGCATGGAGCACTTCGTCTTCTGGGCTTTGGGCCAAATGCAATTAGGCAGCCTCAGCCGCATTCAAGTGTGTTTAAAAATGCATTCTGCCAAATTTCTTACCTTCTGTAGTACTAACTTTAAATGGCAACTCATTTGAAAGTCCGGCAAGAAGTTAAACGAAAGTTGGTAGCCCAACTCCAACTCACCCCAGGCACATTCTCAAAGCTGAGATCTTGTAGTCGTTGTTGTTCTTTTTGTTGAAGACAGTGTGTTGTGTTGCACACTAATATATTTGAAAGGGTTGACTGGATTGCGCTTTCAAGTCTGTAAATACCCTAGCCATGTTGTTCACAAAGGCTAACATTAATGTTACCTAAAATAAAGTTAATATTTTAACTCTTTTAAATTGTTAACATTTTGTTAACACTTTTCTAACACTACTAACATATTTTTAAAGTAACAAAATTTAAGTCATCCAAAAAAATTTAAATTAAATTAACAAAATTAAATGCTGAATATTTTTTTATGCTTTCCATTATTTCAAAATCCCATAACTTTTTCAAAAGTCAACAGATTCATATTGATCATTACTTGTATCGTTTGGAAAATTCAAATTTCTCCAGACAATCAGGCATGCCACAAAAAACACTAGTGAAAGTGATTTCAGAAAAAAGCAATTCCACTTCGAAAATTTCTCCGTGCCACAGAAATTCGTGTGATTTAGGTTTTTAAGCATGTTCATCAACCTTTTCGTACTAGGCTGCTAAGGGTTGGCCCCTTCTCAGATTAAATTTCCCAAGGGTTTGTTTAGCAATTTTTGTAAGTTTATTATTGCTGAAAAGTAGGTTTTTATTTTATTTCTTCTTTAATTAATATTATTTAATTTATTTATTTAATAATTGATATTGTATAGCCTAAAAAAATTTAAAAGTTATTGGCGCGACAAATAATAAAAGTTACTTGACAACTCTTAATTTTGAAATTCGGACAAAAAAATGTGACATTATTCTCATGGCATCGGACGCCAGTGAATTGAGCGATGATTTCGTTTCACCAAAAATTGTGCAGGTGATTGAGACTGTGGCACGGAGAAATGAAATTGACGTGAAACTCAAGTGAAAGAGATTTATGTGGCATGCCTGAATTTCTGATTACTTTCAGTAACATAATTTCGATTATTTTAAACATTGCATTTTTTTCCATTTATGAAACAAAATTTTAACCGAACTTTTTCCACAAATTTTTCACATTACACCAACTTAAAATACATTTTGTATCAGACGTAAGAGAAATATGCCATAAATGACAAAAGTGTGTGAATTTAGCCTCCTTCTGTACATTATTTAATTAGATTCTACTGTTGAAACAACAGAGTGTATAGACTTCGATATGAGCGCCTATTTTGTATTTGGTTTTAGCGTATTTTTCTTTAGGGTGTCCAACGTTGGCACATGCTTAGAGACAGCTACTTAACTTAAGCTTAGTGCTTTGACTAAATTGAAAATGACCATTTGACGTAAAAATGTTTGCAACCACTTACGTACATATACACTTGCAACTACACACACACATACACCTCAGCATACACCTATACACAAATACATACAGAGAAGCTGGCCAGCTTGAAGCTGGCAAAAAGTCATTGGAATCACAAATTCAATGCGCAAACAAGACAAGTTGTCCACTATTTGCCAGTGTACACATGTCCCAGCCATGTCCGGCCCATGTTGCTTCCTGTATGCCTCATTCTGTGTGTGTGTGTGTGGTAGTTACATGTGAGCAAAGGCAATGAAAATACCAATACTATCACACACTGATATATACACATACATACATTGAGCAGTTGCTATAGCACACGCATCCATTTAGTGCCATTCACTTGGCCTGTTTGTTGATTTTAAAATATATTTACCCCACTCAGCACAGGCGCTTCTATGCCCTACCGCTGAGCTTGTCAACTATGTGCACCAATTGGTCGGTAAATAAAAACTTAAAAGTATAACTAAGCCTTCAACTGTGATAACAAATAATAAAAGTATATCTAAGAATTGTTCTTTAAATATTTTTTATACATATACACAGAAAAAAAAATACGGGATATTTAGCCCGAATTCAATCCGAAACGATGTCGGATGTAAGGTAATCTCGGATTTTCTTAAACCAAGTATGAAATACTTAATTTTTTCAGTCCCGAATTCAATCCTGAAATTCTCAAATTCAGGCTAAAAAATTTTTATTAAATTTAATGTTTTTCGTTACATTTAAACTTTTTTTTAAATTTTTTTTTTAAGTTTTTTTTTTAACGTTTTTCTTTTAAAACGTTTTTTAACATTTTTTTGTAAACATTTTTTTTTATTAGATGTTTTTTTTTTAATTTTTTTTAAAATTTTTTTATTTTTCCTTTTTTTTTTAAATGACGGGTGGACTCGTACCCAGATTTTTTTCAAACTGGAGTCGGCGACTCTAACCATTGAGCCACCGGACCGGTTGAAATCAGAGAGGCCGAGAGAGAATTTTCCTTTCGCGCTCAGCAAATGTGTATTTTCCCATTCTAATCCCAATACAGGCTTGATTAGTTAGCTTAATCCTGAATACATACTTAAAAAATGCGAGCTTAAATGAAGTATTTTACACTTGATTTTAGAATGGCATTTTGTTTTCTGTGTATTGTCGGCAATCCTACATATGCGATTTAAATTCTTTCTTTTTTTTATTTTACCTGTATTTGTTATTTAATGAATTAATACAATATTAATACAAGTTCTAATGTGGTTTCAGAAATATTAAAGCAACATTTTGCAACTTATATGTGCTGCGAAACCTTGAACTCTTCACTTAGAAGAGTATTAATGTATTGGACTTGCCAATGTTATCGAATTACTCTCTTGTTATTCCTTTTTTTTTTAACTAAATGCTTTCAAATTGAAAATTGCTTTCCTGCAACTTGACGAGGGTTTATACTAACCTACACATACATACCAACAACATGAATATCAACAACAACAACAACAACAACACAATACATTCCACTGTTCGCCTGCTGCGCGTTTCGTTACAATATTTCTCTTTTTTCTCTCGCAACATTTTTATTTTCTTTTTTTTTTATTTAATAAAGATTTGTTGTAGCAAAGTTTTGGACAAGGGCAACACAAGAAGGGCAAAAGCAGCAAGAGATACGCATACAAAAATTTGGTTATTTCTGTGCGTTGGCAGCCCCATAAATTTCAGTTAATTGCATTTTGCATTTAGCATGTTTATGGCAATTTCTAGCGGGCAAAATGTATTTATAAATTGCCCTGAAAATTATTTAAATTGCATAATCAAATTCGAATAGTTGCATTTGTCGACGATTCGACACTGGCTTAGTGCAAAATTCAACATTAATTCGTAATTTTAATTGAAATGCAGTTTGAACAGCTCACACACATACTCACAGACACGTACAGACACACACACACACACACACACACACACACACACGTAGACACACACAACGTAGGCATTGATTTTGCAATTAACATAATACACGATAGTAAAAGGCAATTAAGCAAATTGAGCGCACAGGTATTATCTGCAATTTATCCATAGCTCTAATGCGATATACCAGACCCCAAAAAACAACAACAACAACAGTAACAACGGTAGCAACAACAGCAACAATCACCAGCAGTAAACATTAATAATAATGTAACATTAAACACAAAAAGAAATCGCTCTTTGGAGTGTCTCTTGGACAACTGCGTTGACAACAACGCCCAGATGCTTAAGCTTAAGGTCCAAAGAGCTTTAAGAGTGTGTATGTGTGAGTGTGTGTGTGTGTGTGTTGTTTGTGCCCGCCTTGACCACTCGAACATAATCACAATTACATTTGCAAACAACAACAAGAATAACATCAGCAGCAGCAGCAGCTGAAGCAGAAGCAAAAGTGACAGCAGCTCAAATTGATTGCTCTAGATATTGACATTATGACCATGGCCATATGACAAACAGCCAAAAGCAGCATTAGCCGACAGTCTGAAGTCTAAGGCCGAGACTGAGACCGAGACTGAGACTCAGGCTAAGACCACCACCAAGTTGTCCATATGCGACACACGTCGTCAAGCTGTGTTCGTTTCCTTTTTTATCAAGAGCATCAACATTAGCACTGTGCAACAAAAATGGTCACTAAGCTAAGTATAAAAAAAAAACTAATTTAAAAAATTATGTTTACTGCTGAATTTTTCTACAAGCCACTATAGGTCAAATGGACCCCTTTTCTGATATAAATTAATAACTCGAAGGCTTATCAAGTTTTTCGTGAAAAGTTTTTGGGATACCATTCTAGATCGAATTTGGAAATAGTTTGAAAAAATTAAATTAATATAATTGTTTTTGGTTTTTAAAAAATATTGAAAAGCATGTTTTTTTATACTTTCTTTTTTTTTTTTTTTTTTTTTAATTATACTTTTGCTTTTATTTGCTGGATCTTCTCCTTATCGGGACTAACAGCAAGTTTAAAAATCTTATAATTATAACTTATTTACAGTCTTGACGACTGTTTAAGGTCTGGGGGCCCCGATATATTACTGCTGGGCTAGGAGGTCGTTGCGGTGGAGGCGGGTTCGATTGCAAACCCGAGTTAGACGCCTTGCAAGAAGATTTGGATGTGAAGATAGCTTGATGTTGTAGTTCGCCTTCTGTTTTGCTATTTCATCCTTCGTGGTTACAATGTTAAGATCTCTAAGGATGTTCTCGTTCCGAACATACCATGGTGCCCCAGTGATAGTTCTCATTATCTTGGATTGTGCTCGCTCAATTATATCAATGCTGCTGTTGCTCGCATTTCCCCATAGCTGCGAACCGTAGGTCCAGATTGGTTTTAGAGTAGAACTGTACAATAGGACCTTGTAGTCCAAGCAAAGGGGAGATCGAGCGTTTAAAAGCCAATGAAGGTTAATGGACTTCAGAGCTAAGTGCGTTTTCTTAGCTTTAATATGTTCATTCCAGGTGAGCCGCCTGTCAAGATGGACGCCAAGGTACGTTACTACATCAGCTTGGGGGAGTTGAGTGTTATACAAAGTTAGCGGAGGGCAGGTTTGCCTGTTGAGGGTAAACGTTACGTGTTTGCACTTTTGTTCGTTTATTTTAATACGCCAGTCTGAAAGCCATTTCTCCACTTCCACAAGATGATCAGCTAGTTTTGATGTTGCTTGAATAGGGCATCTGGAACGGCTTAGGATCGCGGTATCGTCAGCAAACGTGGATGTTGTTAGGCTCTCGTTTGTAGGGATGTCCGATGTATAAATGACGTATAAGGTTGGCCCCAGTACGCTGCCTTGAGGAACTCCAGCTTCAATTATGTGGTCGTCAGACGTAGTAACGTTGCATCTCACTGCATAGACTCTATAGTAGAGGTACGACTCGAGTAGCTTGTGGGTGTAAACAGGGAGTGTCGTTTTGATTTTGTGCATGAGGCCGTCAAGCCACACTCTATCAAAGGCCTGAGAGACGTCAAGAAATATCGCACTGCAGTATTCCCGGTGCTCGAATGCAGTACGTACTTCTGATGTTATCCGGTTGACTTGCTCGATAGTTCCATGCTTTTCTCTGAAGCCAAATTGATGTGCTGGGATTACATTGTGTGCTCTCAGATAAGGAATTATGCGCAACAGGAGACATTTTTCAAATAGTTTTGACATGCAGGGTATTAGGCTTATTGGTCTATACGATGATGGCATTGTATGATCTTTTCCTGGTTTCGGAATCATAATAATGATAGATTTTTTCCATTTGTTAGGGAAATATCCCAGTCTTATGATCGCGTTGAAAAGCTTACAAATGAGGCAAATGGCACAGTTGGGAAGTTCAATAATCATTTTTTGAGTAATTAAATCATACCCTGGAGCCTTCTTTGGTTTCATTTGCTCTTTGATGACTTTTGCAATTTCGCTTGGGCGAAGCTCAGATGTCACGGAATCGGCTGCAGTTTGAGTTGGAGAAGGTGATAATACAAAAGAGTTAGTTGCCGGATTTGGTTGAAACACATTACGCAGATGAGCAGCAAATGTGTTGGCCCTGTCTTTATCACTTCTGGCCCAGGAGCCTGAAGAGTTTCTTATAGGGATTACTGTTTCGATTGGCGCACTTAGATTTGGATGAGCCCTCCACAATGGGTGCTTTGTGCTGGTTGGCGATAATTTCTGTATGTACCGACGCTGAGCATCCGCTTCTTCACGCTTTAGAGCTTTGCTGAGCCTGCGTGAGGCATCTTTAAGCCGTTGCTTAGTAGATGGCGAGCGATGTGACTGCCAGTCGCGTCTCAGTCTTCTCTTTTCCAGAACAAGTTGTTCAATTTGAAGATTGGTTTTTTGTTGGTTGTGCTGTGTAGTCACGCTTTGCGGTGTAGAGATCTTGGCTGCAGAGACGAGTATATTTTTAAGTAAATCAGCAGAGCAGTCGATGTCAGCTTCGGTGTTGAACTGTGGGGCTAGATCGAGGTGAGAGCTTACATATTTCTTGTACTTGAGCCAGTTGGTCCTGTGTGTAGTGAGTCTATTTGGATATACTTCAAGTTCCGGGCATTGAAGAAAGTTGATTAGAACGGGCGAATGGTCGGATGATAGGTCTGAAAGTACTTCGGCATTTATCAGATTGCGTGGAATATTTTTTGTCACAGCGAAGTCTATTAAGTCTGGTTTCCTATTAGGATCTGATGGCCAGTAGGCTTACCCGGGAAAAAATTTTCGTAACTAAAAAAGCTATGTTTTATTGTTGTCTGTATTAATAACATCGATATACCATTTAAAATAACGTACAACAGCATCCACTCCATCAGTTTTTCCAACATTTTTCCGTTAGGTTTCAAGCAGACCGGCATTGCTTGGATATAGGTTATGAGTTAGAAAGTTAAATTTTGGGAGAACTGACAAAAAAGGACTACTAAAATTACTGTTATGAGTTCACAAGGAATTATTCCACAACATGTGTATTGTCACTTCTCTGACAAGTGCTGAAATTTTTTAAAAACTCTTCCCAAATAATTATTTTCGAAAGCGTCACTTTATGGACACATACTACAGACAACACGAACAATACCAATACCACAGATCTACCAATATAAAGTACAAGCCACACTGATCACTATTCATCATAATTTGTATTAAAACCGTTCAATTTAAAAAAAACTTGAGCCACTTGAACTTCACCAAAATATTTGCACAATTTATGTTTAACAGCTGTTAACTTAACATCAGAATGTAACGTTAACAAAGTTATTAAATTTGAATACTGTTGCAAAACTAGTTTATATCAGAAAAAGGGTCCATTTGACCTATAGTGCAAGCTTTGCAATCTTTAAAAAATGTTTCAAAACTCTTTGATTGTAAAACCAAAACTTGTTGCCAAGTGTAAGTCAAAGCAGCAAATTCTGTCAGACACACGACATTCAAGCCAGAGCAGCATAATTCGCATGAAAGGAAATTATTGGATACACATTCACACACCGATACATTCACACACATGTACACATATACATTACTACATACACACAGAGCTGTAGACACATACTTACAATGATATGAAGCTCAACACATGTCTCACAAGAAAAACAATTAAATAAGAAAACAATTTACATAAATTAGCCAAAGTGGCGAAATGGCTTCGACCAAGTATCGTTTATGCAAACGCTTAAATAAATGTGCACACACACACACACATACACACATGTGAAAGCTGCTTGAGAAGATGGTGTGCACAAGGCTGGAACGTGCTATTGCAGAGGCCGGCGATCTGTCCCCCCACCAATATGGGTTCCGAAAGGCCAGATCCACTGTCGACGCCATAAACAAGGTAGTGGACATCGCGTCGAAAGCAATTGCAGGCACTCGGTGGAAAGGAGGTGCAAAGGAGTATTGCCTGATCGTCACCCTCGACATCAAAAATGCGTTCAACACTGCGAAGTGGAGCTGCATTACAAGGGCCCTTACGACCTTTAACGTGCCCATGTACCTGCAGCGCATTGTGAGAAGCTATTTCCAGAATAGGATTCTATTGTACAACACACAAGCTGGCTCTGAGCAGTACCCTGTGTCAGCTGGCGTTCCGCAGGGGTCCGTGCTGGGCCCCTTGCTCTGGAACGCTATGTACGACGGTATACTGCACCTCAGGCTCCCCCAAGGAGTGCATGTCATTGGATTTGCTGACGATGTAGCAGTCCTGGTCGTGGGCAAAGAACTGCCAATTGTCGAGGCTACCTGTAACCAGGCGATCGAAATAATCCAACGGTGGCTCGCAATGGTTAGCCTTCAGCTTGCGCCGCACAAGACAGAGGCAGTACTGGTAAGCAGTCGCAAACTGGTAAGCAGTCGTGGCCTCATGGCTACACACCGTCTTTCCGCACTACGGATTATCTGCGGTTACAGAACGGTGTCGGACGAGGCAGCATATGTGATAGCAGGAGTGGCACCTTTTGAGTACCTCGCAGAAGAGAGGTCCTCCTTCTACCAGGAAACCCATGGCAGAGGACTCTCACCGGCGGCGAAACATGAGATGCGCAGGTTCTGGCGGCAGCAGAGCCTAAGAAAGTGGCAACTACGTTGGGATGGGTCGTCCAAAGGCCGCTGGACCTATCGCCTTATCCCATCCATCGAGGAGTGGGTCAACAGAAGACACGGCCAGGTCAACTTTTACCTGACACAACTTCTGAGTGGTCATGGTTGCTTTCGCAGTTACCTACATCGCTTTGGGCACGAAGCAGCTGCTGAGTGCACATGGTGCGGTCACGACGTTCAGGAGGACGCTGAGCATGCTTTCTTCCGGTGTGGCAGGCTCTCAGATGAGAGAGCCCATGTGGAAGGAGTTCTGGGCTGTGAAATCAGCGTGAGCAACATTGTCCATCTTATGCTGCAGTCACAAGATAATTGGGACTTGATTAGCGACTTTACAGCGCGTTCTATGATGAAGCTGCGCGCGGCTGAGCGTGAGAGAAGAGCGGACATAGTCTAGACGACGCCATAGCCATTGTGATGCAATGCTTCTCGGCGGTACCGCTATGGAGGCCTCGCCTTTTCTATTTTCTAAATTAAATCCATATAATGTACATATCTTCTGTGTTGTAATAAAGAATTAAAAAAAAAAAAAAAAAAAAAAAAAAACACATGTAAGAAACAAGTGTGTGTGTATGTATGTAGCGACAGCTGACAGGCACATCTACATAAAATACACATTGAGCTGGGTTTTCTTATCGTCGACACTGCTGAAAAGTATGCTACACATTCTGTAAGCTGCGACTTGGTGAAGTGAAGTATTAAGGAGAGGGAGAGAGAGAGGCAGAGTTCGATGGGAAAGGGGAATGGTAAGGGGAAGGTAGGTAGCGCGCTTATCGCCATCTTATCTATCGGAGTAAGTGTATATGTATGTGTGTTTGCTTTAGTATTTAAATAACGTTAATGCGCCATGTAGTTTAGTTTTCGATCTAAGTAAATGCCAAAAGGGAATCCATGGAATTTATGGTTAAACGCCACTCACAAAGTTTTTCGCCAATTGTTTAGCGCCGGCAATTTCATGGCACGCCAACTGGCAAACAATGTGCTGGCAATACACACGTGCATAAATATGTATGTGCCTTTGAAGTTATCAGAGATTCAATTACGCATTGATTACCCGCATGGCAGTAGCAACGTATACGCGGCGTATACTCAATGTGAAATTTGTGAAACTGGCGTTGAGCGTAAATTTAATTAGCGTAACGCTCACACAAAATACAATTGTTACATAAATATTGTTGAATTGTAGCGCTAGTTTTCCCAATGGAAATGTGAAAAGCTATTGCTCGAGATTTCTTGTACAGTAGTAGTAGAAATAAGTAGTGAGACAAAGCAAAGATTAAACTTTTACACCTGAGACTTTAACTAATTAAGCATCAGACTTTTCAATTTTTCATGAGCCGGAACTTCTTAAATTGAACTCCTTGGCTATGCAGGCGTCAAAGTAATTTCGCCCCTTGAGTTGCCCACAAAATGAAGGTCACATGCGTAGCTGCAAATCCATTTAATACTATTTGCGCAAATGTTCACGCCATTTGGGAATGCTCAAAATGTAGGCAAAGGGGTGTCGGGGTCATGACCAGGCACACTTGAAAGTCTCTGCCTTTTTTTTGGTTTTTGCCAATGGCAAGTTTCCGCACACGAACGCAAAATCAGCATAATTTTATTTATTTAAAGGAATATCGACTTGCCAAAGGGTCAACACGACGTTGACGATGAGGCAAAAGGTTTGACTACTCAATTACTTTAATTTGGTGGGATTGAAGGCGATGACAACAACTACAGACAAACAAGAAAGCAAGAAAGGAAAAAAGCGAAAGAAAAAAAAATCAGAGAGGTCAAGCGCTTGGAGCATTCAAGCGTGAAATTTATTTTGAGCAGGCAATGAGGTTCGATGGCAAGCAGGGAGGATTCCTCTTTCCCTTTTCCCTTTTTTTTTTTTTTTTTTTGGGTGTGTATATGAAAGTGGTACTGTGGCGTGACTGTAACAAATACACACAATTTTATTTACGTTCGAATCCACTTACATATGCATATGGTGAAGGCAACACACGGGATCAGATCGGGCTCAGCTCAACCTCTCTGATATGCGTACAAATTGCGGTTTATTGAAGCGTAAGGCGCAGCAACAACAACTACAATACACCAACAACAACAACAAGATAGCGTTTGCGATAACGAAACCAAATGCAAATTTTCGCCTTTTGTTATTCATTTTAATGCTGTTCCAAAAACTATGAATTTAATTTGGGTATTCAAAATCGTTGCAGCTCAACAGAGAAATCGGCTTTAACTACAAGTATATTCAACTTTGCTTTCTCTCTTTATCTCTTAGCCCGTTGCTGGTGCGTCAACAGATACAAAGCTTAATCGTCTGCGGCTACGTCTTGGCAGATTCTCAACGGCCAAGAATAAGGGCGGTGGTGCTGGGACGACAGCCCTCGGTCTGGTTGAGGGCAACTCCACGAATACGGTGAACACAGTGGAGGACACCGAATTCAGTAGCTCGAACGTGGACAGCAAGAGTCGTGCTGGCATTGAGGTAAGTGCCAACAACAGCCAAAGTATGTATGGAGTATGTATGAAGAGTTGTGCCTTTTGAAATTGGGATTGGGATTGGGATTGGCTTTTGTGCACATTCAAAGTAAATTTCATAACGCCTGACGTGTGCCCAACGATCTGAGTTTGCTTCCTGAATGCACGCAAGCACGCAGCCTGCCAAAAATAAAGTCCTTGTCCAGTGAATGTCCTGCTTCCTGATTTTCCCAACTTCCCTACATGCCCGCGTAATCCTTGATAAATCCTAATAGAAACTAGCACATGTCGTTGCTGGAACATCAAGTAGTCCTGATGTTTGATTTATGCACGCATAAATCGATTTTTATACACATACATACATATATACGCATGCTCGGATTACGTATACGCAGCGTTTGTCATCAACCGAAGATGAAAATTAAAAGAGCAACAACATTTGATTTTATGGCGGAAAAAGCTTAAATGCTCGATTGTATTTATGCGTATATGCGAGTATATTCCATAAGCATATAAGCCGACGCCTAGGTAGCCGTTTTGGGTCACTCAAGTTGCAAATCCTGCAAATTACCCACTCGACAAAAATGTCAGCGATAAAATGCAGGCAAAGCTTTATTGTTTATTGGCGACCAAAATTTTTGTATTTAGCCGCATTTTATGTACTTCAATTTCGGCTTTTTATGGCTAAAAAATATACACACATACAATAATATATATTTGCACATTCAATAATAACACATTAAAGCCAAGGCACGAAAATCGAAGAGAAACGAAACCATAAAAGAGGCTGGCAAAAAATAAATTGCTTGAACGTTTTGTTTGCTATTGCCACAAGGTGGCCAAAAGTCGAGTGGCTGGCCAAAGGTCGCTCCAAATCGTGCAGGTTAAGTAATAGCAAAGTCAAATATAAGCTCTGTGACAAGGATCCGGCATCGCCATCGCCATCGCCATCGCCATCGTCAGCGCCATCTCCTTTGCCATGCAAAGCGCCTTCAGATTCAGCCTAATGAAAACAAAGCTCAACAATAACAACAACAACAACACCAACAGCAAGAGTAACTGTAGCAGCAACAGGAGCTGTAAGAAAACGTTGCCTAACAAGGCACTCAATACGCTTGAGTAATTGAAGAAAATATGTTGATGGCTTATGGCTAACAGCTTTCGTTTCCATTCGCTTGGCCATAATAACTAAGAGCACCAACTGCGTATCGTATTTGCCTTTGCTGGCCACAAATACGCACACACAAGCAGAAAGCAAACACACACACACACTCAGATTAAATATTTACTTGGGCCAGGTTTCTGTGTGAGCCAAATAAGTGGACAGCCAAAGCCAAATAAATAAATACACACACTCGAGCACACACAACACACATGGCCAAAAGCAAATATATAAATTTATCATCGTAGTTTGGTTTAATAGGAGACGCACGGAGACGATTGGAAAAGCTAAAACAAAGTTACAATACCAACAAAAGAACCAACAACAAAGTTTTATATCAAACGATCTCTTTTGTAAATATTATTGAAAGAACAAATTTGCATTTAAAATAATTGATAATAATAATCCGGGGTGCCACAGAAATCGCAAGCGAAATAGAATTCCGCAGAAAGCAATTCCGCACGGAAATTTCCGAGGTGCCACAGAACTTCGAATGATTTAATATTTTTTAGCATTTTCACCAACCTTTTCGAGCTAGGCTGCTTAGGGTTGACGCCTTCTCAGATTAAAATACCCAAGGTTTTGCATAGCAGCTTTTTTAAGTTTATAATTGCAGAACAACAGGCTTTTAATTTTTTTCTTATTTAATTAATAAATTTTTTAATTTATTTATGTAATAATTGAATTTGTTTAGCTGAAAAACATTTAAAAGTAATTGGCGCGAAAAAAAAAAATTCCTCGACAACTCTAGCAATTGTCTGCCTTTAGTCTGGCAACTCTTCGTGAAAACTGTTTTCACAAATGGCACAATAAGTTCAAGGTTTTTATCGGTAAAACTTGATTTATCTCAAAAGACCTATTTTTGTAAAGCTTAATTTAAAGAACACTGAAGTGGTTCCATATATTTTTTTTAAATACCTTACTTCGAATTCTGACTAAAAAATGTGGCATCGCTGACCCTGACTTCGAAAGTCTGAATCGGACTAGGTGGCAGCATCGGACGCTAGCGATTTTAGCGCTAGTTTAATACGCGTAAATTTATTCTGCGATTTGACCTGTGGCACAGCGAAATGAAATTGAAGAGAAATTCAAGCGAAAGCGATTTCTGTGGCACCCCCGAATAAATAATTAGTGTAACACTATTAATAAAATTTATATGTAGAATGAATTTAGAGGCCAAATCATGAAAATGACATTCCGCTTGAAAATCTGTTTAGTTTTGACAAAGCTATGAGACTTTGAATTTGGTCTGATTTTCGACCTAGCAACTTTGTAGTTTTATTTTAAATTTGTTCTTTTTTTTTAAATTCTTTACATGGTTATTATTTGAGGATATATAAACAGCTCCAAAAAAAACAATGTGCTTCACAAATCTCTAGAGATTTTCGATTTGCAATTTTAACAAAATAATGAATGGTAGGTATATGTAATATAATTGAATTAATATTATATATATCATGAACTTTTAATTGATTTAATTCAATTAATGTTAAATTATCTCCAAATTTATCAAAAATTTCATAACATTTAAAAGCTGAGGTTGTATGGTTTCAATAGTCTCGACAATTTATTTTGAGTTATTTTTTTTGCATTGTCAACATTCAGATTTAAAACACTTTAAAACACACTAAACCTAATCGTCTACTATCACTTAAGATCGAGCTGAATAAAGACATGAAAACTACTTAGGTAAAGCGAAACCTCATAACAATGCTGATAAGAGCTGATAAGAGCTGAGTGCAGTGCGAGAAAGGAAACCAAATTGCAAACTAAAACAATAACTCAATGCAGGCGCAAGTGGCGCTGGGAATAAATTGAAACAAATAAAATACATCTCACTTAAATGCAGGCTGAAGAGGTTAGAGGGCAGCATGCAGGTCACAGTGACAGTAAGGGGGAAGTAAAGGGGAGTAAGGGGGGGAGTAGAGTGCGTGCACAAGCACATAAATAATATATTAGCTGGGGGAGTGTGTGTTTGTGTGCTGGTTGCTGTTTTGTGTTGTGTTTTGGTTTTTGGCTTTGGTTTTGGTTTCTGACTCGGTTACGTGTTTACAGTTGCCCTCCCCCCTATAAAAACATTTCAAATTAAAAGTTGTCTTGCAACTGGCCATGCGGCGTATGCGTAATCTTGAAGTTTGTACTGTGAGCCTGCCAACAAAACTTTCAACTGTTGTCATATGCCAGCCACTGAACATTTTCCCTTTGCTCTCTGCCTGCTGACCATTGATGAAGCCAAAGTAACTCGTAATCATTATTCGCATTGTTGTAGGAGACTCCAAATGAGAAAGTACGAGTACATTTTCCATCAGCAATTGCAGTTCGTGTTCGTTGGCATTGCTGCTGTTGTCCTGATTTGCTTTACGTGCTCTGTGGCAACATTAAAAGTGCTGTGCAGTCAAAGAAATCGAAATGAAACCAAACGAAATAGAACCCTGCTACAACATTTTTTCTTTCTCTTTTTTAATGGGAAAGAACACCCAGACACACACACACAATGACACAATGACAATGACAATGAAAATGAGAATGAAAATGGAAATTACAATAGCTTAGGTTACATACATATGCTATTCGCTTTGTGACCATGGACAATTTGCCAATGGCTATTGAATTTTATAAGTACACATACGCTCACACATAAATATGTCTGTATGTCCCTTTTTTCAGTTTCACCCTAAGCTATTGTTATAAGCATTGTTGCTCACAAATTGAAAATGCATTTTTTATTTTACGCCCAATTTGAATGTCTTCCTGTTGTGGACTTTTGTGCTGCAAAGACGGAACCGCATCAATTACACGCCTATAATGGCCAAGCAATATATTATGGAATCAATGTCATTAAATTCATTTCGATACGCCGTGTCCGTTCGCCCATCTTTCGGTGCCCCATTTAATGTGCGCTCCAAACCGGTCTGAAATTTGACATCAGAGAAGAGAAATAGAGTTCTTGGGAACATGAGACAACCAATTTTCGCTTTTCAAAAGAACTTTCAGGAGTTTACTTTAATATTGACTGGAATTTGAAAATTAGAGTTATTATTTAATATTATACAATAATCCATTATTATTAAAAAAAAATATATTTTCAATTGTATACAAAGTGTAACGTACGCAACAGACAAAAAACAATATTTTTATTTAACGAGACTTCTTATCATTGCTTTTTAAGCTGGATAGATATGGTCATATACTCCACCTAATTTTGAATATTTTTGCAAATATATTTATGCAAAATTCGTTATAAAAAAAATGGGAAAATGCACATTTATCTCTACTTTCATTTTGTGTAACGTCCGCGACGGAACTCTAAGCAAGCTCAACTTTTTTTCAAAATCACTAAGGCCTTTCTCTTAAAATAGGTATAAAAGTACTCCCTAAGAACTGAATTTTCCAGAAAATTTCTTTAAAATTTACAATTCTGTGCGCGATATGTATAAGTTTTAACTTTTAAAACATTTTAATAAACTTAAATTTGTATTGAGAAATAAGAATAAAAATACTCATATTTTTTATTTATATAAATATATCAAATATAAAAATCTAATTTTAGTCCATTTTCTATTAATTTTCAGCCGGTAGGGGGAATTTGCCCAAATCATAAGCAAATGTTTTATGAATATTTACCATATTATAAATCAATAATTCTACATTCAGTGGCATAAAATGGCATGAAAGCGAAAAGAGGAAGAAAATAGGTTTTATGACATTTTTAGTAGATTTTCCGGCAATTGGTGGAATTACAAGCTGAGTTGGCAACACTGATTCGGCCATCTAGAGTCTGAAAACGCGCGCCACCTGCGATGTTGAATGTTGAGCCGAGTCGAGCCGTAGACAAAATTTATAACACATAAAAGTTGATTTTAGCACTTTACGCTTCTGCACATAATGTGGCCAGGACATGAACACTGCTGGCTCAAATTACAGGTGATTATATGAATTTTAGTGCCCAGGACATGCCGATAGCAGCCTGTGCTCAGCTCGACAAATTGTAGCCCTTTCTGACCAAGTGCCGTCAACTTTTTCCCCCTCTCTTGTTGGCCGCCTGCTCGTTGCTTGATAGTGGGAGGCCTGTTGTAATAGCATGGGTGTGGCAGTTGCTATCAAAAAGAATACAACAACAACAACAAGACAATTGGGCGGTTCCAGAAGAGCAGAAATGCGCAACGAGCTTAACGAAAATAAATATTTGCCCAGCAATGTTATTTATTTGGCAAATTTATAACCACAACTGGCGTGGCATAAAACGTCCATGAAAATTGACGACCCATTGCTGTGGGGAGGGGAGGTGGGGGGGAGGATGCCACTAAATAAATTTATGAATGCAATTGGAAGTTCTGATTTATGTGTGTGTGTCCCGCTCAGATTTGAATTGTTAATTTGCCGAATGAAATTTGACTTTGAGCATTCTGCGCTATCTTTGCAGGTGCCCAGCACATCGGGCAGTCAAATAGCCACCGTGTCCCACCTGGTGGCGTTGGCCAACCAACAGCTCGCCAGCAGTGCCAAACAACAACAGAAGGATCAACAACTGGCAACAACTGGCACCAACAACGATGCCAACGAGCTGGAAGAGCGATTACAGGAAGAGCAGCAGGATGAGGCAACGGCAACCGCAACCACAACATCAACAGCAGCCGTAGGCGAGGGAGGGGGAGCGGTAACAACGGCTGCTGCTGTTGCAACAACGTCGAGCAAGGCCAATGGCAATGGTGTTGCCGCTGTGGAGGTGCTAGAGGATCCGCAGCTTCAGCAGCAGCTCGAACAAATGCAGCAGCTACAAAAAACTGCCAAAAACGGTGATGGTGGTGGCGGTGGTGCCAGCACATCCAATGCCACAACAATTACATCGATATCAGCGCTGTCGCCGCAAACACCAACAGCCCCAACCGCCGTTGCACCACAGGCCACCGCCGGACCGATGACAGCAAAGACCAGTACACTGACAAGCTGCAACCAAGCACATCCGTTGTGCAGCTCCTCGACCAATGCCTCGGGCTCTGTAACGCCAGAGCCTCGCACCAAGCAACATCAGACAGCAGCAGCATCTTCCCACTCCCACCCCCAACCGGCACAACAACAACCACAGCAGCAGTTGTCAAGCATTGCAAATCCCATGCAAAAGGTGAACAAGCGCAAGGAGACGCTGGAGGCGAAACGTGAACGCAAGGCAGCCAAAACATTGGCCATCATCACAGGCGCCTTCGTTGTATGCTGGCTGCCGTTCTTTGTCATGGCATTGACCATGCCCCTTTGTGCCGCCTGCCAAATCAGCGACAGTGTTGCCTCCCTCTTCCTCTGGCTGGGCTACTTCAATTCAACACTGAATCCGGTAAGTCTGCTTCTTTGGCTTTATATCAAACACTGCTCTTGTGCGTAGCAGCGAAGCACGAAATGAACGAAATGTTTTACTGCTGTACACTGAAAAAATTAATTGAAAGCATATTCCGAAGTATGCCGAAGTAAAGAGAGCAAAGCATAAAAGTCTCTCTCCTCATTGAACGCAGATCAGCCGATCAGATGCTTCGTGAGAGAACGAAAACTCAAACACACGCCTTGAGAGAGCACAAGCCGCAGAATGTGCTAATTATAGTCAGTGCTGCCAACTTTTGTTTGAAAAAAAAAGCTGTTTTTGACGGGAGGAACGACGAAAAAAAGCTGAAAAATTAATGGAAAAAAGCCATAAAAAAAGCTAGTTTTATAATTCATTATTTCCAGTATTTTCTCCTGAGAGCGGAAGAGTGAGCGCGCAAAATCAGGTTGCCCAGGAAGAAACTAAACCATTTGAGCATCTGCTGATCTTTTATTCATAAGATGTGAATAATTTCATCAATGTTGTCCTCATTCTCCTGATTTTCATTATCTTCTGATAATACCGTTCCTATCATCCGCAGGAATTTATTGGGAAGCTTATGTAGCAGCACTTTTCGAGTCTGTGCAAGCCATATCAGTAAATTCATAACAAAATAAATTATTTTTATTTTAAGTAGCAAACAATTAATCCAATTTCTCAATATTCTCAAGTGTAGTTTTTTTCGCTGTTTTGGCTTTACAAAATTGACTTTGCTAAATATGCGCTCCACTTAGGCGTAGGACCAAAGCAACGATAACATATCAATGGCAACTTTAGCCAGGTCTGCAAAAGTATTGTTGCTCACAAAATCGTTGCTCACTGAATCATTATAGAAATTGACTTCCATCCAAATTTTTGTTGTGCTGTCATTATTTTGCCATTTCACGAAGTGAATTTTTTGTTTTGCCTGTTAATTTGCCCTATATTTGGGCATTTACCAAAAAAATCTGAAAAAAAGCCATTTCAAAAAAAAAAAAAGCCAGAATTCCCGCTGCCCGCAGTTTGCAAATTTTTCTAGCAAATGGCTTTTGAAAAAAGCCAGATTTGACGGGAAAAAAGCGACTCTGGCAACACTGATTATAGTGCACCCCTATTCTTACTCTCTCTCTCTCTCTTTCTCTCTGTATATGTGTCAAGTGCGACGCCAGCAGATTTACGAGATCCTAGCCCATGGGATGGGCTTTCGACATTGTGTACACCACTGCTTTATACACATATATTTGTACCTCTTTACGCATTCATAACATTCGCACTACATTTGCACAACAACAGTCAACAGTCTAGCGTCCGTATTTCTCAAAGTTCCACTCGAGATTGTCCAGCGGGCAAACGGGGCGAGTCTTCAGCCAATGCGAAATGCAATGGAAATGAAATGCATGATTGCATGTTCCCCAGGCGACGGTGCATTCATCGCCGTTAGTTGCCGTCTGATTGGCCTGGCACTCAATGCACGGATCCATTATATGATTGCGGCAAATGGCGCAGTTGTCAACCACAATATCCCATGACCATAGTGCCACACCACTCCACTTTTTAACTTCGAATCGCTTCTTATCACAGCAAGTCTTATTCTTATTCGATTCTCTTTCCCTCTCCATTGGTACTTACTTGAGGTATCTGCGAAGTAATCAAACAAATTCAATTCAGATGTCTTCTGACTTATCTAAGAAGTAAATTTTACTTACTCGCTGAAGGTTTATATATTTTTCGTAGAACAAAATATGATTTTGTTTTTCTTGCGTGTCAACTTTTGAAAACTTGTTTCGATAGCATAAGAGAGCTGCCAACTCATTGGCTAACGATATCGATAACTGCCAACTTATTGGCTAACGACATCGATAATAGCATTTTGATTTTGTACTCTCGGCAAACATTTTTAAATTAGGTAGCTATCGATAATTATTGAACTCAAATAAATTCGAATTTGACCGTTACAAATGTAAGTTTTAAAAGAATTAATAATGAAAATTAAAATAAAATAGAAAAGCTAAATTTAACTCACAAAGAATAATTGTAAAATAAAATAACCATAGCTGAAATGGCAACCATTTTATTTATTTCTCTTCTTTGACTGATTATTAATTAAGAAAGTTATGTTTTTTTTCGACATTTATTACAGGTCATCTATACGATATTCAGTCCAGAATTCCGGCAGGCATTCAAGCGCATTCTCTTCGGCGGACACCGGCCCGTGCATTATCGCAGCGGGAAGCTCTAGATAGTGCATGCGAAGAGGCGAAGGTAATTTTGAAAAAATATTAGAATATTATTATTTTTGCCATTATTGCATTTCTTTTGGTCAAGAGTATTTCTTTGCGTTCATTTGTATTTATTACATGTACTTTTCAATTTCGCGCTCACAAGTTTCAATTTGCAATGCAGGCTCCGAAATTGATATTGCTTAAGCATTTCCCCTCTTTCCGCACTTACTATTGCTGTTTCTACTGCTGCTGCTGCTGCTGCTGGTGTTCAAAGTGTTTCGAATTTCATTGTCAACGTCGTCGATGTCGTTGCTTGGGGCGCCCAATTTCACAAAACACACGAAACGATGGCCATGGGAAGCAGCCGATGACACACACACACTCACACACACACACACACACTCACACACACACACACACACACACACGCACACTCTCACATAAACATTCGAATTGACAGCGCTTTGTTGGCAGTTTTGTCTGCCTTGAAACAATTTGTAAGCCATGAGGCGAACCAAAGGCAAAGTTTCAATTCGTCCCACTCAACTGTAGCCAAAATGAAAGTTTTATCAGCTCTTTTATCGGTGCTGTCATCTGCATGCGAAAACCGTTTAAAATCATTTGGTCAATGCAACGGCTAACGGTTAACGGCTTAATGGGCCCAAAGGGCCTCACCACCCACCACCCACAACCATTCTCACCCCATACGAATTATGCCACAATGCCAACTGAATTCCAGCCAACGTTCGTCGCCTGGAGGCTTATCTAAGAAGCAGGCGCCCAACTTTGCAACCAGCCTTGAATACGAGTAGTTACCCATTTGCATTTCACTTTTACTCCCGACTCCGACTCCGATTTCAGCGACAGCAACAGCAGTTTTCATCTTCAAGAAGCCATCTGCGTGTGGCAGCAGTTAAATCTGCGTCCATTCCATTCATTTTCACAAAGTTAAATTAAGTAACATTAATTTCAAATTTCTGTTTTGCATTTGAATGCATTTGAATAAAACTTTTTGCCAAATTTAAAGTAAATACTAATGAGATTTATGTGCACACACACACAATTGTTTGCAGGCGCTTCTGCTAAAATTGCGGGGAATCTTGCCTCTTCGTTGGTACCACAACAACAACAACAACAACAATAGCGACAACATCTTAAATAATACTTCAAGCATGTATACCAAGGATAACTTTAAGCAGACAGCAAACATGATCATTACTATAAAATTATTTAAAGGCAACAATTTAATGCAGCTTCTAAAAGTATGCTATAGTTTTGGCAGTTAATTGTTTCTAGATTTTTGTTGTTTTTTAAATAAAATTTAAAATTTTCAAAAGTACAATTTAAAAGCCCAAAAATGTTATGAGTTTCTAAAAAAATAAAGTTCATTTTAAAGAAAGGGTTTCTCATAATATTTTCTTTCCAATATTTGAGAGGGTCGTTATTATCAGGATTGTGTATTTTTTGTTGTATATAAAAACATGGCTAGTGTAAATAAGTTCAGCTAAATGTGGTTAAATTAGCGCTAAGAATCTAAAATAATTTAAATGTAATTGGTAAGTGGGAACTGTTTTTTTGGTTGAAGCCAACATAACAACTAACTAAGTATGTAATCAAAATACCAAGTCATAAATTAAGTAAAATAAGCACAATTAAATAATACTATTATACTTATAGCAAAATCAACTTCCAAACTATGTGTGTGTTTTCAAATTAAATGTGTAAATTATCCATTTAAACCGTATGCTGCTATTTATATATAAACGTTTCTTGGGATTGGGAATTGAATAGGAATGGGGATATAGGGATATAGGGAAATGGGTACCAATGGCATTTGGAATCGTTATAACTGAACCGATTACAATTACTAAATACTATAATATAGCGCCCCCATATATATATAGAAAGAAATTTAAGTGTGTATAAAATCAAACAGATATTAAGTAAAGAACCTAAACATTTGTTGACTATTAATGGCTATTAGGATAATAATATCTATTGTGAAATTTACATATTTATATAATGAAACGTGTTTAAATACAATTTAAACGTATTGTTAAATTAAATTCTAGTTAAATTACATTTAAAAATTGTTGTATTATTAACGCTAAGCAAACAAGTTGGTAAATTATGTCAAGGATTTCTTTGAATATGATGCATAATTAGATAAAAATTTGATTAAAGGGTGCAACAAATAGTTTAAAATTAATGTAAAAAAAAAAAACAAACAAATAACAACAACATATACCACATGTATTATTGAAAAGCAAACTACTTTCGGGATAAATGGGTAAAACGTAATTAGCAAAATAATTTCAAGTGAAAAAAAACATACACTAATTACTGAATAATATACATATGCTAGTTAAAGATCGAGTTAAGTAAGTTGAAAACAATATCACAATGAAAATCAAATCTTTTACCACCATATTTAATAAAACGAAAGAACATATTTAAAATGAACAAAAAAAGGAAAAACCAAAAAATTTTGAAACATTTAAAGCAGAAACCATAAAATAGCATTTTAAGAACTTACAGATCTATGTCTAAACTAGTTATATCAACCAGAAACTATCCATAGAGTAGCAGAATCAATTGAAAATTTGTTTGTTCTATATTAACTGATAATTCGAAACATATACACTTATTACATATTAAAAATTGCATAACTCAAAAAGTTATCCTTTCAATTGTATATTTTGATTATTAATATATATTTAAAACAAATTGGCGCGCATTAAACAAGAATTATTGCTTGGTATACAAACAAACAAAATTCTCAATTTGTAAACAGCAAAAACAAAACACAAAAATTTGCAACAAATGCTATGCTAAAAATACTCAACATTTCATTGGCTGCAAAAATTAAAATAAAAATTAAACTTTCTTGCAAAATATCTTTTAATTGAGAATCGATTTTAAGTAGTCGCACAAGTCACAAAAACAAATTTCAGGATGCTTGCCCACAAAATCACATTTAAATTTCGCGCGTAGAACAACTTATCTTGGACACAAACCAACATTTTGCGATACCACTTAAATCATTTATTGTTATCGCTTGGCTTGCGATTTCTCGACACACTTGAAGTCGGCTGCGCATCATTTGTATCAAGCATGAAGTTGGATGCGGACAACAGCTGTTTTTTGATAAAGCCGCGCGAAAATCTCATTGCTGCAAGTTGTGAAACGTAGTCGTGAATTTATAGCTATTTTTATGTAGTTATTTATTATTTAAAATGTTGAATTTAAATTGTGTTATATGCGCCGAGCTGTTTACACAGTCCGACGAAGTATACGTAACAAGTTGCGGCCACATGTTTCATCACAATTGCCTCATGCAATGGCTGGAGCGGTAAACAAGCGTTATGATAAATGGATAATGAGTGTAAATTGTATGTACGGAAAATAACATTTGCAGATCCAAAACATGCCCACAGTGCCGAAACAAGTGCACGACTCGCAATATCATACGAGTCTACTTCAATCTGGCCAACTTGGATGTGAGTCGCATTGATGTGGGCTCGTTGCAGGAGCAGCTGGATAATGCGAATCTGGCCATGAAAATGAAGGAACAGGAGTGTCACAAGGTCGAAACACAAATGAAGGATCTTAAGGAAACCCAAAAGAAGTGCCTGTATGTTATTTATTATGTTATAACTCCACAAATCTAGTAATTCCAACTGGTCATTGTATGTTTACATAGCAAAACCATTGCCGGCCTGGAACAGAAACTGCAGAAGAAAGACTTCGTTGTCAGTAGCTACGTTGCACAAATCAACTTGCTGAAGAGCGATGCTCAGGTTGTGGATCAGCTACGCAGGGAGAACAACTCATTAAAGCAGCAAATACACACTATGGAAGGCGTATCGGCAATTTTAACAGCCAGCGCCGCGGATGCCGATCGTTTGCTAAAGAACGAAGCCAATCCACATGTATTAGCCAACTGGGTGTCCACATTGAAGCGCGAGCTGCGCCAATGTGAAACCAAAAAGACAGAGCTGCGAAATGTGCTGAAAATCGTGCAGAATGATCTACGCAAAGAAATGGAATTAAAACGGTAAGCAAAAGAAAACTTTTAAATTAAACTCAAATAAACCTTTATGATCTTGCAGCAAACTTGAAGAGCAATCATCCCAGCTAGAAAGCGATCTTTATCAAGCACAAGAGAAGGTATCAACTAAATTGCCTAATCAGCAACTGTATTTAATGCTCTTCTTAAATAATGTAGATAAAGTCCCTGCAAACTCAGACGATTGATGTGGAGGCGTCCAACAGTTCGTTGGGCCTAAATACAAACTTGGTTTCGCTAAAGCTCGAGGATCGACGCAGCACCATCTCGCCCACAACAGTATGTGCCAAAGCTCTCCATAGCGATCTATGTTTATAACAAATGTATATCAATTTACAGAAACAGAATATTAAGCGAATTGAAGAGTCTACATCACCTTACCTTAACATCAAATCGAGCAGCGTGGGCATGGCACGGTTTCTAAGTGCGCCAAACCAACCGCTGACCAAGATATCGCCCATTAAAAGGGGCACGGGCATAAGCATGACCACTGGAGTGATACGTAAGACTACAAGTGATCTTAGTGAAAAGGTAATGACTGATTTGTACAAATCAAATTCCCAAATTAACTCTTATCTCTTGCAGTACTCAATTTTCAAGAAGCCGCGACTATTGTTGGGTGCCTCCAGCTCAAATGGAGCAGCTGCAATTGGCTCAAATTTTGCATATAACGGCATGGGCGGTTCAGAGAAAATCGATCCATTTGCGCAGCGCGCAGAGGAGGAAGCCACAGCCACAACAAGCAGCCAACCGCTCCCGAATACTGTGAATTTACGCCTGAAAACCGGTTCCCTGCGCAACATTAAGCTTACCAAATAGTCAATGCATGGTTATAAGCCTGGAGTAAATAAGCCAAGACTGCCTCAATCTCTATAAAAAATCGTTAAGCACTGTTTACCATTAATTTATAAGTTTATGTCGATGTTATTTAAGCTCTGATCATTGTGCTTTTGCATTAGTTTTGTATGGAAATAAGTTAGCAATGGTGTTTATAAAAATAGAAATATAAAGTAAATACTCGAATTAGCAATTTGCTTTCATGCTGCGATTTTCTTTTCCGCCGTGCCGGTCCACTCCTCCCGCAACTGCACTTTGCAGCCGAGATCACGCAGGGCTGCCTTTATATCCTGCGCCACCGAAGGGTGTTCCACCATGGCCGCGTTGAGCAGATCCTCCGCTCCAAACGATAGCCATGTATCGCACTGATCTCTTGATCTCGACACCATGTTACGTATAGCCCAAGCGCCATTGCGTTGGACATATTTGTGCTTGGGATGCGTTCGAAGCGCCTCTACCATAACCTCTGCAATGCCAGTCTCAAAGAAGGCGGTGCTGTGTTCCTTGACGCGCAACGTCAGCGTCGTTATGCAGGCTAAAGCGGCGGACACAATGTTCTCGTTGGACTGATGCGTTTCCAGCATGTCTTTAATGATAGGTGCCACACCCTGTTGCACAATATGGGATTTGACTGCATCATGGCCGGCAAGAGCACGCAACAGTTTCAATGCCTCTCGATTTAAACGCTCCTCCTTCAAATGGTCTTTCATTATGGAAAAGATCATCTTAAGTCCGCCTGCATCGTCAATAACAGTGCAGAGTTCCTGTCGCACGGCCAGCGTGCCAATGGTGAGTAGTAAATCAGACAGGACATTGACATCCGTATATTCCGGCAACAGTTCCACCAACTGCAGCAACAATTCATTGGCAATCTGTCGCGCGTGCTCATGAGCGCAGCCAAACTCCACGCGAATGTCGTCATCCAATACCAGGAATCGCAAGACCGCCGTTACATCCCGAACCACACGCGGACAATCCTTGACCAGCAGTGGCTTCATTAATTTTAATACGTTGGTGCTCATAATGTTCTGACGATTCGTTTCATGCATAACACACGCTTTCTGCAGCCATTGCAGCGTCAGGCAAGTGACTTCCAGTTGATCCTTAAGCTCCAGCAACTTGAGAACAATGGACAATGCCTCAGCATCAAACAAGTCCGGTTGCTTGTGTGTTAAACTGTTTGCCGCCTGCAACGATTTGCTTAGTAGAGTCGTGTTGAGCGTATCATCGGCGAGTGTCTGCTCCAAGAGCGTTATGAGTGCATCGTGTGCCCCATTCTTGCCCGCCAACACACGATGTGCCAGCGACTTTTGGCACTCGATGTCCAAGACCGTAATCAGCTCCAAAAGCTGCTGCGGATCTTCAGACTTTTGGCTAATCTGAGATTTTATTTTGTCCACCGTTTCGTTGATGATGGGCTGACCAGTTTCGGCATTGATTGCCAAGTCTTTTATGATATTAGCGAGGTTAATGCCCTAAGCATAATATATTTAGATAGCATTAGAATGTCTCAATCGATGACGCATGCAATTTACGCACCTGCGCTTCAAACTGTTTAATAGTTTCCTCCTTGGCCTCCGTGGGGCTCATTGAGAAGTCCACGACATTCTCCTTGACGACATCATCAAAGGTATCTTGCGAAATCATCTTGGCCATTGCAATGAGTTTGTTTAATTTTTATTTAGAGCTATAAATGCACAACAGCTGCAATTGCGTCTGGCGAGTTTCTTCACGTTTTGTTCCGCAACAACAACTCCCACACAATGGCAACCGATATGAGTTTTCTTTGTTTCCAGTTATTAGTCTTTAAAATTGGGCAGTGAACACTGGTTGTGTGTGTTTAAGCAAAACAAATTAAGTTATCTCAAAATAATCTGAAGTCTGGCCAGCAATATAATTAATTTTTTACTACTTGTTCATAAAATGCGCAACTTTCCACAGCTGTTGATGTTTTTACCAGGGCTACCAATTTATCGAAAACCTGTTACATTTACAAATGTTCTAATTTTTAATCGAAAATGGCTCATAAATTACAAAATCACGCCTACTTTTTCGCAATTACTTATTTCAACTCATTTAAATTTGATATAAAATTTAGTAAAATGCTCAAATTATGTATCGATTTACGATAAAAAGCAACCCAATCGAAATTCACGCAATTGGAAACCCTGTCAATTTATCGATAAAATATATGCAATTCCAACTAGCGGGACGGTCACGGCACGAAAATAGTTTAATTTATTTACATTTTAAATTTAAGTAGGCGCAGTTTATTACATTGTTCAAAGTTATAATAACATTAAAATGGGCTTCGTTTTATCGAAATTTAGGGTAAGTAAATTCATGTTATGCATATTGTAGGACCAAATAGCTGATGACGCTGTGGGCGGCCTCTGGCACACTCGCATATACATATATACTACATATGCAGAAATTTACATACGTACGCATTTCTAATTATAGAAGGAAAAATCTACAACAACTGTTCTGGAGGAACTGCAAGTTCAGATACAAGAACTTGAAAAGAATGCGATCTATACGCAGGATCGGAAAAGGCGATTCGTTACCAACTTTGTTGGCTTCACAATTGGCGTCTACATTGTTGGCTTTGCGTTATGGTATTTCTTTTATTTCCCGCCAACAATGCAGGAGCGTATCATGTACTTGGTTCCCCTGCTGCTCTTCCCAATTCTGTGAGTAATCGTACCAATCAACTTCTTGATGATCTCATTTCCAAAAGCTGCAATTTTGAAATTCACTTTAATTATTTTGCAGTATTGTCTTTTTGCGTCAAATGTTTACGTGGTATTTTCAGCGCAAACTCAATAAAAATGGCGATAAGCTGAAACAGCTGAAAGAGAAAAAGAGCAAGTTATTGGAGCAGGTCATGAACAAAGAGACATACAAGGTAAGCGAAAGCAGAAAACAGAAAACTATCAATGCTCATTAAGTTCATTAATTGTAATAATTTGATGACAGGTGGCAGTGAATCTTCTTGAACGATTTGGTGATAAGCAGCAGAATCGCATGCTGGGCATATCGGGCCCAGCTCGTCCCACTCCAAGCAGCGGCACAGCACTCAACCGATCGGCGACTGCGTCGACACTACAGCGTACGCCACAAGCGCTATCGCCCTACACGAGCGTTTACCGCAACGTGAATAATAATCTAAACAGCAGCGTCGTCGCGCCCAACTTGCTGGTGACGGCATCGACGCCGCAAGTGCGGGAAATGCAGCAGCTGCGCAGGCGCACTCCATTCCCCATTGTCGATGAGAGTTCACGGAGCGCATTGGATCGCATTGTGGACTTTATTGTGGGCGACAATCCACAGAATCGCTTTGGCATGATATGCAAGGAATGTCATAAGCACAATGGTAAAAATCACTTAATCTTGTTTAATTACAATTCTAATTCTGTTGGATCTTGGTTTGACAGGCATGCTGCCCATGGAGGACTACGAGTATACAACATTTCATTGCGCTTTCTGTGGTACATTGAATCCAGCACGCAAGGAGCGACCTGTGGCGCCACGCCTGTCTCTGCAGGCAACACATCCAGAGACGCCACAGTCTTCACAGCTACGCAGTGACAGTTCCGATAGTGATTCATCAGACGATGAGGATGAGGATGAATACGGTGAACAACTATTCTTAAGTCAACTAGTTGTATTCTGTGTCTGACAACGCTTGTGGTTTATCTTTCCAGATAATATACTGTCATCGCGTCGAGCTCTGAACGATGAATTGGCAACGACTGATACCGAAGCTGATGCTAAAGTGAATGCTGATGCTGATGCCGAAACAACAACGACTTCTACAAAAGTGGAGGAAATTGAAACTGAAGCTGCGAAAGCAACTGCTGACAGCGAGACTGAAGCGAAAGAATAGAATGCGAATATACACATAGCTCTCCCAAGTGCGCCATGAACAGGTTTTTAGGCACCGCAAAGCGGTAGCTTTAAATAAATCAACTTATGCATATTTAACTTAGAGTTTACTTACATTAATTATTAAATAACACTTTGTTGGTAAGCGAGTTTTGTTTTTAGAATCTTTGTTCAGTTTAGTCAACAAATCTCCCCAGCACTTACTAGTTTAAGTTATCAAAAAACAAGAATTTCTGAATAATTGTTGAGTTTGTCTTGAAATACAAAATTGAATATTGAAAACCTGCTTAACAAAAACAAAATATGCAAATATGCAAAGTGGCTTTCTTTTCACGGCACTCCTAAGCACACGCCCCGTTAACAGCCAGACGTCAGCACAGAAGGAAATTGATAATTAAAAAACTAGACGAAAAAGAAGGCGACAGATAATGGCATAATAACTTAAAAAGCGCCAGTGTGACAAAAAAGGCAACACACACAACAGACAGTTGAGATATCAGCAACAACAACAGCAATCACAGTAAATAACAACTTACAAGCGCGAGAACAAACAGAGACAACCACACAAAATGGCTTAGGGGAACTGTGGAGGACCACCACCAACAGCATGTGTGACTCTGACTGACTGCATTATGCGAACGGTCAACAATTTCAATTTCGCTGGCTTTTATTTTTCCGGGCCATTGATCAAGGCTAACAAGATCGACTTGCAGCGCGCCCGCGCCTCAGCCACAAAACGCATTCGCATTAGACACCACCAGCAATGGCAATAGCAGCACCACTTCCAGTACCGTTAATAGCAACACCAACACTTAGACATCCACCTACAAGTGGAGCAGCCGCGCCCGCGCACATTCCTGCCCAATGGCTGGCGGCGGCAGTTGCAAGCACAAATTATAAGAATTAAACTAAATCTGTTACACGTTACATGTTGCCAACAATCTGATGCATATGTGTTTGAATGTATGTACGTATGTATGTGTGGCCCCGAGGCCGCCGAATGTTGCCTGATTAGCTCATAATATGTGTGACAGCACATTATTCGCCTTGTCGTAATTGAATTTCCCAATTTGCCTCTGTCTCTGATCTCTGACGTAGACCTCTGGTCAGGAAGTCGATGCGTGCGACAGACTGTTGTCTGTGGCATTGGACTGCTCTGTGTGCGTATGTGTGTGTGTGTGCGTATGCGGCAAAGCTCAAACAACAACGCCTTTTTAACGCGACAGACAGACGGACAATGTGCAGCAACGTTGCTAATTCATTGGTATTTGCATAAGCTTATCGACTAACCTGACAACTAGGGCTGGCAACAACAATGCCATTAATTAAAAATAAATCAGAAAATATGAATTTTGTACATTTAAAAGGGAATTTCTAAAATAAATTCCAATTTTCATATATTATCGATTTTAAATGATAAACATTTGCATTTACAATTTGTTAAAGTTAAAATATAATGTCAGAAAAAGTTGAAATCTTTAGAACGCACAATAAAATTGTCTCAGCTATGTTGTGCGAAAATTTTATCTTTCTAGGTTTAACCGTTTGGCCTACTCAATGATTCTAAGTTAGTGAGTCAGTCACGATAAAGAGTTTTATACATACAATCGAACTTCCTTAACTCGACTCACTATTATCTAAAGAAAAGGTTCGAGTTATGGAGATATTCGACTTACAGAGTTCTTTTTCTTAAGTTTATTAATTTTACGCCACTCACTTAGCTCGACTTGGAGAGAAATTCGAGTTAAAGAAGTTCGAGTTCTACTGTATATACTGTATATAGATAGTCCAGAATTTCGCAAACTAATCAGTTACATAAAATACAAAACCAATCATGACATTTTTAGTTGATTTACATTTTTTTAAGAAATTTATTTATTTTTAATTATAATTCGCAATTTACAAATTATTACATTCAAAGAGCATAAGCTGGAAATGCTATAATAATATATATATGAACATGTTCATGAATATATATGTATAACATTTATATGAATATATATTAGGGTGTGAGGTGAAAATTTATTTCCGAGTGCTTTAGGACCAAGTGAACAAAACAAAAAAATTAAAAATAGCAACTGAAAATTTTTTGTTCCATATAGTTTTTAAATTTTTCCATGCAAGTCGGCACGGGTTATCATACTCCGATTGAGGTAAAAATTTATTTCTTAGTGCTTTAGGATCAAACGAAAAAATAAGGGACGCCCTAATAAATAAATAAATATCTATCTAGTTTAAAATTGATTAACTTTAGAGTACAGATTATGAAATGCAAATCCTACCTACCTGCTGTAAAGAAAGAAGGCAAGCTAATACCAGAAAATCAAAGTCAACAAAGAAATTGTTTACAGGCTAACGGCTTTCATAAAAAAATAAAAGAATTTATTTATTTAAATATCTTATTTATTTATTTATTTATTTAAATATCTTATTGATCATAGATTATATTGCAATAATTTGCTTTACTTTAAAAAGTACAAATTACTGCAGTTTCCTATTGAAACTATGTGAAGAATATGTGTAAAAATGCAGCAGTCTTTAAAAAGTTTAGAACATTATACTGTACCTATTCAACAGTTAACAGTTATATTATATTCGGACACACTTTTGCAAAACTTTCTTAAGACTTAATAAATTTATACAAAAGATTTTATTTTTTCCAATATGACTTCAAATTCGAGTATAACACAAAGTATAAATTTCCAATTTAATTTAGATCTTTTCAATGTTATGCAAAACGTGGCTAATTGTAATATTATCTTTATTATTTATTGATGTATAAAAAATTAAATAAAAATGTTAATATAACTAATTTTAATGACTTAAGAACAGTTATGGAAATAAAAGCTATAATTTATGATATGTACTATTAAATGATAGCAATTTAATTGCCTTTCGTGCATCCCTAGAATACATGTTCTGCCAGAATCAAGAGTCGAGTGCAGTGCATTGAATCTAGTGCAATGTCGCTGCACCGAAACCTGTTTCCATTGGGGGACTCGCCTTCCGGGCGATGGTGGCGTTGCTGATGGTGATGTCGATGGAGGTAAAGGTGTTGTGGTGGCATGACAGGGAAACCTGCAGCACAAATAAAGTGATTCACGAACAGATCCCATGACAGCTGAGCTGGTGTGTGTGGCAAGGGTTAAGCTGCAACTGAGACTTGCAACAGAGCACTTGGCCAAATAAATGGCAAAAGACAGCAACGCCAACGCCATTCGAGGCTATCAAAGAATAAATGGCTCGAGCCAAAGACAAACGATTTTGGCCAGAATGCGAGTATCGAATACGAGTTGGTCCGATCCACAAGTTGGGGGCTTAGTTCATTGCTATTGCTAATGACGGCATGCCTGTAACTCGATATAAGTATGTGCACGTATGTCTATTTACTAGATATAAGTATCTAGTACATATATGCATTCGAATATGCATGTATCTGTATCTATAAATGTAAATGTATCTGTGCCTGTGTTTCGTGGCCGTTCGATTTATTTGTTCGCGTTCGCGCTCACAACAAAGACTCTAATAATAATCTGTTGGGCCAATCAAGCAAAATATGCGCGAGATCAGTCAACAACAGCAACAACAACAAATGCAGTTACCATTGCCGCACCAAATCTGCGCCAGCCAATGAAAGTGAAACCGACCCGAGACTGAGATCAAGTCTCGGTTCTAGACGGTCAACCGAGAGACCGTTCGGCTATATAAGCTAAGTGACGGCAATGTTGATCCCACAGTGCACTGCTGACCAGGAATCCAATTGGAAGTTTAAGTTTAGTCACGACTTTATAGTCCAATTTGGCCACAAGGATTATCATCTTAACCCACACTCCAACCAAAAACCAACATGTTCTTCAAGCTGGTAAGTTCGCCAACTCCAACTTCGTCTCCACTTTGACACTTCTTTTGTCATCCTGCAGATGTTTGCCTCCTGCCTCCTGGTTTTGGTTCTGGCCAAGCCACAACATCCGCCGGCTGCCCAATATCCAGCTGGTGTGAATCCTCAGGATTGCCCCAATTTTCCCATCTGTGATAACGCTCGCCTCCACAATCCACACTCGCAGTGGCAACAGCCCCAGCCACAGTGGCAGCAGCCGCAGCCCCAGTGGCAGCCACAGCCGCAAAACCATTGGGAGCAGCCCCAGCAGCATTGGCAACAACCTCAGCCTCAGCAGTGGCAGCCACAGCCCGCCTGGAATGCGGCACCAGCACCTGCTGCCGCTGGCGGTGACAAATATCCAGCTGGCATCAATCCCCAGACCTGCCCCAACTATCCCTACTGTGATGTGAATGCCGGACATGCTGGTGCCCCAGCTGCGGCTGCTCCATTGCCCGGCTGGACGGAGCGTCTCTATCCCGCCGGCGTCTCGCCCCACCAGTGCCCCAACTTCCCCTTCTGCAACTAAGCAGCAGCGATTAGTTCCATCTCCACACTGTCCACTGTCCACATTGTCCACTCTATCCACGGTCTACACTCATTACACGCATTTTCCACTTATTTAGCTTCCTTTAACGCTACAAGTTCTCAATTATAAAATTCCGTTGTTGGCGTCAAATAAAACAAAGCATGTTGGTCATAAAAAAATAATTCAAAAAAATGCCTTGATTTTTTTATTCAATTACAGTTGCATAACACTATAACGAACTGAAAGAGCTTTCTCTTAAAAGACTTTTGAGATAAATATGAGTTAACAGTTTAAATTAATGTTAATAATGAATAACAGTGAAAATGAATGTTAGTAACAGTTAGAATGAATGTTAATAATGAATAACAGTGAAAATGAATGTTAATAATGAATAACATGCATTTTAACTGTTAACTTACTAACTAACAGGAAGTACATTGATTTCTTGCTGACAAATATTCAATATATCCTATTAAACAAAACTCCGGAAGGGCGACAATATGCATCTCGTTATAGTCACTTCTATCTGCATTGCAATGTTTATCGATACTTAATTACATCATAAACAAATAGATTAATGCTACTAAAAACTGTTTTTAATTGAGAAACTTAATCAAGTGTCCATTTCTGTAGATTTTATTACCTAGTCAAGCGTTAGACTGTAAATATTTTGCTAAAACTAATTTTATATTGCATTTTTATTTTGGCTCAGGTAATAAAAAACTTGGTTGAAGTACTCATGTGGGTTTGTTTATTTTTTTTTTATTTTGAATTTTTCTGTTTTTTGTGTTAATTCAGTTTCTTTTGTTTCATTTTTGTTTTGACATGTTTTCCGAAAATGATAATAAACCTTAAAAGTTAGTGTGTAAACAGAGTCGTGGTATACAATTTAAGAAAAGCCTCATATTTAATGTATGTATAGTATGTAACATATTTTAAACGAGACAATAAAAAATTGCATGTTTGCGGAGCTTTGAATTTTCTGTCTGCTCTGTTGCTATTTGTGGCAGCAGCCAGTGCCTATTTATTTATTTAATTAATTAAAAGCCGTAGACAAATAAATAGTGTATAAATAATTTTTAAATTTAAAATAAAAAGTTAAACAAAAAATTCGATTCTTGCCATTCAGAAAAAAGGCTTAAAAGTCTAAGCATAATCAATATAATTTAAATTCATCCAACATTAGTTGCAAGGATTAGAAAAGCACAATTACATAAAAAAATTTAAATCAAATTTTGGTTCAAAATCACCAAACGCACAGTTTTTAAGTTATTAACATTTTTTGCTAATAAAATTCCTACTAAATTGTAACAAGATCGGCCGAATAGAAAGATGGTAATGGCTGATTTAAGTTTTTAAGCAATGTACGTGCCTAAAAATATGCAAAAATAATATTTTATGTATATTTAAATAAGTAACGGGTATCCTATAGTCGAGAGCTCCACTATAGCCTTTCTCGCGGGTTATTATTTGAAATTTTTTTAAAAGGAAATATATTTTAGTGAGATTTATTCAGTTACCCAATAATGCCAATCAATCGTCAATTAAAAATGTGGAATGCTAATTGATATGCTGGCTAATTTTTAAATAATTGACTGATTTCTTATGAATGGACTATGATTAAATTTAGTACTCATAAACGGGGTAATAGTCGAAATTCAAAATAACGAGCTCCCTTTTGTATTTTCTATTAATCATTTGGGAGTGGATTTGACTTAATGTTCGGTTTAAGCATTAAACTATTTGTTTATGGTGAATTGAGTACCGATAAACAGTGCAATACAGTCAAGCCTGGCTGTAACGAACATATTTTTGCATTTTTAATTGATGTTCTGTAAGTCAGAATTTATGAACGCCCAAGTTGATTTATGTCTTGCTGGGTTTTGACTTGATTTAGCAGCTGGAACATAGGTTATTATTTCTGCAAGTATTATAAAAATGTGACCAAAACCTTGTCATATGGCCAGAATGAGCCACGCCCAATTACTGCTTACAGCCAACAGTTTTTAGTATCAGTTCCAGTTCCGCGCTGGGACAAGGAGTGGGATTTACAGGTGATCAGCTGGCCAATTGAAACTAGCTGTTATTGTTGCTGTTGTTAATGCTGTAAGTGTTGCTGTTGTTGTTGTTGGCTGACCCCGAGCCGCTTTTGTGAAAGTCGTTCTTGCAAAACGGCGGCCAGTTTGAGTGGCCAAGGTCAAGTGCAACTGCAAATTAAAACTAAAATTAAAACTATAATAGGAGTAATCACTTGGCACTCAACCCAAAAGTAACTATCGAAAATCTCACTTTATTTACAAGCATTTTATTTTATTTTATATATTTTTGGTTAACTTAAGACATTGTACAGTATTTACAGTGCAAAAGCGCGACTTTAGTTTACAGCCAGCCATGGCCATGGGAGTGAGAGTGAGAGGACCAGCCGTGATGGTAATCGTGATGATCATCGTGCACATGCACGGGCAGAATCTCCTCGTGGTGGACATGATGAACGGGCACCTCCTTGTAGATGGGCACATGCACCTCCTTGTAGACGGGCACGTGCTTGACCACGGGCACCGCTACCTTCTGGACATGATGATGATGCACGGTGTGCACCTTGTAGGGCACATGAATTGTGTGGTGCTCGCTGCGGGAGAAATGAGAACAAAATCAGCTTAAATGGAAAGCGAATGAAAGTGAAATGTAATGTGCAAAGTGTGGAGTAGTCAGTTGAGAGAATAGAGGTGCAGTCATACCATTAATTGGCATTCAATGTTATTAGCTAATCAGTTAATAGCTGGCAGCCAGCTTAACTTGTCTCTTGCTATTGGCAGTTGCTTGAACTCCGCCGCGATTGTCGATTGTCGCTTTTAGCCACTTGGCACGGGACGGCCGAGACCGAGACTGAGACGGAGACGGAGACGCGGACCAATGCTCGGAATTTATAATTAACAGTCGCAATTATGTGCGCATTATAATGCAACAAATGCCAGTGCCTGTGAAATTCCTGAGCGTTGTCTTTGCCACAGGTTCACTGTCTGACAATTGAACTGCATCGCACTAAGTATCCCCACCACATTTGAGATCTTAGCTAGGTGTTACAAGCTTTTTTTTTTATATTGATTGCTTCATTTCGAACGCAATTCAATACATAATTCATAAAGACAAAATACCGGCACTTAAAAAGCTATATAAGTCTGCCATTAAATCAACTTGCTTGCTCAATACGGGAAGCATTATGAACTGATCGTACGAGTATTATAGTCTTTGATTTACTTACTGTTTGCCAAAGAAGCCGGGACTGGGAGCGGAATATGCCACAGCAAAGAGTGCTACAAGGATCTGAAAGCAGAGAATAATGAAATTATCAATAGAGCTACCAACTTAGTTGTAGAAGCATATATTTAAAATATTTTAAAATACTCTGAATTTATTTAAAATATCTGAAATATCTACGGTTTAACTTTAAAAATTATTTAAGAATAGCTCTATTATTGCTAATCAAAATGTTAAAGAAATGTTAAGTAAATGTTAAAAAAGAAATGTTAAGTTGAAGAATTGCTCGAAAACCAACTAATTACTATAGAAGATCTGCTCGAAATCAAACTATATACGTTAAAGTATTTAGAAATTCCTCGAAAACAAACAAGATTTGGATACAATATCATTTAAAAAACCAAAGATATAATGTAATATTGAGTAAATTTGACAGTTGTGAGTTTTAAATAGTGAGAGTCCTGTATATTTTTTGGCTGTTTTTTCTGTTCTTAAAAATTTAAATAACTTTATAATTTCGTTTGCAGCACTTCACTTGGAAACTAAAGATCATGAAAAAACTGCTCTGTGGAGAAAACGTAGCACTTCAATATCCAAATAATCAAGTTTCAACTTGTTGGTTAAAGTCTATTATGTAAGTCTGGTTACATGACTTGCTCAGCTGCCACTTGTTGCACAAAACACACGTGTCCTTTATTATTATTATTACTTTTGTTTTAATTGTATTGTTTCCTTTCACTTACGAAAACTTTCAGAGCGGTCATGTTTAGTTTTTTTTTGGTGGATTTTGGTTGCGAACGCGTTTAAACTTCGACTTGGTTTGCTGATAAAGCCCGCTGCACTGCCAATGTGTCTGCCAATGACTGATAACCATTGGCCAGCGGCTCATCCATTTTATAGCCAATTGCAGGCGCCAACTGCGAACAGTGAACAGCGCCAACAGTTGCCGACGACAGCAACAGCAACAGTCGCAGCGACAGCGACGACAAATGTAAAAGACAAACGTGACGCACAGCAACCAAAAACAACAACAACAGTGCACTGTTAACTGTTTTATGAGTCGGTTAACCAAGAGGTCTGTCTGTTTTTTAACCCAAGGGGGTAGACCACACAAATCACACAAATCACACACACACACACAGACACACAGACAGTGGGGCAACTAGTGCAAGCACGCATCAGTTGCTGCAAAATGAACTCACAATTAAGTTAGCAGTTGTCGTTGTTGTTGTTGCTGTAGTTATTGTCGTCTTCAGCAACTGACACAGGCAATCGAACTTTGACTGGGCAACATTTTCATGACTGTGTGTAATACAATATGTATACAAACTATTGTTAATGTCATAATCACATTGTTGTCTTCTGTCTTCTATCATTTCGCGGAAATTATTCCAAGTGAATGATCAACTAGCACATAAAGTATTTTAGATTGTTATTGAACAGGCCACAATTCGGCCTTCTGTCGCATATGTGAGTTTTTTAAAATAAAAGTGAACGTCAGAGCAATAATAATATTGTCAAGCTTTATCCCTTCCATATCAAAACCCAAACATCTTTTGCAGACGACCTTGACATAACAGCAGCTGTTGCTGTTGCTGCGGCGACAGTTGTTGCTGTTGTCGTGTCAATTAAACGCTGTAAATGGGTCACAATTGCGGTTGACATGTGGAGAGGAGCCTAAAGATATCACAATCACGTACGTTCGAGCGCGTTCAACATAAATAACACAAATTTGCAATAAAACGCATTTTGGGCAATTACTTAACAGTTCGGGCCTTAAACCTAAACAACAAAAAAAAGCTAATCAAGCAATGCACTACACGATTCCGACCAACAAGCATTTGATGATCGATTTTAATGTGGGTCATCAATTGACTTAATCGGCAACTGTTGCACTGTTAATCTCGCTCCTTACTTTGTTACTGTTATTACTATGCTCACTGTTAGTTCTACAGCTGCTGTTAAAGAGACTGCTTAGCACCTGCTGGTCGTGTGTGTGTGTGAATGTGTTTATATCATTTAAAATTATTTAAGAAAAAGTGTAGTATTGATATTAATTGCTAATAAATTTTTTAAATTAATTTAATTCTAACTTTAGTGTCGGAATTAATGTTAGTTAATTATGTAGGTCATCAATCGACATAACCAGCAAATATTGCACTGTTACTCTCATCGCTCCTTGCTCTCTTACAGCTGCTGTTAAAGAGACTGTTAGGCGCCTGCTTGTCGTTGTGTGTGTCTGAGACGTTTTATAAATCATTTTAATTTATTTAAGAGAAAAGTTGTATTCGTATTTATTGCTAATGAAATTTTTAAATTAAACTAAATCTAATATTAGTTTAAGAATTAATGTCCGATTTTTATTTGTGTAGTTAATTAACATAACCAGCAACTGCTGCAGTGTTAATCTGTTCGCTCCTTGATCTGCTCTGTTAATGTTATGCAGCTTCAGCTGCTGTTAAATCAACTGTTACGCGCCTGCTCTCCGTTGTGTGTGCCTGAGTTTGCCTGTGTATGGTAAATGTAGGCCAGTGTGTTATTTGAACACAGTGGCGAGGGCGACCCTCCTCCCCATCCTGCCCCACCCAGGCTGCAGTCAGGCAGCCAGTTGGAAGTGCATTTCGTATTTTGCGGCACAAATTGCCCGTTTGACTCGGCAAATTGCATAATAGTATTATGTTTGATGTGATAAATATTCCAGCGGAGCCACTGCAACCACTGGAGTCATGCGTGGCCCCACAAAGAGCTCAGCTCCACCAGACAATAATACGTTTGCATTGCCTTGCGGGTTGTGGCTACTGCGGATGATTGCTTTCGTTTTCTGCGCGCGATTCCCAAATTGCGAATGCAAATACTTCCTGTTAAGTGAGTTTTGATTTCAACCGAAATGTGAAACACACAATTGGCAGTGGGGCATGCCACATTGAGGCGCTGTTCGCTAATAGTTATTGTCATGTTGTTGTTGTTGTTGTTGGCCAATCCATAATTCACATATTGTGCAGAGTTTCTATAGAGCTGGTTAGTGTGGGCATTATTAGTGACACCCAAATTGATCAAGTGCCCCGTCTCAATTTTGGTTCATAAAGATAAAAGAGATATGACATGCAACCCATTGAGTTGAACGTGATTGAACATAAATTGAATAACGAACACAAATCGTTTATGATAAGAAGCCGACCACTTGGCCCGGCTAAGTTGAAATAACCAGTTTCAGTATTCCAATCAGCCCATTGAAATCAACTGTGGCCAATTCTTGGCCATTAAGAATCCGTTCCAGTAATTAACTATTGTTAATTTAATAAATTTGATAATCTTTCTAGCTGACATATCAACCATTTAATCTAGATTGAATACATTTTATAATTTTTTTAATTTATTGAAATTATTTAATATGAATCTTTGGACTTTTTGTCTTTAAAATTGTAACTAAATTCTATTGCTTCTTAAGACATTTGACTGGCTAAGGTTTCATTCTAAATTAAATTCATATACATACAGTCGAAGTTCCCTAACTCGAATCACCATGATCCAAAGAATTTAATTTAATTATTCTTAAGTTTATTAATTTTTCTGCCACTCAGGAGAGAGAAATTCGAGCTATAGAAGTTCGAGTTATGGAAGTTCAACTGTATTTTGATAAATAAATTTTTTCTAATATCATTTTCTAAAAGAAGTGTTTTATACGTTTCAAAATTAAATACTTTCCTTCAACTAATCGCTTTAACAGAACTTCTAGCCTCATTTCCCAAAATATGTATTATTCTAATTTCTCGTATAGATCATCAACATGATTACCATATCACTCTGAAGAATGCACCTGAGAAATAGCAAAATGCTTATGCAATTAATATCCAAAGGTGGTGACATCGGGCGGCGTTTCCTGCTCGCCCACAACTGTCAATCACCTTTGATCAATTTATGCGTTTACTCAATCGATGGGATTCGCTTTCAATTCGTTTTCAATTTTGCTGATGTTTCGGTTTTCTGTTTTTATTACATGTTCCTTGTACTCGATACGAACGATATCTGCGTTCAATATCTGTTTTAGACACGCGGCGTGTATTGAAATTTTTCACGCTGGGAACGTGATGCAAGTCCAAGTACCCATTACTAAACATGTAAGAGGGTGTAGTCACGTCGTTAACATATCAATTTAATTAATTAAATTTTAAATAATTTTTAAATTCAATTTAATGAATTTGCTAATTATATAAAACGTAATTAAAATTGGAAATAAATTTGTTGCACTCAAAATTTGAAAGATAAAATCATATTCGGAAAAATTAAATGTTTGACATTAAGGAACACTGAGACTTTGAGCTATTGTTTTCAAAAGCTATTCTCTTTAGAATCTGTAGAGTACCTCTGTACCTCTGTACATTGCTGTAAATTGTTGTTTTATTTTATTATTTATTTTTTATTTAATTGAAGTGCTACGATATTGATTAAAAACTCATTGAAAATAAAAAAAATTATAACAAAATTGTTATTTATTGTAAATTTAAAAAAATCATTTTGAATTGCTTAAATTTAAAAACGGAACATTTCAAAATATAATTCAATAGGTATCTCTTGATCGACTACTTTCCCATATGCTGCGACGGCAGCTGTTGCTTTTCCGCACTTGTCAGTCGCGGCGCGTGCGCCGATCGACGTTCGCACTTTGAATTTTGAGCGATTTCTGATGCGATTTTTGATAGCTGCTTAGCCGCGAGGGACAAACGATCCGACGACACTTTGGCCGCACTGACACGCAAATGGGCGCCAATGTGGAGCAGGGTGCCCCTCAAAAAAAAAAAAAAAACAATAACAATAACAACAAAATAGCAATATGCGATCTACGGTACAAAGTATTGTGCAATCTTCGAATGCCAGTTTCAAATAATATTGATTATTTTTATTATTTTTTTTGCCATCTTTGTTTTTGTTGTTTTGTTGTTTTGTTAATCTGTCAGCAACTTTGGGGCACGACCTGGGCTGGAGTTCACCTTCGAACGGACTGCGCCCAAGCGTTTGATGAGGATTCTAAGGAATTCCTGTTTCGTATGCAAATTAGCTTAGAATGATCTCAGCTTAGTTTGGCTTGTATCTTTTTCAGCGAATCTGAGGTAGCTTCTCCTGCTGCTGGACACGCTCACTTGGCGCTGCCAGCAGCGACGCCGCGTCGCTGCCAGCAGCGACGCCGCGTCGCTGCCGACGTCGACGCGTCTACGGAGAAGTCGTTGCCGAGGCGCTGATGAAGAACAACCCCGGCCTGAATTAGACGACGTCAGCAAGCATGACAAGGTCGGCAGTTAAAGGTGTCGCCAATTATAAGGCCCCCCAAAATCCAAGTACTTACAGACTTATGACTTTTTTTTTTGGTAGTTGCAGTGAAAACTTGCACCAATTAACGCTTCAGAGAGTTCCAAGTTGGTGGCATATGAGTACAGCTTCAATTTATACCGAATTTCAGTTGCATTGGCCACTGCCTGGCGAATGGGAATGAAAATGTGAATGGGAGAATAAACGAGCAGCCCATTCAATTTGAATCGAGCTCTAACAAAGCGTAAATTGAGTAGATGCTATCCAGCTCTGGATTCTAACTAACTGAAGTTGCTTCCACTTCAACTGCTCTACTAATTCTACAGCAATCTACAGCCAACTTCTTTCAGTCCAAACACTTGTTTCTAATTGCGCACACACACTTTAATCAGATACGCTTCCCAGTTGGGCTATCAAGCTAATGAAAAATCTGGACCAGGCCTTAATATATTATTAAATATGAGAAAATTTGGCACTAAATTAACTTGAAAATCATAAATTATTAAAAAAAAAGTAGATACATCATATTTGAAAATAACACTGTATATAATATTATATAATTATATTTTTATTTATATTTTTATTTATATTATATTATTGTATATATAGAGCGTGATTAACTCTGAGGTTTCTTTTAATTAAAAAAAAAACACTTAACACACTAACGTCGAATTGTTATATGGGAATCTATGATTTTCTATCCGAAAAAACACTCTCTGGAATATACTTTCATCCAAATTAAAATTTGATAAGAATTTCTCAATATAAACGGGAACTATACATATGTACATATATAGGAAATTGACCAGACAGAATAGTTTTTATTTTTATCGAATACAGATTTACTAAAATTAATCAAAATTAAATATATTTTAAATTTATACAGAAAACATTAAACTAATAAATTGAATAATATAAACTATAATTAATAAATATATTTCATATATTTATGTAAATCGGCTTTAGCTCAAATTAAAGCTGTGCGCTTTTAAGAAGTTTAATAAAAAAATCTCGCCTTTAATTTTCAATGGGTACATAATGGGTTAAGGAAAGTTTTGCATCATTCAAACGGAATTTAAATGACCTTTCCAAATATTTATAATAAGCTATTATTTTCTTATTTAAAGTGAAAATATCACTTTTTTTTGAGTGTGTAAAGTACTTATCTTGACAGACTGTAAATATAATTTTACACTACGTCTTTAATAATGAATAAATATTAAGAGAAAACTCTTGTTCTATAAAAAACTTGAAAATTTCCCGTAACGTAAGAAATATAATCGGAAAATAATCAAAAGTTACGGATTAGTCCATTTTAAATGTGATGCCAATTATTGGCTTTAAGTAGGGTATAGAATATGCGGCATGCGAAATAAATACAAATTTCTTGTTACATTTTCGTTTTGTAACAATTTTCGTGAGTCATTGCCGCGTCTATTATATTAGATATTAGATATTAGATATTAGATAGGATATTAGAGGAAGAGACAGAGAAAAGACGACGACGATGCGATCAAGGCAAGCGCCAGGCCTCTTTGAGGGAGTTGGAGGTGGGAGGAGGGGTAATGCTAATGCTAATGATGATAATGATAATGATGATCTCTAGCGCCAAACTTGAGTGCCTCAGGCGAAGTTGCCGCCGTTGTTGTTGTTGTTGTTGTTGTTGCCTGTGACTCTGCCACAGCTAAGTTCAAAACTAAACGCCGTAAACACCAGCAACAACAACAACAACAACAATAATAACAACTAAGCATCAACAAAAGAGTGCGATGCTTTTTTATTGTGTTAACTCTGCCTCTGCTGGCTGCGCTGCTGGCAGCGCTGCTTTCTGCTCATCCGATGAGTTTCGAATACAACTAAATCAGAATTTTTATTCAGTTTCAATTGTTTAGCGAGTGCGGATCGGCGATTTCGAGTTCCGAGTCGCAGCCCAACGAGACGAGAAACGAAAGCGGCTTGCAAAAAAATAAATAAAATAAAAATAGAAATAAAATAAAAGTAATAAAGAGAAGAAAAAGTACAAAAATAGTATACAGAATTTAAAAAATAAATAACAACAAAAAGAAATACTTTAAACCAAAGCAAGTCAAGTTAAAATTGTGCTGCATTTAGTAATTGTATGTGTGTGTGTGTGTGTGTGTGTGTGTGTGTGTGTGTGTGTGTGTGTGTGTGTGTGTGCGTTTTGGGTGTGAGAGCTTTCTTGTCATTAACCGGAATTCGCAAAGTGTCAAAGCGCAACGGAAGCTTGGCAATCAAATTAACCGTTATTTCTCTTGTTCTTGATTTTTACTTAATTATTTTTGCTACATTTCTCAGCTTAATTCGCTCGTCGTCAAGCGGAAAGGCGTCTCAAAACCTGCAGTGAAATTTTCACTTAAATAAGAATTTTAAAAGTTATTTACGATTTTATTCTAAATAGAAAGAAGCTTTCAGCTCTTAGCGATTAATCATTCATTTTGTTGATGGCTTTTAACTTGGCTTAAACTTTGTTTGTTTTCTCAAGCTGTCATAATAAATGAATTGCCATTTTTAGTGCCTCTCACTCGCTCTCGCTTTTACTGCCACTGTCTTGCCCTGTCTCTTTTCTATTCATGGCAATAATTAAAATGTGCGCTTTTTAGCTTGATTGTTTTTAGTTTATATTTTGGTTATACATTTGGCCAACTGCGACGGCAATGATGGCAATTGTATTTACGCATTGCTGAGCACTTTGTCATTCAAAAATGTTAATTACCAATGTGGCCAAAAGGTCATAGGCTGCTTCTGAGCGAACATCAAAGGAGGCCTAAAAGAACTCAGGTTATTGACACACGCTCTCACACTCATGTTGTTGTTGATCTTTTAACTCCAAACTGAAATATGAACAAAATGTAGCATCAAAGTGAAGCCCATGATATAAAGAGCGATCCCACAAATCAACTTTAACGATCTGCATATTTTGGCAAGATAATTAACGGTGAAAAGAATGTGAAAAGTAGCGAAACGTAACGCGAAAGCCACAAACTGAAACTGAATTAAAAACAGCAACAGAAACAGAAAGAAATGAAGCCCATTGGCACGCGAATGTAGCGAAAAAAAATAATAATAATAAGAAGGAAAGAAAGAAAGAAAGAAAAGAAAAGAAAGAGCCAATACCAACGAAGAAACAGACACAGAAATCGAAACAGAAACAGAAGGTTTCTACATCTCAGGCGCTCTGCAGTGTCTTTCAGTTCCCAAACTCCCGTCGCCTCAAACAGTCCACTTCAAGTCCAGGTTCAACTCCAACTCCAACTCCAAACTTGAACTCGCAGCGTCTCAATAATGCCAAAGGAAGTGAACAAGTGACAAAAACAACACAAAAAGAGAAACTATAAGTGATATATTTCTCTAAAATAAATAATAAATAAGCAAGAAATGCCTAAAAAGCGAATTCTGTTGCTGCTCTGGCTGATGCAGTTACTCTGGAATCTCACAGCCGCACTCACAGTGGATAATCAGCTCGTCTCGGCGCGAAATGGTAAGAGATTCAGATGTGGAAGATGACGACACATCGTTAATTATGTATTTTAAGAATGGTGTTTATGATTGGCGTATTTAAAAATAGTTGCAGTAATTAACGGCTATAATGAGCACTATTACGGGGGAAAACCAGATTTTAGTTGAGATTACGAAAATTGCAAACTAGTTGCGTCGGCAAAAAGTTTTCAATGAAAACTCCTACAATATTCAGCAACGCAGAGCAAATCTTTGAAAGCTGTTGTGGAATCTGTAAAATAAAAATATAGTACTTATAGAAGAAATTATGTATCAATACTTTTTCTATATTTACGGGGGATTTTATGTAGAATATAAGAGTTTTAAAATATCAAAAACATAACAAATAAAAGTACAATATATACCAGGGATTAAAACCGAAACGAAAATCGGTTTCAGTTACGGTTTCGGTTATGTTCGCATTTGGGTTTTCGGTTATCGGTTACTCAAAATCCTTGAATAAAGATTTCGTAACGTTGAACCGGTTTTGGTATATTTCGGATTTGAAATACCGATATGGTTTCGGTTCATAAAAAAATGATTTTTGCAAAAATAATATTGTTATGTATATTAATAATATAATAATAATATTACAAAAAGCCATTACTTCCTTAATTTTTCATTCACACATTTCTTACACATATTCTTCAGTTTGATGTAGTTTAGTTACATTTTATCAATTTTAAAATGTTGTTTAACAAATTTATTTTTTTTTTGCTAAATCAGTGCTATTAAAATTTGATCATGAATATCAAAAATAAAAATTCAAAATTAAACATAAGAAAATTAAAATCAAAAATAAAAATTAAAAATAATTTTTTTTTTGGATGTATGAAAAACCGAAATGAACCCTTATAAATGAAACGGTTATTTCGGTTTACAGAGTTTCGGTTTTAAGGTTTCGGTCAAATTAAAATTTTTTTTTTCGTTTACGGTTTTAAATTTCAATCGGTTTTTACTGGTTTAAGGTTACGGTTTCGGTAAGGGTTTTAATCCCTGATATATACAATTTCTAAAAATGCTGGTAAATCAAAATGTTGAGCTAATCTAAAAGCATCAAAAATCTAAGTAGAACTGTTATAGAAGATATCTTTAATTTTTTTCTCAATAAATTATTATTATACAAATTTAAATGAATATAAAAAATCTATATTGATTGGTATATAAACTATAAGTCAAATAAATGTTATGACAATACAAGAAAATCACATATTTTAATTTGGAAAAAACACAAATTTATATTCGTTTATTTGCTTAGGGTTCTTAGAACATGTGAAAAAAATAAGGTTTAATATTAAAAAGCATTTTCTTTTCTTTTTTTTTTTAATAAAAATAAATATGTGATCTCTTTATTTTTTCTAATCAATATCTTAACGAACTGCAAATTATCAAATATCAAATCAAAGATTTATTATAACAATTTAAATTTGTATAATAATTATTTAAAAAAAAAATAAGTTTTGTCATTAATGAACTCAACATGATCTAAATTATACATTAGCCTTTTATTAAAACTATAAACTTTTTTTAAAACTACAACTAGTTGTTAAAAATGAGTACAAATTGTATAGAAGTGAGACCCAAATCATTAATGCATCATAATTGTAACCTCAGCAAAAGTTCTTTTTGTGTCTCTTTGACCTTATTGAATAATTCATGGAAGCGTGTGGACTTCCATGGAGTTCTATGGCAACTATGGGCCACACATGGGTTAATGGCAGTCAACTGCGTCCACCCGGCACGCAAGCCAAATAAAAATTCAAATTTGAATTTAAATAAAGAACAAAAGCGTACAAATATTTGTGGTTAACTAACGCTGGGAGACAATTGAAAGAGTCAATAAAACTAACCTACCGTACAGTGAAGCTACCCAAAGCAGGAGACCACACCACCAATGGCCTTGAAAGTGCAAGTGTTTGTTGGACGGATGATGACGCCATCGCCAGCACAATTGCAGATTGAGTTGGAGTTGCCATTGTAGTTGTGGTTGTACACGGGAAAAAAAAGTCCGGGACTCCGGGATTAAATCAAACGTCGTCAGTTCGGGTATCACGGACTTACCTGCATCGAGTATAAGAAATCCCTTCCCTAACTCGAATTAGAGAGCTCGAGTTAGAGAGAAATTCGAGTTATAGAAGTTCAAATTATGAAAGCTCAACTGATTTAAGTACAATTTTTTAATTTGTGAAATCAAGTATTTTAGGCTTCTTTGAAAATTGTAATACATAATACTCTTCTTAGTTTAGCAACAATATCCTGATACATACTTAACAAGCGGGAAAGGCTACAGTCGAGCTCCCGACTATAGGATACCCGTTACTTATTTATTGCAAGCATTTGGAAAAGCAAATACAAAGTGTTGCATACTTTTAGGCGCATTACTTGAAAGACTTAAATCAGCCATTACTACCTGCAAGTCCTTTGCGTTACGCAAGAGGTTTGGTCCTTATTTTATTTACACTAAATCTGTGTTGGTTATGTTGCTAATTTGTATGCACGGATTCCACACTTACCAAATAAAAGAAATTTCGTTATTGTTAAAAAAAAGCCATTACTACCGTTCTGTTTATCCGATCCTGTTGCGATTAAGAAAGATGTTAGCTAAGGTTAGTAGATAGCGTTAATTAGCGAAGGAAACGTAATATCTTTAAAACTGTTACATACATTTCAACATAAACAATATACCCTTTAACTTATTTATTACGTAACGGGTATAACAAAACATATGCATTTTAAACTTAAATTTTAGAATGCATTTTTCTTCCTGTGTAGGTATTCTACGCTCTATTATTGCCCAAGAGTGTAGTGAACCTTTTGGCCAATTGCTGTTGCCAATGTGTAATTGACATTTCTTGGTCTTCTTCTTTGTTGCAGACTGCTTTGAACGCATCGCATTGGAGGCAATGCTGCCATTTGAGAAGACCTTCCGCACCGAAGACACCAACTCACTGAAGATGTGCAAGGAGAAGTGCTTGCAGGCGGGCGAGAAGTGCCAGGCCATCTCATTCGGGTGAGCAGCAAATTGAGCAGCCAATTGCCAATTGGCAATTGCGATTACCCAACATCAAATCGTTTGCAAACAATCTTTATATTTCTTCTTTTTTTTTGCAGTGTGCATCGACGCGGAAACGGCACATGTCAGTTGTCATCGGAGCAGTATGGCAATGGAGCCAACGGAGGTGGAGGCGGCGGTGGCGGGGGTGGAGGCGGTGGTCGGCCAGGTGGCATCATTTTCGATCCCGACTTTGATTTGTATACGCGCAAAACGAATTGCTTTGATTTGAGCGACAATTCGATTGGCGGCCCAAGTCCGATCAGCACGGGCGTAACGCCAGTGAATCTTCCCAATCGACCGCTGGATGTGGGCAATACTCCCGTGCTGGTTGTGAATCCCACACCGCACACAAGTCCAGTTGACTCGCATCCGCATCCACATCCACATTTGCCACCACCCACTGGGCCACCACCAGCACCGCCGGGTGTCGGTGATCGCTTGTACTTCTCCCATGAGATTTATCCCCTGTACAAATATCCCACACTCTACGAACACAATTACCCGGCGCCCAACGATGATGTCTACATCCCGGGCGGCTATGCGGCCAACGTGCCCGAGGTGGACGATCGCTACAGGCCCTCGTATGGTCCACTGGAGGATGACCACGTGCATCCCACGCCACATGGTCCGCCACGTCCGGTCTTTGGCCTGGGCTATGGCAATGGCTACAGTTATGGCACTCCCGAGCGTTATGCGCCCACCACTTTGCGACCCTCCTCCGCCGAGCGTCCCAGCTATGCGCCAAGACCCGAATACGCCAATGATCGACCGGAGTATCCGCGTCCCTCGCCAGCACGACCCTACGACAGCTCGACGACTCCCGAGGGATCCTATGGACCACGGCCTACTCCCCAATATGATGGACATCGCGAGCCTCGTCCGGATTACACCAATCGACCTGATCCACCGCCGCATGCACCACACGATGATGGCTATGGCTCCGGCCCCATGGCTGCCCCTGGAACTGGCCCAGTTCCCGGCTCTTCGGCACGCCCACCTGCCTACGACAGACCGCCACCTCCGAGGGATGAGTATGTGCGTCGCAATGGCAGCGTCATGCGCCCTGATGGCTACGGTGGCTACGACGACGACAAGACAATTTCCACCTACTTCAATCCCGAGGATTACATGCAAGGCAACAAAAGTAAGTGTAAGCTATTACAGCAGAGCTGCTCTATAACGAACGATGGGGACAAATGTAAGCAGAAAAAAACTTATGAACGAAATTTAGGTGGAGTGAACATTTATACACAGAAAAGAAGTCATTTTAAAATGCTAGAGTACATTTCTAGATTTTTGTGAAAATGTTCTTAAAGAATTGGAAAATCGTACTTGAAATAATTATTTCTCCCTGGACTCAAGAAATTTCCGAGTTTACCGAACTTTTGACATTGTTTTGGGCTTTATTTTACCCCGGAATTCCCGATTTTTTACTGTGTAGAAAGTGGATTTCAGAGGAGTTTGACCGTACACTTATCAATATTCTGAAGGTAGTAATTAGTAATTACGATTAAGCCACATTACAAAGAACGAAGAAGAATAGAAAAGTTAAATTTATTTGCTTAAAATAAATTTTACAATAGTAGTAGAGAAGTAAAGTGTAAGAAACAAGAAAACTACTAGCATTAAATTTTTCGCAACGAATTTTACCATTTAACTTCAAAACGGAGTTCGTTATAGAAAGGTTTACCTGTATATCATAGTATTTACAGTAGCGGACAAAGAAACCTGGGCACTACAAAAAAACGGTTTTTGGAGTTTTGTCTTAAGATTTTATTTATTCAACAATAGAAAAACATATGAAACCTAGGAACCGTTTGAATGATACAAAACATTCCTTATCCCATTAGCTACCCATTGAAAATTTGGAATTTTTGTAAAAGTCTACTTTTTAAACGTTTTTTCTCGGGCTCAAACAAAAAATGTTTGGATGCAAAAAAATTCTTTAAGCATTCTAATAGTGACTGCAAAAATCTCTTCGCTATTATTTTTTATAATTTTTTGAAAATGGCAAAAAAGGAACTTTTTGTATGAAAATGAGGAAAAAGTGCCTTTTTTTGAATTTAATGAAACTCCAAAATCCGCTCTTTTGTAGTGTCCGGTTTTCTTTGTCAGCAAACCAAACTTAAAGAGCTGATAAAGTAACTTTTGTAGAAAAAAACTAATCAATTGAGGTTCGTTATTGGCCAATTTGACTGTACTTTTAAATATAAAAACAAGAAATATCCTTATTAAAATATTATGCATTATATAATTGACAGATCGTCCCATGCCTATGCCTGGCGATAGAGATCGCGATCGTCATCCCTTGGATGAGATGAATGGTGAGTAGAGAGTCAATTCTTAACTTCACCATAACTCCTCAAAAGCCATAACCAAGTCCCAACTAATTTTGGATTCGCGATCAGCTAACAGAACAACAGACTGTGATGGGTTGTGGAATTGATCATAATGATCTTTTGGAATTGATCATAACCAACTAACTGAACGTAGAATTAACATGGCGTACAATTAAAACTCATTATGGGCGGGTCAGCGAGTGGAGGGAGGAACAGGGGAAGGGTCAGTTGACCCACATATTGTATTAACTTTTATTTGCGTAACAAAACTAAAAACCCATTAGAGGCGCATAAAGCGCAATCTCGTCGAGTTGTCGAGTGGGTGGACAGTGGCTTGGTTTGGTTTGGTGGTTGCATGTGCCCCAAAAACATTTACATACTACTAAAACTGAATAATGCCTAACAACAAAGCAAAACAAAATGACTAAAGCCCGCAAAAATGTCGAGCTAAGCTTAGCAAAATTGTCAGCAATGTGGGTTATCGATGGCATCGAGTTCAGAAATAATTATAGAGTACTGAGGTAGTACTATTTTTATTTTTTTAGTTTGAAACTTCTTTGATATGATGTCAGCCATGGGGTTAAAGAATTTATGGGGTTGTCTGTCAAGTGCAGAAAGATTGATGACAATTCTAAAATTACGCTGCCAACTCATCAAAGAGTCATTTATAATTGCGATCTGAACTCGACTTCCTTTGGGATTTCTCGACTGTGACGAAGTACATGAACTTTCAGTAGCATAATCGTACTCGTATCATGTGGTGACATAAGCCAAGTTCAGTTCAAGTGTAGCTAGCTACGATCTGACAACTGTCGAGCGTAATTAAATTGCCACTCTGCATGCGAGTTAGCTAGTTAGTTGACTTTATTAGGCGTGGGACAGATTTTTGGGCTTAAGATAAACATAATACGACGAGTTTTAGAAACGGAAGTGTTTCTTTTCTTCTTCTTCTTCGTGATTTTTTTCTATTCTAATTTTTGTTTTGAGTTTTTTGGCTGTTTTTGCTGTTCTTGTGCAAGAGCAACTGCACTTGAAGAGGCGCCTCCCTCCCCTTTCCACCCATAGACTTGCATTGTATGCAAATCCGTTAACAGAAGCAATGCACAAAAAAGCTTACCGCTTGCGGTTGGCGGTTGGCCATTGAAATGACAGCAGTGACATTGATTCAGAAACGGAAATGCGCTCAACTTGTCTGGCTTTTTGTGCCTCCTTCAAGCATGGCTCATAACAAGCGGCAATAGAATGGGAAAGGGGGAAGGGGGCAAACGGGTGGGGAAAACGTCAGATCAATGCGATTGCCAAGACTTGGGCAACGAACTTCATATTAAATATGAATTATGCATTTTATAAGAACGTTATGGGCTATTTCTTTGGTGCTAAGAAAACAAAAGACTTGGGTAACGAACTGATGCTTGAAGCGAGCAGAAATGCTTAACAGTTCTCCAATTTAATTAAAAACATGTAGAGTCAAGCAATTGAAAAGCAATTACTGAGACTGATTTTTGTTTTCAGAAAGGTATTTTGATGAAAATGTAGACATCAATTTTAAACTCTTTGATTATACTTAACTGAACTATAAAAAGCAGGCCCAAATAGTTATTAAAATGCTTCAAACTATTTTTTTAGTGCAAGGAAAACAAAAGACTTAGGCAACGAACTCCTTTAAATTTAAAGATTAAGTTTCATTGCTGACAGTCAAGATTACAGATTTTCTTTCTACATATTTAGTACGTTTTAGTGTATTTAGTTTGTCCAAATTATCCGTAAATAACGTTATTTTATTATTATATTATTATGTTTTTAATGTCTCAATTCACTTAAGCTTCGCAAAGAAAAATGAAACTACAGTCGAACTTCTATAAATCGAACTTCTATAACTTGAATTTTCGCTAACTCAAACTAAATCGAGTGTTAATAGCGTATAGAAAACTTTATAAAAAGAATTCCATAAGTTGAAGTCTCCATAATACAAACTTTATCTTTGGACAATGGTGTGTTCTTTAACATTCTAAGGCAACCAATTCTTTCTATTTAGAACAGCCAAGTGTTGGTTAGATTTTCATTTTAAGAAACTCTGCAAATTCCTCGAACTTCGCTCTATAAAGAGCTCAATTCGCGTTGATCTTGGGGCATCCTTGAGTGACGTCACGTCACGCTTTGCTGCCATCTGCGCATCTTCTCATAACGTAGTTGTAAGTACAATATTTCTTGCCCCCGTATTTTCATCTGAATCAAAGATAAGCAATCTGCTGACCAAAAATACCCATTAAAAACAAGACTCAAGGCTCCACAACGCCCCCCCGTTGGGCAAACTCAGCTGAATACAATAAGCCAGCGAGAGCGAAAGAGAGATAAGCGAGAGTGAGCGAGAACAAACCGAAAAAAAAGCTCTCGCCCTTGTCGCAAAGCTTTTCATTTGTTTTGCATTTTCACGCTGGTGGCTGGCGACTGGCGGCGAAAAACGCGCGCGTTTTTTCTACTAGCGTATAAAACCGCAAGCTTGACCACAGAAGCTGTTCATTCGCCATTAGAATCGCCATCGCTGCGCGTCGCAAAACCGCCGGAAATTCAACGTGAATGCGTATCCTAACAACGTGTGAGTGTGTGAGTGCATGTGAGTGTGAATGTTGCGCCTGCGTTCGGGTATTCAATTGACATTCAAATATTCTAATTGTGCCGACAGACATTCAACAAAACGCGGCGCGCTTACGTAACCACTGAGCATCACATACAAAATAGAGAGAAATAAAAAATAATTTAAATAAAAAGAAAATAAAAGCGCGCTCGTTTATATAATATATAAAATATTTTTTGGAAATAAACTTTGAAGTTGTTAGTGCTTCGCTGAGCGCGTTTCAATGCGGCTGCAAATGTTGAACGGTTTATTGCTGCTGTCGCTGCTCTTCTTCTTGTTTGGAGGCAGCAGCGCCAAGTTTGTGAGTCCTACGCGGCACAGTGGCAGCGGGAGCGGTGGCAGCAGCGACATAAGCAGCACAATTATCATTGTGGAGGATGCGAAAGGTAAGGGAAGGGAGGGCAGGAGTCGAAATCGGAGTCGGAGTCGTCATAACTCGGTCAATGCACTGGCCAAAAAAGACGTGCGTATTAAAGTAATTTGCATAATTTGCGACCCAACAAGAACAACAATTTTCCAGAGATTAGCTGAAGTGAAGGCCAAGTTAAGGCAGAGGGGGGAGTCAGAGGCAGAGGGGGCAGTTGTAGTAGTAACTAAGTGTCCGCTGGCGTCGCAGAAACATGACTCGAACATAATTTACAGCAGCAGCGGATGTGAAGGCAAAAACAAAAAAAAAAAAAAAAGAGAAGAAAAAAAATAATAGAAAAATGAACATGAAGCAACTGAAGTTGTAGCGCCCGATCTTGGGTTCTGTTCGCGCGTTTCAAACGCTTCACTGACTTCAGCTACAGCTCTATGTTTAGTACACACTGAAATAGTAACTTCTTCTATAAGTCTTTTTTTTTTGGGTTGCCCAAAACATTCGAGTTTCTGCATCTTTGCATCTCCAACTTCATCTTATTGCAGCCTGCTTCCGTCGTGTGTTGGCTGGCAAGCGTATAGCTCCCCATTGGGTGCGTCGCTCCATCTCCTGCGAGCGTGTCGAGGAATGCATGCGAGAGTGCGGCCATGAGAAGCGATTCATGTGCGAGGGCTTCAACTATCGCCTGGATCCCTCCGGGCATGGTCAGGGCGATTGTGAGCTCATCGAGATACCATTAGCCCAGATGGATCTCTATTCGAGCGCCAATCGACGGGATACGAATCTGTTGCGGCATCCCGACTATGATTACTATGAACGCGATCGCAATGCGCCGAGCAGCTGTCGACGAAACATTTGCCAGGATTGCTCCAAGTCACCGATCTCCAGCAATCCCGTTTACTTCAAGCCCAGCAGCAGCGGCAGCGGCAGCTACGGGCCAGGGCCAGGACCCAGCAGCAGCAGCTATCCAGACAGAGATCGCGTTCCCGATCGTGATCGTGATCGTGATCGTGACCATTATCGTCCTCCTCACGGCAGCACAGCCGTGGATCATTACCGTGGTCCGTCTGGTTCCTATGAGCATCGACCCTTCTCTGCAGAGTATCACGGCTCACACGGTTCATCGTCCTCGTCCTCTTCTTCCTCGTATGAGTTCTCCTCGCATGGCTCCGTTTCCAGTTCCGGCTACTATGGACACACGCCACCCAGCAGCTTTGGCGATCACTCGCGTCCGGATTACATAGATCGTCATGATTTTACACGTCCCGAGCCGCCATCCCGATATAGACCCGATCGCTGGGAGACACTGCCCAGCAGTTCGGGATATGACGGCTCCGTTTACAGGCCGCCACGTCCGGAAACCGATCGCATAGACAAATACAGACCTTCGTATCGACCAGGTGCGGATTACTCGCCCTATCGTCCACCCGCACCCCCAGGACCTCCCGCCACGGGACCAGCTCACAATTATCTCGACCGTGACGGACCTGGAAGCGTTGCCTACAAGAAGCCCAGCAAGTTTGTACCTTACCTGATCGGCGGAGGAGGAGGCGGCGGGGCTGAGGAGAACTGGGGCAGCTATGGTGGCAGCTACGGTGGCAGCAACAGCAAGCACAGCTCCCACTGGGGTTTGAGTGAGTCACAGCGTCGCAAGGATCACCACGACTTCAACTACTTTGAGCTAGGACCACCGGGCCACAGGGAGCCACCTCGGGAATCCAATGCGGTGCTGCGTTATCCCGGCTCCAGCTATGACCACGACTATCCAAGGCCACAGAACGACTACAAGCGACAGTGGACGAGAAGACCTGGTCCGGATGGTAAGTAGCTCTAAATTATATAGTATCGTACTAAAAATTTCAAAAATGAACATGAAAATGTGCCCTTAATTTAATGAGTTTTCTTTTCAAAAGTGAAGAATCTTTTTTTTCGGAAATTAAGGGCGAGTTTTCTCAAAGTAAGGATATTTTTTTGGAATAGGAGCATTTAATTTTAATTTTTTCATACGAATCACTTCAAATACACAAAAGTTTTGTTCTGAATCCTAAGGCGATGTGTTATAAAAAAATGAAGTTTATACTTAGATTTAGGAAGCGTTTGCCTAATTTTAGACAGGATTTTGTTTATCCTGAAGCGAAGAGTATAAGCAAATTATATCAGAAATTTTACCCTAAATTTATTTAAAATTTTCCTAATTATAGACAGGTTTTCATAAGACTTAAAAATAAGCAATTTTTGTACTCATTTATGGGTAATTTTTATAATATAAGACAGATCTTTTTTGAATTGAATGAATAATATTTAAGAATCTATTAATATTTTTATTTATTTAATTTTAATTTAAAAATCTAAAAAAAATTTTAAATATTAATATTAATAGAAATTCATTTAATCAGGCATGCCACAAAAAACACTAGTGAAAGTGATTTCAGAAAAAAGCAATTCCACGTCGAAAATTTCTCCGTGCCACAGAAATTCGTGTGATTTAGTTTTAAGCATGTTCATCAACCTTTTCGTACTAGGCTGCTAAGGGTTGGCCCCTTCTCAGATTAAATTTCCCATGGGTTTGTTTAGCAATTTTTGTAAGTTTATTATTGCTGAAAAGTAGGTTTTTATTTTATTTCTTCTTTAATTAATATTATTTAATTTATTTATTTAATAATTGATATAGTATAGCCTAAAAAAATTTAAAAGTTATTGGCGCGACAAACAATGAAAGTTACTCGGAAACTCTAAATTCTAAAATTCGGACAAAAAATGTGACATTATTCTCATGGCATCGGACGCCAGTGAATTGAGCGATGATTTCGTTTCACCAAAAATTGTGCAGGTGATTGAGACTGTGGCACGGAGAAATGAAATTGACGTGAAACTCAAGTGAAAGAGATTTATGTGGCATGCCTGAAAAAAAAATATTTGTCTGTTAGCCATAGCAACTAATACTCATTTCATCTCTGATTGATCTGATAGGATTTGTTGTTGCAACAAATGTTGGATCAATTGTAAAATTTTTTAATACCGCAGTCTAAACTTGACTTTTTTATTTTTCAGTTATTGTTAATTTAATAATGATATAATTGAATTGTTAATTATACATTTACATATTATAATTTATTTTTAAATTATAATTAATTTGTCGCCTGTTTTAAATCCTCCCATTTGTTTAGAGTGTTCCGCCAAGACGAGCGAGGGTTTCCGGCTGCATAAGACGGCCGTGAAGCATGCCTTCAATGTGCCGACAGTGACGGAATGCGAACGCTTGTGCTCGGACCAGCGACCCAGTTTCATCTGCCACACCTTCAGCTATCGCTACAATCAGGCGGGTCGCGACAATTGCATGCTCTGCGACAGACCCGTCAATATGCTCGACTACTATGTGGACATTGAGCCGGATCGCGATTACGACATCTACTCCATGGCCGACGACATGGATGTCTGCCGACAGCCGCCGCCACGGCGCAGTGATGGACCCAGCACCGCACTCTCCGATCCCCGCAATGCCCGTAAGTCCAGTGGACAAGGGAGTGAAGTTTCTCCATGATATTAATGGAAGTTTAATCCTTTTCAGAGTGCTTCTTCCGCGCCATCGATGCCACACGCTTCTTCAAGTCAATTGTAAGGGACTCCCTGACTGTTCGCACTGTCGGAGAGTGCGAAATGGAGTGTATTCGTTCCACGAAATTCACCTGCCGTGCCTTTGCCTTCCGCTATGGACAACAGCGACATGCGGGCGTCATTGACAACTGTCAGCTAAGTGACTGGCCAGTCAGGGACATGGACAAGGAGCGACATCTCATTCTGGACGCGGCTTTCGACATCTTCGAGCGTGCGAGCTACGGACACGGCTGTGAAATTCAACCCATCGTTGATGAAAAGCACAAAAAGCGTAAGTACTCAGTTTTACTAGGCTTAATACTTGAAAAATATGCAAATGCGACAAAAGAAAACAAGCGGGAAAGGCTGTAGTCGAGTTCCCGTCTATAGAATACCCGTTCCTTATTTAAATAAATTTAAAATACTTTTATTGCATACTTTTAGGCACTTACATTGCTTGTAACTTAAAACAGCCATTACATCCGTTCTGTTTAGCCGGACTTGTTTCAGTTGAGTAGGATGATAGCTTAAAATAGTAGATAACGTTAATTACTAAAAAAAACTTGTAATTCTAAAAACAGTGCGTGAGGTGGCTTTTTGCGATTGACGAAGGCGGAAGGGTCGGAAAGGGGGAGATTTAGGGAGATTTAATACTTTATAGCAGCGGTGGGCCCGCATGGGCTCCGGGAGCCAGCGGCTGCTCCCTACTGTATTTCTGTCAGATTTTGTGCCCACCGCTGCTTTATAGGGTCGGAAATGCTTCCTTCTCCCTGTTGCATACATTTCAACGAATACAATATACCCTATCACTTATTTTTTATGTAAAGGGTATACAAAACGTAGAAACTAAGATGTAAAAATACTCGATCATTTTTTGGACTATCAATCAAGATAATTAAATACGTTCTCATGAAAAATCTGTGACTTACTTAAGTTCAGTTAAATATGACAGAAGTTGATAAAATGTTAAAGTTTGAGATCTAAAATTTTAAATTTTCGAAGAAGTTGATATCTTGAGTTAAAATTATTTTAACGCAATGAATTAAAATTCTGCTTGACAATCTATTCAGTTTTAGCAATGTATAGACAGTTTGAAGTTGGTCTGATTTTTGACCTAGCAATTGATACTCCAACATAATAATCTTTACAATTTTCCGCTTCCTCCTCCTTGTAGTGTGTTATTTGGGCTATGGATCGCCGGCCCGATTGCTGCCGCCGGCCATCAAGAAGGTCATCTCAGTGCCCTCGGAGATGGCATGCAAGAAGGAGTGCATACACTTCAGAGAGGCCACGCCCTTCAAGTGCTACGCCTTTAGCTACGGGTGAGTCCAAGAATAAATTCCATACGTGACTTACTAAGGGGAATCCCTTGCAGCTCGCATGGCAACTGTGAAATGTCGGATCTGGATCAGACGGAACTGAAGCTGGACGTGCACTATAAGCACACCAAGGAAAGGGATTACTGGCTATTCGCCTGGAATCCCTTTGATTGGACGTGTCGCGATAAGGTCAATACGATCGGCGGTTCAAGGGTTAACAACGATCGACGCATGGACATATTCCGGGAACCGGGTAAACTGACACTCTTAACCTGTTGCACGTCCGTCATTGTGTAAATAACCAACCACCAACCAACCACATGGGCAACAGCTCCCAGTGCAGCTCCAGCCCCAAATTCAAGCCTAGTTGATAATATTGTATTGTATTTTATGTGTAATTAGTTTGTAACGGCGGAGAGTGTAAATAATGTACAGTAGACCCAAAAACATTGGCGAATCCAATCCCCACCCCACTCAATTACTAACCACTCTGTTATGTATATTGCGCATGCCTCTCGAGAAACTGTTCCAAAAATCTGTTAACTAACTTTCCATCGCATCGAAGGAGACGTTGCCTGGCGACATTACACGGTCTCCGGGAAGCCCTGTCGTCGCAGCAGTCCGTGTGAGAAGAATCTGATCACCGGCTTCTATTCCTGCGAAACGGATGGATCGGAAATTGGCTCCTGGGACTACTGCTGCAAGACGGATCATCCATGTGGCTACAGCCGCGGCTTCGACTATCCCTGGTGAGTATGGAGAAAGGAGTCCCTAAATAATATATCATTTTTTGATTAGTGCTGAGTCAATATTTAGTTTCTGTTTCTATTAAAAATTTGTTTCTTAGTCTTATAGCTAACTTGATGAAACTTGATACAGCTTAGTCTTTTTATTTTACATTAATTTTAGATAAATTGTTTTCTGATTGTATAAGAAGAATTTTTGAGATGTACTAATCAAACAAACACTGGGTATAAGCTTACCAAAAATCCACGAGATTTGAATACGAGGTTATTTTGATATTACGAACATATGTATTAAGGGATTTAAACCGTAACCGAAATATTAACCGATTGAAATTGGTAACTGAAACAACATTTTTTTATAGTATCTAACCGTTTAGTAACAGATTCATGCATAACGGATATTGGCTAATCCCAGAAAAAGTCCTCCGCTACCAAAAACGTAAAATTGATCAAAAATTCACATCTTGTGAAATTTTCATTCAGATATGTATTCGAGTTATGTATTTATGCAATATACCCTAGAAGAAATTCATTAGGATGAGCATATCGATAACTTATTGGAATAAATTCACTTTTTATAATTTCACCTTTTGTATTTTAACGATTACACTAAGCAGGACAGTAAGATTGTAACATGAACCATCTTAATTCTAAGAAATATATGGAAAGTTTAATTTAAAACAAATTTTTCAAGATGTAACGAAATTATTCGAAAGTACACTTGAATCCCTCTAAGCACTATACAAAAGTTGACGGTTCATCTTTCAAAAGCCCAAACAATGTTTATATTTTCATCTACAAAATCGTACGAATGTTACGTGCGACACTCGATTCGTTTAAATCGATCGCTAAATTACATTTTGTTGTTATGTTTATTCGTTGTATTTAAAGCTATTTTGGAATTTTTATTTTTAATTTGAATAAAAATCCAATTGAATTGAAAAATCTTCTTTAAAATCAATGAATTTTGGTTTATATACTTATTAACATAATCTTGTTAAAATGACAAAAAAAATGTTGTCTGAATCAATTAATTAGAGCGGTATAATTATGCTTTGTACAACAGACTCAAATATTTTTAATTTTTTTCTGAGTATCATATTATGCCAATTATTTTTTTACAAAAATATTTTTTCGTTTTTCAAGATATTTTAATTATAAAAAACATGATCATACATACCTAATGTTACTTTATATGACTTGGTAATACATTAATTGTTATTCTTGGGCTAATCAAATAAATTTTGTCGCTTCCTCAGGTGTTTTGTGGGCGATGAGGCGGATCAGTGGCGCAAGTGCAGCGATCGTTATTTCCCCGGCAACAGCCACAAAAACAACAACAACAGCACGAGGCCACACTCGACACACTCGAATCTGGGTCTGCCCAGTTCCAGTTCCAAGCAGAAACAGAAGCATAAGCCACTGCAGCCAGCGACAGCAGCGAGTAGTGAATACACCCAGCATCCACCTCGTCCCGGAGGATTGCAGAGTCTTAGCGATTTTGCGGCCGCACGGCTTTGGCCCGTGACGTATCTGTACAGCGAGGGGCCTCCAAATGCGACGGAGTTTAGTAATTTCGTTGATTGCAACAAGGAGACGTGTTAGCGTCACGCAAATGGCATATTAAGTATTGTAGTTCCCATTATCAGATTTTCCCCCAATAGTTTTAAGGCGCGCGATTTTCCCCGTCTCACCTCTTCTCCACCCCCCATAAGAAGAAACCAGACTTAGATCTAACCTTTTACTCGTAACAATGACGAATAACTTATTCTCACCGTTTTGCAATGTGTCGTTGTGATTTTCAATGAGATTGGATACCATTTTCCGTCATAATCAAATGAAAAAACCAATTAACTTATTAATTTTAATATGCAAGCTTTTTAACGTTAATCACAGTTTCGTGTTGACGACAAATTGTGTATGTACTTACGTATTTAAGTCGAATGTATACATATGTACTTAATATCTTCATCACAACTAGAATATACGATTATTAATAAATAAAAATAAAAACAATTATAATAAAATAAATTAGTAAACTCGATCGTATTCGAATAAGTCTGTGAACTGGGATACATACATCTTCGAGTTATTCGAATTGCGCGCCATGTAATTTATTCACAACTATTCACTATTATTGACTACTTATCGATAAGTGATACCTATCGAACAGCGAATGTCAAGCGCCGTCACACTGCAGTGCTGCCATATCAGCCCCTTTCAGGATAGATCTTGTTTATTTCTTATATTTTAGCCTGAACTTTTCAGAAACATGCCCTTTTGGACCATTTTCAAATTAAAAGCACAGAAATCGACCAGGTTTAATTGCAATACAACAACATAAACTTGCTGTCGTTGCTGTCTTATGCTGATGTTGAGCGAGTGTAAAAACAAAATTGCGAAAATCAGTGCAATCTGGCTTTTTTTCTATACAGTTCTTGTTATCGATTTATGGCAGCACTGTCATTCAAACAGCTGGCCGTGGAATGTTTTGTTGTGCAATAACGACGTGTTTTATTTTTTAATATTATTAATTAAAGTGCAATAAGAAATGAGTAACTTGAAGATTGGAAGCATCTTGACCATCGGCGCTACGGCCTTGGGTGCATTCTATCTCGGTTCCTATACCGAACGCCGTAGCAACAGTCATGAGTATGGTCCAAATAAATTATCGAGCCTACCAGGATTACCCGCATTTGCAACAGTTTCTGCGGCTTCGCTGATTCCAGCTGCCGAGACGAATCTTTCTGCAACACCCTCGCGAATTTCCCAAATCATGAAATACGGGTTTCCTGGCCTGGATCATGTACGTTCCCAATCGGATTATGTGTTGTCCTACGACAGACGCAATCGGGTTCCTCACTGGGTGTTTGAGCACCTGACCGCTGAATCGGTGGCCAGAAACGATGCTGTTGATCGTGCCAAGTCCGACTTTAAGCCCGATGAGAGCATACATCCACACTTCCGTGCCCAGAACACCGATTACCGGCGCTCGGGCTATGATCGCGGTCACATGGCGGCGGCGGGCAATCATCGCCTGCATCAGAAGCACTGCGACGACACCTTCCTGCTGTCCAACATGGCGCCGCAGGTCGGACAAGGATTCAATCGCGATGCCTGGAATACACTCGAGACGTACGTGCGCAAACTAACGAAATCCTACACTAATGTCTACGTTTGCACGGGCCCACTGTACCTGCCCCACAAGGAAGACGACGGAAAGATGTATGTGAAATACGAGGTCATTGGATCCAACACAGTTGCAGTTCCCACGCACTTCTACAAAGTGATTGTGAGCGAGGCTCCAGACCATAAACTGCACATGGAAGCCTACGTGATGCCCAACAAGGTGATCAGCAATGACACGCCACTCCAAGTGTTCCAGGTGCCGCCAGAGACGGTCGAACGAGCCGCGGGTCTCCTCTTCTTCGATCAACTCAATAGGCAACAATTGGCCAGCATAAATGGCAAGAAAGTTTAATTCGTAATTGTGGTTTAGAGTTTTTTAGTAAATTGTATTTTGTTTTAACGCAACCGATTAAAGGTTGATTTCTCTTAGTTTGTTGCTTTTGTTTCTTTTCCAAAGAATTGTGTTGATTAATAAAAAGTAAACAATTAATACAGAGATATACAAATATATATATGTAGTATATGAAGGAGCGTGAGCACAGCAAAGCGTAGAATAATGCATTTTAATGTTGTTTGTTTGTGTGTGAACTTGTGTTTGGGGTGTGTGTGTATTTGAGGGTGTGACATGGTTTACATGCCTTGATTCTTGGAGCGCACATCATCGATCTTGAGTATCATCTTGACAAGCTGCGTGGACAGCAGAATCTGTTGTTTCTTCGAGTGCAGGGACTCGACAACATTGTGATGCTTCATGTCCGATTCGCCAGTCAGCATGCAATCCACACCCAAGCTGGACTTCTTCTCAGCCACTTGGTTGGCCTTGAGCTCCGACAGCGTTTCAATTGGATGCAGGCCACTGTTCTCAGCCAGAGCCAATGGAATGCTCTCCAGGGCGACGGCAAACGAGCGGAATGCATACTGTTCCAGAGTGGACAATTGATCGGCCTCCTTGGCCACAGCCAGAGAGCAGCTAATCTCAGCAGCGCCACCACCATAAACAATACGCGAATCCTTAATCAGGGAACGTACCACACAGATGGCATCATGAATGGAACGCTTGGCCTCGGCAATAATCATAGCATTGCCACCGCGCAAGAAGATTGTCACAGCTTTGGAGTTCTTGCACTCCTCAATGACCAGCATCTTGTCCTTGGACGTGCCAAAGGCTGTAAAAGAAACCAACAAAAAGTTAGTTGAGATTTAAGAGATTGAAGAGATCCAACTCACCCATTTCACGCACCAATCCAGCGCTGCCCAGTTTCTCGGGTGTCAGCTCCTCGAAACGCGGCACGATGCGACCGCCGGTGGCGATGGCAATCAGTTCAATCTCGGGACCACCTACCCAACGAACGGCTGGCAATTGCTGCTGCAACAGCAGATGATTGGCCTCGTCATCGAAACCCCACTGGCAAATGGCCAAGGTGGCGCCGGCATCCTTCACCTGTTTGACCATCTGCGTGAACTTCTCCTGCTCGTATTCTCGGAGAGCTCTGTAATCCTCGGCAGAGGTGACATCCAACTTATGCTTGGTCTTTGGCTTAGGTGGCTCAAATGGGCAGGTGAGAATAGCCAGCTTGACATTTTTCAACTCCTTGGGCATCTGAGAGTGACTCAATGTCTTGTCAACAATGACACCCTTGACCAGCATCGAGTCCTCCATGCGTCCACCAACTTTAGTCTCAATCTTGATCAGCTCAAAGTTGACATCCCGTTTCTCAATATCAGCCACGTTGAGGACCGCATCGACGGCCATTTCAGCCATCTGACGATGGCATTTGTTCACGATCTTGCTGCCCAGAGTTGTCATGGCAATCTGAATAAGCGGCTCCTTGTTTTTGGGATCGACAGGGAAGGGTTGAGCAATGGCATCCAGCTGCTTGATGGCACACTGGGCAGCCAGTTCAAAACCATCAGCAATACGAATGGGATGAATACCACGATCGATCAAACTCTCCGCCTGCTCCAAGAGTGCGCCAGCGAGCACAACAACACCGGTGGTGCCATCGCCAATCTCATCGTCCTGCGACTGCGACAGCTGCACCATCAGTTTGGCAATCTCATGATCCACCTCCATGAGCTTCATAATGGTTGCACCATCGTTGGTCACCGTCACATCGCCATCGGGACTGACCATAATCTTGTCCAGACCCTTTGGTCCCAGCGACGTCTTCAGCGTAGTGGCAATCTGGCGCGCCGCCATAATGTGCGTCTATATCAACAAAGAAGAACAACAATGAACATTAGATATACGTACATATGTCTGTAATACACATCAGGTGTCTTTGGGGAGGGAGACGCGCGTGACTCAACCGGCAGACGGTGAACATCTGTGCGGCGTTTTAACCTCAAAGTGTGTAAAAGTGACGTCACAGTTTGGCAACAAATGCTTGCACTCTACCATTTATTCCAACATACGCCTAAATATCAATATTTGCTATTTCATACCAACAGTTTATCTTAAATTTATAATTCACATTGCGACTATGACAAATGCCGGCAGTTGAAAGAACATCTGGAACATTCGGCAAACGATGCGTCATTGATTTCAAAGCCAAGAAAATTTCCATTGCCAAGAATGTTTTTGTTAGGCTTTAAGTCACTTATTGTCACCAGTACAAAATGCGTATCCTTTATAATCTAATAAGATGTATAAATTTTAATCTACCTTAATGGCATCTGTTCCAGTGATGCGCTTTTGCTGCTCCTGGTCGCGGAGAATGATGAAAGGCCGACCATATTCGTCGAACGCGAACGTTCCTGGAAAGGCGCTCATAGTTTCTTAGTTAAAAGGACCGTGGATTTATTAGTATTTCACAGATTAAATTTGCTTTTCCCTTGAAACGACTCGCACATAAATTTGACTGGCAAATGATACTGACCAATCGGTATCGACTACAATATCGGTCACTATCGATGACAAAAATAGCACGTTTCCACGAAAATTAATGTTTACCGATTTGTTGACTATAAGACTTTGTTTCCTCGATTAAAACATATTCTCCAATATCAGGTAAGATATTTTACAGCTACTTTGACTTTAAAACGAGCCCTTTCTCTGCTTTAGAAAATAAATCTCCAGGTGTTATATTTATCGAATCATGATTATCGATTGGATTACCTTAAGACCATGAATTATTATATCGATATATTGTATGACAGTATCGACTGTTATAAGCCCTGGGAAAACATCGATAGTGGAGATATTCGATATTTTCGAGGTTTTCTAAACAAAAATTCGATAGTATCGATAGTATCATTTTTTACCAACATCTTTTTATTCAAATACCAAAAGTAATAATTTCAAAGTAGTTCAGACTTTCAAGACAATTTCACATAAATTTAAAACATTAATTCACAGTACAGTACAGTAATTAATTGAATATTCAAATATTAATATATAATAATTGGATAAAAACATTCCACTACTTCAAAGGATTAGTGTCATGGGGAGGATGAGCCGCTAACATATATTGGTGTAGCTCCAAAATCGCGATTACGCGTGTGCTTATTAAAAATTTTTCCATTATTTGACAATTCCAGCAACCAGTCTCAATTAATTAATTTTGCACTGTCGCCAAAAACAGTGATGCAAAAAGAAGGGCCACTATCGTTAACCAACGAAGTCGAAACATCGATAGTGTAAACTTTAAATAAAATTTCGATATATCGATACTATCGTGAGTGGTCGACCCAGCTCTATTATACGGGCGACAGTTTCGTAATTGTATTGGGATCCCGTTCGATTCATATTTAATTCAGCAGTCGAACTAATCAGATCGCAAGTGCAGAGTTACCATAAACGCTTCTCGCTAAGCCAGCAACATATTTTGACCAATAAAACCTAATTTTTGTTTCTTTGTGCGTTAAGTTGCAACCATTAAGTGTAAAAATGCCATCAAACATGAATAATAAACTGTAAGTAATGGTTGTAAAATGCCATACAGAGAAATAGTGCAAAAATCGATTTTGTAGTGAAAAAAAAGAGAATGGAAAAGAGTGCAAGGGTACCGTAAATAATCGGTCCCAATCCAATTGGTGGCAAATAAATTATATATTTGTTGGTTGTAAATAAATATATGGCAAGTTGTTTGTAGTGAAAATATTTTTAGTGTAATTTACTAACAAATTTCAAGTCGGTGCTGGTGGTGTAACTGTAAAATGTACTATGTACGTACAAGGTATATATGTACATATATGCAAAAACACATGCATAAGTGCGTACGTAAAACGTATGAACTTGTATGTATGTAACAGATTGCAGATGGATGTGTGCGAGAGTACACATAACCAAACAAAGAAATGAGATAATGTGCGAACAGTGGGTAAAGTAAATGATTGATTTCAAAAGAGATTTCCATCGATATGTGTTTTTTTGAAATTTTATTTTTACTTTATTTTTGCGTATTTTATTTTGTTTTTTCTCTTCGTAGCAGCCATCTTGTTCGCCTTATAGTGTTGTTGTCTGTTGTCACCCCGAATCAGACGTGAAGTGGAGACGAAAATTAAATTATAAAGGAAACCTGATAAATATTGATTAGCTGTTCTTGTGTACTTCAATTAACAAATTGATTGCTTTAATATTTGCAAATCATGTTCAACGTAGTTCTTTGTTGACGCGTTTTGTCGGAACAGTCTGGCAACGCTATCGTTATTCATATACAAAAACAATATTCATATGTGTGTAGAAATGTGGCGTATATGTGTAATCGAACTACATATTTTTATTATTATTTGCTTACTTTAAAAGCCATTCGCTTTTAATTCGCTAAATTGACTCGACTTTCAAAGTGTACGTGAACTGTAATTTATGCAGTTAAATGACAATCGCCGTTCAATAACAACTGTATTGTTGGGTGCGACAATTGGAACTTTCTAGTCGGGCCTTCGAGCTTTTGCAAACAATTACAGTTATTACGCTTTAAACAATGTGACTTTTATTGCTATCCTTATCTGTTTGTCCGTATCCGAATAGCAGCACCGTCAGCATTGTTTGCACTCCATCTTATTATCTCGCTGACAAAATAAACAAACACAAAAAAAGCTTCGACCCTATTGACTTTGTGTACTATAAGAAAAGAACAACAAAATTGGAGCTGCAACCGGTTTGTTTGCTACATCGTTTGTTCCAATGTTCCATTCTTGTTTGTCATCCGGTTAAAAGTTTCTTTCTGAGAGTGCAGCTTATTGCTTTGCGATGACATAGATTTTTGGTCCAGCGGCAGCCATTGCGAGTTTTCATTACGTCACAAACAACACACACACACAACAATAACGTAAACAGACACTTTATGTATTCAAAACAATGGAAAATTCCAGTCGACTTGCTGCACTCAGCTGGGTGGCAAGTTAGATACATATGTACGTGTATGTGTGTATATACAAAAAAACCCATTCATGCAAATGTAGCATGAGAAAGAACAACTCAATATTGGGTTAATGGACAAATAGAGAAGTGGGAGAACTGAGAGAGAAAGATGCTCCTGAAAATTGCTGACTCAGAAGGTCATTACGAAAGTGGTTGCATCCTCATTCGTGCCACTTTACACGTTTCAGCGTTCTCCACATCTTATCATAATTAACATCATAAAGCTGTCTCAATCATCTATCTTATCGCCCCCTGCTTTTGTTTTATGTAGCTACAATAATAATAAAAAGAATTGCTTGTGTTTATTTTTGTGACTGTTTAAAAAAAATCTTTCAAATTGTGTTTGCATTTTAAATGTCGTGTGACATGTTTGCTTTCCACTAGAATTGTACCTATTTAACTCTTATCCCATGTTTACAGACAGCCTCATGCAGCAGTATCCATCCAATTGACGTGTTTATATAAGCGCTCCATTTAGTTTATTTGCTCCCTTATCTTCTCACGCTATCTAAATTTCAGCCTACATATAATATTTCACAAGATCCGCTTGAAAATTTGCTTTGGATGTTCAAAAATAAATTCATAATTATTTGTAATCGCGAGTTTGGTCCTTGTCACGTGATACTGTCGCATGTTTTCCCATGATGCATTTCAGTTTGCGGTAAATTTCGTCGAATTTTAATACGTTGTGCAAAAACGTGAGCTAAACAACATAAATATGTACATGTATTTATGATTACCGTATTTCAATAGAAAACGCCCGACGCTCTTCGTATGTATGTTTTGGCTCTGTGAGCTTTTGTTCGTATTGTGCTTAATTACGTTTATGACGGTCATCGCGTCACGTACTCTCAGAGATCGATTGACGATTGTATTATCGTTATCGTTTTCATATTTTTTGTGCTAATTATAGCGACTAAATGTCATTCATTGTTTATATTGTTTGTTGCAATGGGGAGGGAGGCACGTGCTTAACACAATTAGTACTAAAAAGTCCTGATCACGGCAATAACACATTTTCTACATAGTACACACTTTTATTCTATTCGTAGTTTAAGTATATCGAAATTTTCGTGGCGTATATTTTAATTTGTGAAGTATAAAACACGAAAGCTAAGGGTAAAAGAAAATCAAAAAAAAATGTATATTTATATCGCTGTTTTGCAATACATATTTGTATGTTTGCATAGACACAAATTGGCTTCAGAACAGCGTAGTCAACAATGCAAATGTAATTAGTTTTCCCTTGCTTCTACTTTTGCCACTTGTTTGTATTTACTCTTTCTACACATTTAACATCCGCTAAGAAGACTTTAAGGGGGTGGGGGGTATGACTAGGACAACCGGGTCGACCTTCAAAGAAATATTTCTAAAACATGCCCAAACACAGCATTTATTAAATGTATAACTGTACTTTGTTTGTTTTGATTTAAAATGTCTATTATCCCAACTAAGAAATATCTATTGTGTCTGTCTGTGCCACACTCAAATACATGTGCATGATTGTGTGTGTAGGAGGAGCAACTAAATCTTTTCGAAATAAAATGATGGCACCGCCGTTTAGCTGCCGTCAGTTGCCAGACAAACGCTCAACGCTGCGCTACGGCACGGGAAAAACAAACGCAAATACAAGCACATAATCATTTTTATTGCTGTTGCTGTAAAAAACAAACAAGAGACAAGCAAATACCTTTCGAAAGCCTTTTCGATGTAAACTTCTAGACTTTTGTCTAACGCAAACAAACTGTGATAACGTAACTAGCACAAAAAAAGAAACAGACAAACGTAACGTAACATAACTGTGATTTCATTTGCATATAAGTACAAACACATACATATTTACAAATCTATATATTTGTATCGGATCGAAAATTAATGGCAGTGTCTACCATGCAGCAGCAGCAAGAAGAACAACTGCAGCAGCTAGAGTCTGAGGATCAACTTGGGTATGTGGAAACCCTTGGCTTGCATGTTCCATCTAATTCAGTGTCAGCTCAATTGCATGCACGTGTTTATCGATTTAATAGGCAGGCCCTCCATTCATTTAACACGCCATGCGGTGCACTGCCTCCTCTAGTATTCCTATTCTGCTCTCTCACACTCTCTATCAAGAGAGCATTTGCTTGTGCTTTTTCTATATGCAAAATTAACGTCATCAGTACGATTCTCAGTCTCTCAATTTGCAACGCTTTGCCAAGTGCGCAGTTTGTTGTTTAATTGGCATCAATAGGGAAAAGAAAAACAACCATTTTTTTTTAGCATACATGTGTACATATTTCCCAGTCTGTGCCGGTCCGGTAAATGTATGACAATTGAATATATTTAGTTGCTTAAATGTTTTTGTGATTGTCCCTCGACTAAATGTTTATTAACAAAATGAACAAGCTGAACAAAAAGCGAATAAGTGAATAAAGAGAGCTGTCCGTCGACAGTCCAGTAACAATTGTAATACTGTCATGGAATTGCTCTCTTTGAATAATATTCGACGTTGCCCAAACTAACCATTAACTGTCTTGTCTGTCTATAGTCTTATTTAAATTGTCCGTTGTCCTTTCGAAGCTGTTACAAAAGCTTTTGCCCAACTGCGAATAGCGAAATGAAGAGAGCTATCCGTCGACAGTCAAGTTTATACAGATTGTAATACTGTCATGGAATTGCTCTCTTTGTATAATATTCGACAAGCAACGATATATAATATACTCATCCGTATGTATAAGTTGAGTTGTATGTCCGAATAATTGGTGTTGGTTACTTCTTCTTTTTCCAGGCGTAAAAAAACAAGTCACATTTTCAAATTCAAGTTTCATTTCGCTATTGTTTCATGACAATGTTTAGACTTTCAACATTTTTGCGACCCGCCCGCTATTGTTAATTTCCCTTAACTTATGTGGTATGGTAGAATGTGATCCTCGTGCATTTTACAAGCCGCCGCGACCACGTCCTCCTGTGGGACCGCCTTGCCAAGCGCCACGTCCGCCACCACCTGGTGCACCGGGTGGGCCACCACCACCTCTACCGCCACCCGCGGGACCGGTTCCTCTGCCCCGACCACGCGCTGTAAATAAAAACCAAGGCGATAGTTCAAAATGTACAAAAATACACCATATAAATTAAAGACTCACCCTGTGCTCTGAGTATCGCTGCTTTTCCGCGACCGGCTGTCCCTCCTAGGCCTTTGCCGGTTTGCTTTTTAAACATCGGCGCATTCTTAAGCATGTCGGGCAGTATGAGAAAACGAATCTTGGAGCCGCGAATGTAGACATTCTCCAGATTGGCAGTGCGTCCGTCCCTGTAGGTTACCGTAATCTGTGTCATTTGACAGTTCATGTTGTCCTCTGCCTCAATGAGCTTGCCGCGATAGACTTCGCCGGTGATTGTCTCACATGTAATTATGTGACCTTCTGCTTCGTGCAAAACTTTTATGGGTACGCCAATCGACATGTTTAATGTTGTTTTTAGTTACTTCCAAATAATTTATTGATTTCCTTATTATTTTCTATCCGACGCCGCAAATTTTCGCTGTTTTTTCTTTGGGCAAACGTTTACGAGTGAATGTGTGTGTGCGCGACAGCTGCCCGTGCCGCCATGCTGTGGTGAAAAAATCTGCGTGCGCGCAGGGTTGTATTTCAACAGCATGGTTGCGTTTACATGTTATCGTTATCGTTTGCTATCTTGCTACCGATTTAAAGATTAGCGGGCGCGCAGTTTAAATACGAATTTTTTTTTGTTAACTGAGCAATAAAGTACAACTTCAATAAAACAAAAAAATTATAAATAAGACAAAATATTGATGTTCATTTTAGAAAATTTTTTATGCACGTCACCCTTCGCGTGGTGAAGCTGGCATTTTAATTATAAATTCTACGGCTGCCCGTACCGATTAATTAAAGATAGCGGGATTCTTATCTTTATAAACATTCTTAATAAATATGTCTGCGTCATAAAAAAAATGTGTTTAACTTGATTTCACTTTACTGATAAACATTGCACACGTTTATTCAGTCTGACAGTTTTACATTAGCTATTGCGCCGTTAAGCTGTTTGATTGTCTAGCCACCAATTGCCTTTAATAATGAATTGGTAATTTAAATGGAATCCATGTACTACAAAATCGACCAGCCAATCGATGGAATTTTATAGTTGATATTTAATTCCGGTGTATTTGTTTGATTATTATTTCTTTCGCAGCGACCCAATCTTTAGTAGTAGCTTCGTTAGAAGAGACTTTAATGATAGCGGAGTTGCAGGATGTGCTGATGGCAAGCTCCGTACCATCTCGACTTCGTCTTGCGCCACGAACATGTCGACTGAATCTTACCGCATCTCTCTCGGCGTAGGGCCTCTGTGGTGGTCCTGATGTCCCTGTCCACCACAGAACAGATCACGATAGGGCATCGCTCTTAACGGGTAAGTTGACTTATTGCAAATAATACTTTTTACTTTTATTTTGTATACTATATCTAATGCTTGGATTTTTATTATTTTTACAGGCTACAGCCGGAAGTCTTCGGTCGACTCGGCTGGCGGCAGCTTGTTCGAGGCCAGCTCTCGGGCATCGTCATCCTCTTCCTCTTCGTCGTCGGAATGCTCTGACACGGATTCGCATGACATTCATTCGTTGTGCTCGGAGGATGACTGCCAGGAGGTGTTGCGCCAGATCCTGCAGCATGACCAACCGGTGCATATTTCCATCAAATTGCACGTCACTGAAGACCAGTCTACCAATTGGATGTCGATTTTGAACCCGAACAACAACATTTTATATGTCGCATTTCCAACTGATTTACCCCCATCTGGCTCCAAGCAGACCTTCATCTCGCTTTTGGAGTTCGCTGAGGATAAATTAGAGGTGGACGGCATTGTAATGGTTATGCGCAAGGATCAACCGGAGTGCGGTCGTTTAATTGAAGCATTCCTTTTCATGGGATTCGAACCACTGTCGCGAAAGTCACCGAAGGCACCACCAGCTGCAATCAATGATAACGAAAACTACTATTTCCTTTACACCATCGAGGAGTAGAAAAAGGGACAACGTAGACAAAAAAAAACAAAAGATCTGTCAAACGATTTAAGAAAACACTAACATACCGAAAATCCGATCAATTTCTTATTCAAATTTATCCAAATCAATAATTAATATCTGTAGTGTTTGCTATTATAATAGTACAAGAAAAATCAGTGTAGTAGATCATCACAAACTGACATATTGACCCCAATGTGTTCAATGAAAAATCAATTTTAAAATTCTTAAAATCGTTTAAAGTTTTGTCAACGCCACTTTTTTCTTTTGTGTAGTCTTTCAATCAAGGCCCACATTTACTTACCAACTTTGCGTTAGCCACGTTAAGAGCAAGCATATACTTGTCGTAAATTATTCACCACAAAATATAACCAAATAAAAGAAAAAAATGTAAAAAAAAATTATTAAAAAATACGAAAAAGTAAAAAAAAAAAAATAATATATATTAGTCTTAAGTTTATTTGTGAATTAATTCAATACTTATTATTTATGTTTTATATATTTTTGTCAAATGTTTTCATTTCCATGTATTCTAAACGAATTATGTTATTCAGTTTATTTTCCTTATATACTTTTCATGAATCAATACTTTTTTAAATCCCAAATATGTATTTCAACTAAGCAAATACTTTACACATATGTTTATATATATTCAATTTTGTATACTTATGTACGATAAATATGAAGAAAAGAAGCATTCAAAAGTTAAAACACACATATTTATATAATGAACAATACCTTTAAAAAGCAAACACATACATATTTAGCAAGATATTCATATATTCAAAGTAATCAATAAATTTTCAAAACAATAGATTAATCAACGATCTACACACACCAACAAAGCAATCGAGAGTTAACGTTTTATTTCCATTTATATGATTTTTCAAGAATACGCAATAAAGATATCAATCCAGTAATTTCTTTGACGAAATCTTTGCTTTTAAGATGGGAATAGCTGTTGCTTTAAAAACAACTATGTGTATATTTGTATTGAGTTAAAGCTCTATCAAAATTAATACCAATGTGTATTAAGACAGATAAGTTACTGATTACTGATGAGAAGACTATAAATATGCACTTAGATAATGGCACCTGAAATACTTAGTTTAGACACTTAACAAAATCGATTTTTTTACTATTGCCTAAATTGATAGTACAACTATTCAAGGATATGTTGCTTAAGTTTCAAAGCGAAACTCCAATTATTTCCGACGATATGCGCACTAAGGTAAACACCGGTCGATGCAGTACCGAAGCGTGCGGTTTTTTCAAATGATTTTTTCTTAAAACGACTTTTTCGAACTTGCGGGAATCCTAGCTCGAAATGTTATTGCCGAATCGATCTGAAAATTTTTTTGAATTTTCTATAGTCAACTACGAAAAATATAAGTAACATATATTTTTTCATGAAAGAAAGGTGAAAAAATGATACAAAAACATGATTTTTTGTTCAAACACCTCCAAAACATTCAATTTTCAACTTTTCTGAAAGGAGTGTGGTTCATATTCTTAAAAATATGTTACGAAAGAAAAAAAATTTATCCCGCAAGCAGTCAACCCAGATTTCGATCTGAGGAAATGGCTTCAAAAAAGTTTAATGTGTAGTTCAAAATGGGAATAAACTCTTCTCCAAGTTTAAACGAATTCTAATTATTCTTTCTCAGTTGACAAAAATCATACAAAACACTCGAATTTCTTCCTCTTAAACTGGTTTCCTCCCTCAATATAAATGAAGACTCTCTTAGCAGTCAGCTTTTGTAAGACACTTGGTTTCTATAGTGGAAACTCATTGAACTGATTGTGAAATTTACCTATCATCAATAATCTTCAGCGGTACACGTACACTTCGACTTCGACCTTAAACCACGTAATTGTTCTGTTCTCGATGGTTATTCCTACCAAGAACTGTCGTTGCTCATCATCTAGCTGCTCGATCTGTGATCTCTGCTTAAACCTGCCTGGGATCATGCACATATGTACATATGTTACATTCAACAATAAGAAAATACATAAACTATTGTCTGCTCTCTAAATCGGAGTTTATGGTCGATAAAATGCCGAGCACTGACGCATGCACGTGTACATACTTACTTACTTATATGCTGTATGGGTATGTATTTATAATATAGGGGCTGGAACTGCGCTCGCACTGGACGTAGTATAAAAAGATAACGTTATAACCAGCAGCGGAAGAGTTTCCGAAAGCAGTCGACGTTTGGACGTTTGCGTTTACACATCGAAATTGTAAGGCAAACTTAATAAAAATAAAATATAAAAAAGAAAGAAAAAAAAAACAGGAGATACCATGTCAAAGGCGGTGAGTGCTTTAGTGGGCCGATATTGTTGTTATCTTATCCGTTTAGATAACAACTCTATTGCTTGAATCCAGATCCAGTGTTCTGGTTTGGCATTCGAAATTCCAAATATGAGTATATCACTATTTTTGTTGTGCTTTATTCAGGTGTTTATCATTGCAACGATTCTGATTTCCGTTGCGCTGGCGGCGTCGGCAATCCCAGAGAAAAATCATCGGCCACACGAGGACCATAAACGCCCGCACTCGCAGACTGTTGGCCACCACAATAAACACATTGGTCAATCGGCGAAGCATTCCAGGCACCATATACAGGACCTGAACAAGGAGCGCATCAATCATGGTCAAATGCCAGTGCCATTGGCACCACATCATTCCAAGTCCCACAGAAACGGACGGCGACACAAGACTTCCAAGAGCTCCAAGCCATCTCGTCAGCAGCATGCGAAACCAGATCAGCATAAGGGACATGGACATGGAAGAAAGCACCATTAGAAGTTTTCGTACGCCTTTTTCAAATTGGCCTCAATCAATGCTAACTTTATTTGTATAATAACTGTATATCTAATAAAATACATAACTTTTTGATGCCAAATTAAAAAAAAAGAAAGAAAGTTTACTTTTTAAGCTTTAATTTAATTTTAATTTTTTGTAATTTTTGGCAAAGTTATTTTTAAATCTTTGAACTCTTGATGTTCACATAAATGCCACAGGGGCTACAGGTTTAGGTCACTTACCAAACACACTTTAATCTTTTCAGCTACATAATTCGCCTCTTTATGTCTATATGAGGCGTCTAGCCTCATAATTGTTTTTATTTCGACTTCTTCGGAAGCGCTTTAACAATCTTGCAATCCAGTTTTTTCAACGTAACTCAACTACAACGCATTCAGCGAATAAATGTTAAAAGAAATACATTTTTTTTGTCTCGCCAGTGTTAATTGTTGTGGGGTCAAAAGCATTAATGACGTCATTAAGTGTTCCAAAAAAAAAAGTTACCCTAACTTGATTTTTATGACATTATTACGAGTGGTATACTGCATCAAATCAAGTGGGTATTAGTATTGTACTTACTATAATCAAATGTGCTTGAATTTCAATTTGTTGCAAAGCCCGCATATTTTAGAAATTTTATCAAAAATCTTTGTAAATAATAGACTTGCTAAAAATTTCAACCCACCAAAATAGATATCTTTTCGGTTTAATTTTCTATCATGACATCTAGATTTGATTAAACGTTCAGCTTTATTTGCTGATTAAAGAAAAAACTTCAAAGTAACTTTGATTTTTAATTTTTATAATAAAAAATGAAAAATAAGTTGTAATCTTTGAACTCTTATTTGCAATTTATAAAATAAAAAATGAAAGTTATCAATTTATAAAGAAAAAAATAAAAATAAAAGTTATTTTTCATTTTTTTTTTATAAAAATCGCAAATAAAAATTGAATGGAAATATCTTTGCACAAAGTTGTTATATTTATGAGTATTTATTTATTTTATATTTATTTATTTATTTAAAGCAAACATTTCTGCCTCTAGGTTATTAACGAATACATCATGAATATTCAATAAGCAATAAATATTACATTTACATAAGAATTTAAAAAGAAAAGAAAGCCTTAATGAGTTTACAAGTTTTGTCTAATAACGCCACTATACAATAATAGAAAGGTAATATAAAGGCTAACCCTGCGTTGCGAACGTTACATTTGCACGCAAATGTTCGTGTTAAAACTGATACATTTCGCGTTCCGTTCAATGAATTTTAATAAAATTTTCTGGAAAATTCAGACCTTTGGGAGGACTTTTAAACCTATTTTAAGATAAGAGCCTTACTGTTTATAAAAAAGAGTTAAGCTTGCCTAAATTTCCGTTGAAGCCGTTACAAAGAATGGAAGTCGTTTAGTGGTTAACGTGTATTTTAAAATTTTTGAGCGAATTTTGCATAATAAACTAAAATATCCAAATACAAAAATTAAGTGGAATATATGACCATATCAATCCAACTGAAAATATAATGATAAGAAGTCTCGTTTAATACAAATTTAAATTTTTGTCTGTTGCGGACGTTACACTTCTTACACACATTTTTACTATTAGTATATATTAAATATCCTTTCAATATGGTTTTTATCTGAAATAAAAGAAAATGAAGCAAAATTTAAGATTTGCTAACGCAAAACATTCATTTGCCCAGGCAAGAGGCGAAAAGAGGAATTAATTGGTAAGGCTCGGTCATGAGAAAAGAAACCACCGTAAGATCATTTTGTTTTTATATTGTGAAGCTTGAAAATGTATCCTATTATTAAAAAGAAAACATGATTAAAAAAATAGAGTTTTTTGACAACTTTAACTTTTTGCCTTGGTTGGGCACTTAAATTTTCAAAGTTCCAGAGTTAAGTGGTATAACAAATTAAAAAATAAGTTTTATTTTAAATTCTTTTTATAAAAATAAAAAATAATTAGATTTGCAATCCCTGCTTAAGAGCCGATAACTTGAGGCACAAAATTAGTCAGAGAGAACAAAGTTTTTATATATGTTGTTTACATATATGTATGTATATGTAAAATAATAAGAACTATTTTGTTTTGGTTGAGAAATTTATAAAATGTATTTGGTTTGTTAGTATGGTTAAATAAAAGGGATTAAGCGAATAATACTACATTTAATTCAATTGACTACAATCTATGTTCCTATATCGAATTGATTGCTTTGTCGTCCGCTCAACCCCAAACTGGATAAATGGGGCGACGATAGTAGCGTCCGTAGCCTCTGTATCCACCGTAGCCATATCCACCATATCCACCATAGCCGCCGTATTTATAGTAACTACTTCCGCCGTAATATGGACTGTAGTACGAAGGAGCATAGTATCCAACGCCGATGCTGTCTGCTGTGGAGAGGTCATCGACCTCCACTTCGTCTGAGAAGCTCTTTTAAAACAAAGTACAAAAAATATTTATTTAATAAATATTTGATATTATGATAGTTTTATTACCTCTGCAGGTGCCGAATTCGCTGGTGTCAGCATCAAAATTAGAGCAGCCAAGCAAAGACAGACTATCAATAGCTGGAATAGGAATTGGAGCAAAGATAAGTAATTGAACAATTTAAGCTTTATCTGTAAACCTTATGAATGTTGTACCTTTGTCATTGTTAATGTTGTTTGTGAAATTTCACAATACTCAAGTATTTTTTTATTTTAGCAAATTATCACCTTTCGCCGGGTTAAGCTCTGTTTGGAAGAACTGTTGTTGATGAACTGCGATTCTAAGCAGCTTACCCAAGATCTTTTATAGTGCACAAAATATGCCGGAGATCGAATTCGCACATGATCATTGATTGGTCAAACATTAGTCTGGATAAGTCGTTACCAGTCAGGAAATTTGGAAATACATATATTTCGCTGTAGATTCGAGTATCAGGGTCGGGTTTTTCATACGTAGCTGTTTGTTTTGAACCAAATGAATAGATAATTAGCCTAATGAGAGCAGTAGTTCAATATCAAAACATGTTTTCCGTTTAAAATCATCACAAATTCCTTCGTTTCGTGATTGAGTAAATACGCTGACGCACTCGACAAAAAAAAAAAGTTAATAATTAGAATAGCAAATAAACACACATACGAGTATTGCAGTTGTTGCCTAGATTATCGATTTGATTATAGCAATTAGAATGTGCGTTGGGGGATTTCTTTTTCATTTTGTTATGATTTTTGTAAATAATTCAAAGCTTATTTAATTTAACGTAACTGCTAATCGATATCGATTTCACTTTATCAAACGACCTTGTGCTGCGCTTATCGATACTCGGCTGCTAAACTATCGACCATCTCTGTAAAATGTCTGCCGCATCTTAAACGTTTTGCAAAAGAACCGGAAAATTGTTAAAAATCAAGAAAAAGTGCTAGAGACTTGTGAAATAGGTAAGAATAATACTCCAACACATTGCCTGTGTAATGTAAATACCAAAATATGTGCTAAGTACTTGATCTTGTTGCTAAAATAGCCGTGGTGAAAATTGCAAAACGCGGCGACGGCAGCGATGTCTGTGTCTTCTTCTTTCTTTTCACCTTAAAGTTGTAAACGAAACGTGTGTGTATTGTTTTAATTTTATATATTTTCCATTGATCGATTAGGAGTGTCGCACACAAGTGAGCGATGTCTATACCGCCGTATATGATACCGCCGAACGCGTGGGCGGCCCAATTGATGGCCCAGCAGCAAGCGTATGCGGCGGCCCATGCACAACAGGCCCAATTGCATGCGCAGCAGCAGATGGCCAACCAGATACAGCAAATACCTCCGCCGGGTGCGCCTTTGCCCCCATCAGGCCACGCCAATGGGATAGCAGTGCCACCAGCGGGAGTGCCACAGCCGCAGCTTGGTCAAATACCCACGCCGAAACCAGATATTCTTACTGAGGAGAAGCTACAGGAGAAAGCGCTCAAGTGGCAGCATTTGCAGTCAAAGCGTTTTGCAGAGAAACGCAAGTTCGGCTTTGTGGATACACAAAAGGAGGATATGCCGCCAGAGCACATCCGCAAGATTATCCGCGACCATGGAGATATGACATCGCGCAAGTATCGTCACGATAAGCGCGTCTATCTTGGCGCTCTTAAGTACATGCCACATGCTGTGCTGAAACTTCTCGAGAACATGCCCATGCCATGGGAACAGATACGAGACGTGCAGGTGCTGTACCACATAACAGGCGCGATAACCTTTGTCAATGAGATACCCTGGGTCATTGAGCCGGTCTACATTGCTCAGTGGGGGTAAGTAGCATTTAGTCCACATTCCATTGGTTAAGATTAAATGTCAGGTATTATGTTATAGTACCATGTGGATTATGATGCGTCGCGAGAAACGCGATCGTCGTCATTTTAAGCGCATGCGATTCCCACCATTCGATGATGAAGAGCCGCCGTTGGATTATGCGGACAACGTTTTAGATGTCGAGCCATTGGAGGCCATACAAATTGAACTGGACAACGATGAAGATAATGCCGTCTACAAATGGTTCTACGATCATCGGCCACTCGTCGATACACAGTAAGTTTTTAATCTAATTTTAAAATAAGAATATCTCTAGTTTTATTTACTTTTTTTTTAGATTTGTTAACGGTTCTACTTACCGCAAGTGGAACCTTTCGCTGCCACAGTTGGCAACACTTTATCGTCTGGCCAACCAACTGCTCACGGACTTGGTGGACAATAACTTCTTTTATCTTTTCGATCCCAAGAGTTTCTTCACCGCAAAAGCGCTCAACATGGCCATACCCGGTGGACCAAAGTTTGAGCCGCTTATTAAAGATCATAATGTTGGGTAAGTCAATAAAATATTCATTTATGATTTGGTTAATATAAATATTTGTCTACTTAACAGTGACGAGGACTGGAACGAGTTCAATGACATCAACAAAGTTATTATAAGACAGCCCATTCGCACCGAGTATCGCATTGCTTTTCCATATCTCTACAACAATATGCCACATTTTGTGCATCTCAGCTGGTAAGAAATGCTTAATCTTTAAGTTAACATTTACATTTACATGGACGTAGAGTTACCAGCTTAAACTACGAGCTGGTAACGCTTCATGCCATGTTAGAGCAATCAAAACTCCCATTTTACTACCAATTTAGCGATTGTTCTGGGACGTGCAATGCAAATGTTCGTTACGATTTTGAAGTCTAAATCGCAGCTGCTGATAGTTGCATACACTGATAGAATATTTAATTCAAATATACATTTTATTAAACCAATTTTCCAAAGAACAAAATCAATTCTTTAAAAAAAATGGTACGCTTTTGTGTTTAGTTTTTTATAACTTTTATTAACTTTTCTGTTTTGTTTTGTTTCATTACAGGTATCATACACCGAACGTGGTCTATATTAAGACCGAAGATCCCGATTTGCCAGCCTTTTACTTTGATCCACTTATCAATCCAATTTCGCATCGCAATGTTAATACGAAAATTCAGGAACCCATGCCTGATGATGATGAGGACTTTACTCTGCCAGATGATGTGCAGCCTTTTCTTCAGGACACTCCTCTGTATACTGATAACACGGCCAATGGTATTGCACTGCTGTGGGCACCGCGTCCGTTTAATATGCGCTCGGGTCGATCACGTCGTGCCATCGATGTGCCACTGGTCAAGTGCTGGTACAAGGAGCATTGCCCACCCGGACATCCAGTTAAAGTGCGCGTCAGCTATCAAAAGTTGCTTAAATATTACGTGCTCAATGCTCTGAAGCATCGCAAACCGAAGCCTCAAAAGAAACGGCAAGCTCACCATTCTAATAATTAATAATATTTGTAAATAATAGTCGTCTTTTTGCAGTTACTTGTTCCGTTCGTTTAAGGCGACCAAGTTCTTCCAGACAACCACGCTGGATTGGGTAGAGGCTGGTTTGCAAGTGTGTCGTCAAGGCTATAATATGCTCAATTTGCTGATCCATCGAAAGAATCTTAACTATCTTCATTTGGACTACAATTTCAACTTGAAGCCTGTCAAGACTCTGACCACCAAAGAGCGTAAAAAGTCACGTTTCGGCAATGGTAATTAACCTATCCCCAATATTGTCTATGACATTTAGGTATCTAATCTTTACTTCCACAGCTTTTCATTTGTGCCGTGAAATCCTTCGCTTGACCAAGTTGATAATTGACTCCCATGTGCAGTACCGCTTAAATAATGTGGATGCCTTCCAGCTGGCTGATGGTCTACAGTACATATTTGCCCATGTTGGCCAGTTGACGGGCATGTATCGTTACAAGTACAAGCTGATGAGACAGATTCGCATGTGCAAGGACTTGAAGCATCTCATCTACTATCGATTCAACACGGGTCCTGTGGGCAAGGGTCCAGGCTGTGGCTTCTGGGCGCCTGGCTGGCGTGTTTGGTTATTCTTTATGCGCGGCATAACGCCACTGCTAGAACGCTGGCTGGGCAACTTGCTGTCGCGTCAATTCGAGGGACGACACTCAAAGGGAGTGGCCAAGACTGTGACAAAACAGCGTGTGGAATCCCATTTCGATTTGGAGCTGCGTGCCTCAGTTATGCACGACATTGTGGATATGATGCCCGAGGGCATTAAACAAAACAAGGCGCGTACGATTCTCCAGCATCTATCGGAGGCATGGCGTTGCTGGAAAGCTAACATCCCATGGAAGGTGCCAGGTCTGCCAATACCCATTGAGAATATGATTCTGCGCTATGTTAAAATGAAGGCCGATTGGTGGACGAACACGGCGCATTATAATCGCGAGCGCATACGACGAGGCGCCACCGTGGACAAGACTGTGTGCAAAAAGAATTTGGGACGCTTGACGCGTCTGTATTTAAAGGCAGAGCAGGAACGACAACACAACTACCTCAAGGATGGTCCCTATATATCGCCCGAGGAGGCGGTGGCTATTTACACTACCACAGTGCATTGGTTGGAGTCGCGTCGCTTTGCGCCTATTCCCTTCCCTCCACTCTCCTATAAGCATGACACCAAGCTATTGATTCTCGCCTTGGAACGTCTCAAGGAGGCCTACAGTGTCAAGTCACGCTTGAATCAAAGCCAGCGCGAGGAGTTGGGCTTGATTGAACAGGCCTACGATAATCCGCACGAGGCGCTCTCTCGTATCAAGCGTCATCTGTTGACGCAACGCGCCTTCAAGGAGGTCAGTTCTTGTTAAATTCATTTATTGAAGGATCGTTGCCAATGTTGATTGTATTTTTCAGGTGGGCATTGAGTTCATGGACTTGTACAGCCATTTAATACCCGTGTATGAGGTGGAGCCACTGGAGAAGATTACAGACGCTTATTTGGATCAGTATCTCTGGTACGAGGCTGACAAGCGTCGTCTCTTTCCACCATGGATCAAGCCCAGCGACACGGAACCACCACCACTGCTTGCCTACAAGTGGTGTCAAGGTAACAAATCATCAAGTGCTAACAAAATGAAGTGCAACGAATGATTAAGGTGTGCACTTTGGGTGTGTGATTTGTGGCAAAGTGATGAGCTTGATTCCATCCCCTTGTTGCAAACCTCACGCCTAAGGTGTTGCATTTAAACAACAACAAATGGCAGTAATGCAAAACACATTTATAATTTAACTAGAATTTTTTACCGTTCACCAGTCAGGACAAAGAGTTTTAAAGATATAGATAACTTATAAGTTAAAGACATATTCGTATATTAGTTTTATAACTTGTTTTCCATAGGCATCAACAATCTGCAGGATGTCTGGGATGTGGGTGAGGGCGAATGCAATGTGCTGCTCGAGTCGCGATTTGAGAAGCTCTACGAGAAGATAGATCTGACGCTGCTCAATCGTCTGCTGCGTCTGATTGTTGATCATAACATTGCCGATTACATGACGGCTAAGAACAACGTGGTCATCAACTATAAGGACATGAATCATACCAACAGCTATGGCATTATACGTGGCTTACAGTTTTCATCCTTCATCACGCAGTACTATGGTCTTGTGTTGGATCTGTTGGTGCTTGGCCTGCATCGTTCCAGCGAAATGGCTGGTCCACCCCAAATGCCCAACGATTTCCTAACATTCCAAGACGCAGTCACGGAAACAGCCCATCCCATTCGACTTTACTGCCGTTACGTCGATCGCATACATTTGTTCTTCAGATTTTCGGCCGAAGAGGCGCGTGATTTGATCCAGCGTTATCTTACCGAACATCCGGATCCCAACAACGAGAACATTGTGGGCTATAACAACAAGAAATGCTGGCCACGCGATGCACGCATGCGTCTCATGAAGCACGACGTTAATCTGTAAGTCCTTTCTAAACCATTAATAATAATTATTCAATTCATTAATTATTGTTTCTGCTTGCAGTGGACGTGCTGTGTTTTGGGACATTAAGAATCGTCTGCCACGATCGGTGACCACCATTGGCTGGGAGAGCACATTCGTCTCGGTCTATTCCAAGGACAATCCCAATCTGCTGTTCAACATGAGCGGCTTCGAGTGTCGCATCTTGCCAAAGGTTCCTTTAAAGCCAAACCGTTGACAAAGTTCAGTTAATAATTTTATTTTTTTTTATTTTTGCTATTATTTTTGCAGTGTCGCACTCAAAATGAAGAGTTCACTCATCGCGATGGCGTTTGGAATTTGCAGAATGAAATCACCAAGGAGCGTACGGCACAATGCTTCCTGCGTGTCGATGATGAGTCCTTGGGACGTTTCCATAATCGTGTCCGACAAATTCTAATGGCTTCCGGATCCACCACATTCACAAAGGTGAGTCCACTTAAAATGCCTAGAATACAATTACTAAATCTTGTTTTTACCATAACAGATTGTCAATAAATGGAATACTGCGCTGATTGGTCTGATGACCTATTTCCGAGAGGCTGTGGTCAACACACAAGAGCTGCTGGATCTGTTGGTCAAGTGCGAGAATAAGATTCAGACTCGTATCAAGATTGGCTTGAATTCCAAAATGCCTTCGCGTTTCCCGCCCGTTGTGTTCTACACTCCCAAAGAGCTGGGCGGTTTGGGCATGTTGAGCATGGGTCATGTGCTTATTCCACAATCCGATCTGCGCTGGTCCAAGCAAACAGATGTGGGCATTACGCATTTCCGTTCCGGTAAGTCAAAGTCCATAGGAAGCATTTAATTATGCCTGTTAACTAATTTAATAATTACGAATAGAAATAAGCGTATTATTCGTATTGACAATAGAGAGTTTTCAGACTTGTTTGTTTATTAATGTCCTTTATTTTCCTGACAGGTATGTCGCATGACGAGGATCAGCTTATACCCAATTTGTATCGATACATTCAACCGTGGGAGAGTGAGTTCATCGACTCGCAGCGCGTGTGGGCTGAATATGCTCTGAAGCGACAGGAGGCGAATGCTCAAAATCGTCGCCTTACCTTAGAGGACTTGGAGGACAGTTGGGATCGTGGTATACCTCGCATCAATACGCTCTTCCAGAAGGATCGTCATACTCTGGCCTATGACAAGGGCTGGCGCATACGAACTGAGTTCAAGCAGTATCAGGTGCTCAAGCAGAATCCCTTCTGGTGGACGCATCAGCGACACGATGGCAAACTCTGGAATCTGAACAACTATCGCACGGATATGATACAGGCGTTGGGTGGCGTGGAGGGTATTCTAGAGCATACGCTGTTCAAGGGCACGTACTTCCCAACGTGGGAGGGTTTGTTCTGGGAGAAGGCGTCTGGCTTTGAGGAGTCCATGAAGTACAAAAAGCTGACAAATGCTCAGCGCTCTGGTCTCAATCAGATACCCAATCGTCGTTTCACACTCTGGTGGTCGCCAACAATCAATCGTGCCAACGTCTATGTGGGTTTCCAGGTGCAGTTGGATCTGACGGGTATTTTCATGCATGGCAAAATTCCTACACTGAAGATATCGTTGATTCAAATCTTTCGTGCTCACTTGTGGCAAAAGATACACGAGTCCATTGTGATGGATTTGTGTCAGGTATTTGATCAGGAGCTGGACGCTCTTGAGATTGAGACAGTGCAGAAGGAAACGATTCATCCGCGTAAATCATACAAAATGAACTCATCCTGTGCGGATATTCTGCTCTTCCCCGCCTACAAATGGAATGTGTCGCGTCCATCGCTGCTGGCGGACACCAAAGACACCATGGACAACACAACGACACAGAAATATTGGCTGGACATTCAGCTACGTTGGGGTGATTATGATTCCCACGACGTGGAACGTTATGCCCGAGCCAAGTTCCTGGATTATACCACGGATAACATGTCAATTTATCCATCGCCCACGGGTGTCCTAATCGCCATCGATTTGGCCTATAATCTACATTCGGCGTACGGCAATTGGTTCCCCGGATGCAAAACGCTGATACAACAGGCCATGGCCAAGATCATGAAGGCAAATCCGGCGCTTTACGTGCTCCGCGAGCGCATTCGCAAAGCTCTGCAATTGTACTCCTCTGAGCCAACGGAACCCTACCTCAGTTCCCAGAATTATGGAGAACTGTTCTCGAATCAAATCATTTGGTTTGTGGACGATACGAATGTGTATCGTGTTACCATTCACAAGACCTTTGAGGGTAATTTGACAACGAAGCCCATTAACGGTGCAATCTTCATATTCAATCCTCGCACCGGACAGTTGTTCCTCAAGATTATTCACACCTCCGTGTGGGCGGGCCAGAAGCGTTTGGGACAATTGGCCAAGTGGAAGACGGCTGAGGAAGTTGCGGCTCTTATTCGCTCGCTTCCGGTTGAAGAGCAACCCAAACAGATTATTGTCACACGCAAGGGCATGTTGGATCCCCTTGAGGTGCATTTACTTGACTTTCCTAACATTGTCATCAAGGGTTCAGAGTTGCAGCTACCCTTCCAGGCCTGCCTCAAAGTGGAGAAGTTCGGTGATCTGATTCTCAAGGCCACAGAGCCCCAAATGGTGCTATTCAATCTGTACGACGACTGGCTAAAGACGATATCATCATACACAGCCTTCAGTCGTCTGATCCTGATACTGCGGGCGTTGCATGTCAACACGGAGCGCACCAAGATCATCCTGAAGCCCGACAAAACAACCATAACGGAGGCTCATCACATTTGGCCAACACTGACGGATGAGGAATGGATCAAGGTGGAGGTGCAACTAAAGGATCTTATTCTCGCCGATTATGGCAAGAAGAACAATGTGAATGTTGCTTCGCTGACACAGTCCGAAATCCGTGACATTATACTTGGCATGGAGATTAGCGCACCGTCGGCCCAGCGTCAACAGATTGCCGAAATCGAGAAGCAGACTAAGGAACAGAATCAATTGACGGCTACAACGACGCGGACAACGAATAAGCACGGTGACGAAATTATCACATCGACCACGTCCAACTACGAGACGCAAACGTTCAGCTCCAAGACAGAGTGGCGAGTTCGCGCCATTTCCGCCACGAATCTGCATCTGCGCACGAACCACATCTATGTGAGCTCCGATGACATCAAGGAGACCGGCTACACTTACATTCTGCCCAAGAACATTCTAAAGAAGTTTGTTACCATATCAGATTTGCGCGCTCAAATTGCTGGTTATTTGTATGGCGTCAGTCCGCCAGATAATCCCCAGGTGAAGGAGATTCGTTGCATTGTGATGCCGCCACAGTGGGGAACACATCAGACGATCAATCTGCCCAATACACTGCCCACGCATCAGTACCTCAAGGATATGGAGCCACTGGGCTGGATACACACGCAGCCGAATGAGTTGCCGCAGCTGTCTCCGCAGGATATCACCACGCATGCCAAGATCATGCAGGAGAACTCCAATTGGGATGGCGAAAAGACAATTGTTATCACCTGCTCATTCACACCTGGCTCCTGTTCCCTGACCGCCTACAAACTGACGCCATCCGGCTTCGAATGGGGTTCCAAGAACACCGACAAGGGCAACAATCCCAAAGGATATCTGCCATCGCATTATGAGCGCGTACAAATGCTGCTGTCAAATAAGTTCCTTGGCTTCTTTATGGTGCCGGCGCAAAGTAGCTGGAATTACAATTTTATGGGTGTGCGTCACGATCCCAATATGAAGTACGAACTGCAGTTGGCCAATCCAAAGGAATTCTATCACGAACTGCATCGCACATCGCATTTCCTGCTCTTCTCAAATCTCGAGGATGGCGGCGATGGAGCCGGCGCTGATCGTGAGGATGTCTATGCGTAATCCGTAATCCTACAGCATTTTGTACAATTTTCAAAACTTGATCTTAGTTGCATACAAACAATTTTTATAATCATGAACGAGTGTGAGAAAGAAAATCGTCATCGTTGTCGTCGTTTAGGTACAATGTCTTACAAATAAAGCCTTCAATTAATTTTCATATTACCATGTGTACGATTTTTGGTCTAAAGGGCAACAATAATGTCAGCAGTTGCCATGGCAAAGGACACACAACATGTGGCACAATGTTTTTACTTGTTCACTTCATCAAATGGCGCAACTTAATACATAACATTAACAATATGCTAAAGTTAAGTAATACAAAAATTTCGTTTGTTTGTTTCGGTTTCTAGGTACGTCTGTTGGTTGGCTGGCTGATTGATTGATTGACCTGGTTTAGGAGCATTTCCAGAGCACAATGGCCAGATTGCCGCCAAAGAATAGATAGAGTATGTTCTCAGTCTCATAGGATACCTCAAAGCCAAATCCCTCGCCGACAACCACATGCCAATAGATGCCAAACTTCTTGTCCATCGTATCCTTGATCGTTTTGGCAGCCAACTGAAGGGGGGAAAACGGAAACCGAAGGAAGTCAACGAATGATAAGATAATCATTTAAATAACTTACCTCGTAATTTGAAGAATATTTCTCGCAGACAGCAACGGTTAATTCGATGACCTCGTGTCGCATTTCCTCCTTCATGTCCGAGTGCTGTTGGTCGACCAAATAATAAAATCTAGGACATTCTTTGAATGACAACAGTTAACCAACCTTGACTAGAGGATAGACGTGAACGATTTTCTTATCGGCCTTCTCTCCCTCACCCTCTTCGGCCATGTCTGAGCTTAGCCTGGTATTGCCAAATTTCCGTTAAGACTGCAACGTTACCAGTTCCGGACTATAAACACGAAAGCCGTACAAACACACACAAACACACACACACTCAAGAAACAAACACGCAGAGCAAGACGCTAGAACTAATGTGAAAAGAATTGAGTTAAATTCTCATTTATAGCATGTGACATACAATTCAAGGTAGTATGCACATTGGATTTATGGATATTGACAGCCAGGCAGCTGCTATGGCGATTTGTGTTGCCAGCCAGGAGCACGATTCACTTGCAACTGACTGACTAACTGACTGGAGTCGCCTCGACTCCAATTACTTTACTACGCCAGGCAACCGCAGCACAACCACACTCACACACACACACACTCATACCCCGGCGTATTAATGGTTACTTGTGCTGCGTTTGCGCCATGTCTAAATTGCCACCCCCTTTTTGCAAACAATAACAATTTCCGAGCGAATGCCAGGCAGACGGATGCCGGTGTCTCGTCATCTTGGCGTCCACCCCAAAAAAATATACATTTTGCAAGAATCATTCACCATTCAACAATCGGATGCATCGCTTCAAGGGGGGAAAAATTGCAAAGATGCCGGGGAAAAACCCAACCAACCCCAGAGAGATTAAAAATTTGTCTTTTCAGCGGCTTGCTGGGATATTAGATTTATGTTGTGTTTAGGCAATTAATACATATGGGCCAAATTGATTTTATGCATCCCAATTCTCGGATTCAGAGCAATGCTGTTCCTCTTCTGGATGATCCTCAGTAAAGTTGTTGCTGCAGCTGCTGGAATCATCGGTGTCTTCGATTACCACGAAGCCATTGTCCACTGGTTTTTTATGCTGCTTCAAGAGTTTATCCAACATCTCTTTCGTAGCTCCCAAATGCTCTAAACGTCTGAGCAAATCCTCAAAAGATATTTTATACACAAGCTTCTCATTGTCAAAGTTATCTTCGTCCTTTGTGCAGCGATGAAGTTCATATTCGACTTCTGCCCAAATCTTGTCCTCTTGGGTGCGAGTATCGACGCTGAATGGAAACTCCACAGTGTGCAAACTTTTGTAGGGGGTCCCCCCATCCAGAGGAGGCTCTATCTTCAGTGGTTCGGCCAATGGCATGCCCAGCATATCCATTCTTACAAACAGTGCGATTTGCGACACGTGACCAACTGATTCAAATCCCGTGGGCGGTTCCCCGACGCCCAGCAGAGCGAACACGTAATTTGGATACTTTTCAGTGATTCCCATGCACCAGGTCTTGAACTCCTCTCGGGACCACTCAAATTTATGGTCCAGGTGACGAAACCCGTTGGGCAACAGTGGATTAAAGCGTGTGAAAATTATATTAAAGTCCGAATTTGGAGTACTAAATACAACAATTTTTGGTTGCATAAAACCAAAAATATTGGTGGGAATCTTAGTCTACACATCATCGTAGACGTGCTCAATGCTGTAAAAAATACGTTACAATTATTTGTTGAAAGTAATATGCAGGTGTAAATTTGATAACTTACAGCTCTAGTGCTATGACCGCGTCTGTATTCCTCAATTCCTCCGCTGAGTCTGCCACGCTTCCATGCAAGACCTCAACATGCAACGGGCATTTGCGCTGCCTAATAAAATCCGAAATAAGTGGTTTGGTACGGCATAAATGAGTTTTTAAAGTTTCCTCATCAATGTCCACCTGAAAAATACGTTAATTATTTAAATCTTAATTTGAATTTAACCGCCAATTCACAATTATTTCGTTTTACAACACAAGTACAAACTAGACAGTCTGGCAACGACGTATTCAATCTGAAACGGAACAAAATGGCGAAACGATGCGGAAACGAAACATTGGCTTGTCACTTTGACTACGTCTGTGTGTGAGTGTTCGGAGCACGGGCAGCAGTGCACGAAGAATATGTAATTTGTTGTGAAAATCAATTAAGTGCCTAAATAAATAAATATATTGAATTGCAAAACATAGTGGATATGTGCATTTAAAGGCACAAATGTACAAGTAATGCTTACACTGACTGCATGTTTTAACGCAAGCATAGTGAAATTTTTTCTTGCATTGCATTGTGGGAAAAGGCAACGTGAAAACAAGAAGAAGAAAACTTGTAATACGTGAAAGAAATACATACTGAAAAGTGACAAATCAAATAAATAGCCAAAAGACATGAAAAAATGTATGTAGAACAAATAGCCGAGTGCGGAGCAATACAAATTTAATAAATTGTTCCACGCAGCTGTGGCCTGTGCCGGCGACCCAGCTAAATCAATATTCTTCTATACCTCGAGCCACTGTCTGCCTTCCCAGTCTGTCCGTCCGTTCAGATATGGCGCTTGCTAGTGTGTGTGAGTCTTGTGAATTTCACAAGGCGCTGACTGTTAAATTCGCATAAACGTCTTATATATTATACCTAGTATAGTTAGCTGTAGTGATTAATTGTAGGAAAATATCGGAGAATTGTTAAATTATTTGTTTTGTTGTGTGTGCATAATTGTGAACAATACTAATGCAGCCGCTGATAGTGTGAGTGCGTGTGCATGTATATATGTGCTCCGTGCCCATAATTTTGCCATTCTGTTTCAGCCGACACACAGTGTTCCATTCTCACTGTGCCGGTGCCACAACGAAATTTTAAAAACAATAGAGCGTGAAACTTGAATTAGAGGTGGCAAAATAAAGTGGAAAAATATGTTAAATCAATCAATCAGCAAAATACAATAGGATTTAAGTTTGCGTGTGTGTGTATATTGTATAATTAATTGTTTCTAGTCAAATCAAATATTAAATCATAACTTAAATAAGCATCAGCATTACTCTTCTTCTTTCTATAGCAACCACGAATGTCAACAGAAAAGAAAGCGGGTAAACACAAAAGAGAATATACACAAAAACAACACATTTCAAATTCAACGTTCCTTTTAACGCTTTGCGTTCACTTGAGACTGATAAATAACAACTTGAAATCGGAATTCGAAAATCACAAATTGGTATTTGAAAGGGGAATAACGCGATTTCAACGACTGCCGCCTACTAAACATGGGCAAACGCATCGCATCGGAACGCCAGCATGTGACGCCGCCGCAAACGGACACCAAAGCCCATCCGTCAGATCGCAGTGCACGGAAACGCAAGCGTTCAGCTGTTAAAGTCTCCCGGGTGGAGAAGTGCCAGCGCCTGAGTGCCGGCTCCACGGAAAACAGTTGTGAATGGCATGAGAACGATGATGAGGACTCCTCCTCGTCGGGATCGGCCAATGATACAATACTTCAAACACCACAGGCTCCGCCACGTGGTCAATGTCCAGTCAATTCACGTGCATCCTTGCTATCCCTGGCCACATTTGCCAGCGGTGGTCATAGCGATCACAACAATTCCAATGCAAATGATTCACCGCGCCCAGTTTACACGCTGCGACCCTCTGTTGTCAATGGAACCATACTGAGAGATGTGCTTTCAAAGGCTTGGCGACTAGGCCGTCCCATAGGTAGGATTCAACATAGTTGTTGTAGCTTATTTAGTATTTATTTAATTGTAATTTCCTTTAGGCAAGGGCAATTTTGGCGAAATATTTCTAGCATCGGATGATACGGTCTGTCCAGTTTCCTCGGAAAGTGCTAAATATGTGGTCAAAATAGAGCCACACTCCAATGGTCCGCTCTTTGTGGAGATACATTGCCTTATCAATACGAATCAAACACAGCGTAAGTCATCGAAAGCGAGTATTTTGGTTATTTCCCTAACTAAACTCTGAGTTTCAGAAACGGCTAAAGGAAATGAGGACAACAAAATTGAGACAATGCCACCACAGATTAGGAATGGGCCACCCTCTGGCATTCCGAGCTACATTGCCTCAGGCACACACTACTTTGGGGATGGACGTTACCGATTTCTGGTACTTCCTCGCTTTGATCGGGATCTGCATTCGCTGATCAAAAATACGCGGGTGGCGCAAAAGTCGCTCCTGGTGCTGGCCATACACATTATCAATGTGCTGGAGCATCTTCACGACAAGGGATATTGCCACAATGACATCAAGGCGCAGAATCTGATGATATCCAAGTGCAAGTACCTCAAGCGACAGGTTGTCCAAGGAGCCAAAAACTATGACGAGCACTACGAGGAAAAGCAACAGACAACAGATAGCGGCAACAGTTCCGAGCAGGAGACCAATGACGATGACTATTTCACAAAACACGACAAATATCCGATGAAGCGTGTTGCGGCTATCAAAGAGGACAACTATGCGGAGGATGAAGACGAAGACTTTGATGATGGTGCCACCACAAACAGTAATAATAGCAACAGCATGGACATGTACCACACACCAGTGAACAAGAATAAGCGACGGATGCGAAACAATGCTGTCGAATTTAGCGGCTCAAATCCGATGCGATCGTGTCGCCGCAACGATAGTCGCAATTCTAGCTCCATGTACGAGGAGATGGTCAAATCACATTATTTGCGACCGTCTAAACGTGTTAGCTACACCGAGTTTTTCAATGAGGACGGCTATCCGGTTAAAGCGGATGCCATCAAAGAGCGATCGCCGGCCAGCTCAGATAACGAGTGGGATGAATTTGTGACACCCTCGTCACGAAGATCTGTCAATGTGGCTGCATCTAAGCGTAGTGCACGCTCATCCGCCTGCAATGCAAAAACAACGCGATCCACACGCCGACAGGGGCAAAAGCAGCAGCAGCTAAAAAGCGAATTGAACGACACTGTGCGCAATGATAGCGTCCGGAATAAACGCACGCCTGCCCAGTATCAGTTAATGCCGGTGGAGGAGGAGCATATATTCTTAATTGACTTTGGTCTGGCCTCCAAATACCAAGATCGTGGTGTGCATCGTCCCTTTATTATGGATCAGAGACGCGCTCACGATGGCACACTGGAGTTTACATCACGCGATGCACATTTGGGAGCGCATTCGCGTCGCAGTGATTTGGAGTGCTTGGGATACAATTTGTTGTACTGGTCTGAGGGTTATCTGCCATGGAAGGATGTGGCCCAGCAGCAGCAGCAGGAGAAGGTGCATCGCTCTAAGGAGTTGTTCATGACCGATGTGTGTGAAATGCTGCGACAGTTTTATGGCAAACAGGTTCCTAAATATTTGGGCGAATTTCTCAAGCAGATTGGACAACTCGCGTACCAAGAGCGTCCCAATTATGAACGCTATCGCAACATATTTAGGCGTGAATATCGGCGCCTCGGTTACGATTGCAGCGAAATGCGACTAAGCAGCGATGAGATTCAGCGAACTCGAATTTCCATCAAGGATGAGGTCGATGGAAGCGCAAAGTGCGACATATTTGAGCTGAACAATAAAATTGCATGCAATGTGATGCGCAATTCGACATTCAGCACGCCATTCCAGGAGCACTCGCTCACGAATCGTGTATCGCCTAAAAATCTGCGTTCCAAGAGTGATACAAAGAATGTGAAAAAAAAGAAGTTCTCATGGGCGGAGGTGCTGTCGCAGGATCCGGACCAAATAGCACGTGAGCGTGCTGTCAAAGAGTTTGAGCGTGAGGAGGTCATATGCCCGCTACAGTCACGTCTGCCAAGACGTTACGAGGGCAGACCGACCTATGCCATAATGGCGGTGGAGCAATGCAGACGGGACAAGGGACTGACGGTGCAGGAACACAACAACGATGATGCAACAAAGGAAGACAATGCACCAGAGACAGAAGACACTAATAATGACGAAGAAGACGACGAGGACGACGACGAAGAGGAAGACGAGGAGCATGAGGAGGAAGAGGATGCAGAAGCGGATGCCGAAGAGGTGAGTTTAAAATTACTGATCGGGCAAATCCTGATCTTAGAAACTCACCAATGGGCAAAGGCCAAAAAAATGTAGAGTTCAATCTCATAAACAATGACAATAACTATTCTACGATCTCCACTCTGTTGGTTTACAATTTGCAGATGGATATTGATGAGCAGCAGAGCGATGAAAGCGAAGCGACCGAAACGGTGCCCAGCAAAAGTCGTGGACGAGGACGTCCACGTAATGGAAGCAAGCCAAGTCAAGTACAGCAAGTGCAGCAGATGGCCAAAGGGAAAAGTTCGCGTACACGAACTGTGTCCAGCAAGTCGAGGAATGGCAGTAGCCACAGTCAGCAGAGTCACAGCATAACCCCGTTAACAGCTGTCGGGAGCAATAAACGTGGCTGTGCCACTCGTAAGGAGAATGCCACATTGGCATCTGCCACCGGTGAGGTGGAGCACAAAAAGCTTAAATCCAGTCGGCCAGCGGTTGAAGTAGATGTGAATCAACCGAAACAGCGGCGACCACGTCGTTGTCTATATAAGACTGAATCACAATTGCGTGGCAATGGCGAACAGGACGTGGAGAACAACTCCAACTATGCCACGAGCATGCAAAATGTGTACAGCGCATGGCAATATGAAGATGAGAACAGCTACGGCAAGGGGCGTAATGTCAACTCGTCCAGGCATTGTCGCAAGTGATAGATAGTTAGATTTCATACCATACCATAGCTACAAACTAACATACAAACTGAAACATAATTGAGCAGCAGCAGTTGCAAGTGGCAAGAATTTCAACGTAAAGTATTTTTTAGAAATAAATACACCTAAGTGAGAAATGAATAGCTATGATCAAAAAGGCAGGCATGTTGTCCTGGTTACGCCTCCAGAAGATTGGCACTGGATCAACAACGTGAGTGTGTGCTCACTCAACAGCACTTATAATGAATAAAAGATAACATATAAGTTTTGTAATTTCTGTTTTTTCAAACGTTTTTAAGCAATTTTATTTTTAATTATCATTTTCGAGTTCTGAAGCTATAATATTATTAAGCAGTTATTGTTAAACTACATACAGATGCATCTAGTTGAGAGAGAGATGAAGTTAAGTGAAGTGTTGGGTTGGTTATATATTGGCCTTGATAGCAAATGATTGTTTAATTTCTAATCTTTATAATTTGCTAGTGTTTTTAAGTTTCTCGCTTTAGTTTAGGTTGGAACCATTCGATTAAATTTCATATATGTAATCCCCTCAAAAAAAGTATTTAATATAACTAGATGAAGGTTATTAATGCATAAAAATTAATTAATTAAAAATTTAAGATAGGATATAAACAGCGGATATAAATAAAATAAATAGAAACTATATGTCTTTAACAATTATAAAACCAATTGTTTTTATTCCCCTATCTATACTTAATCTTAATCACTAAGTAAACTATCTAGAATATATATAAAATATTAAACTACAAACCTGCAGAATGTTCTCGATGGTCTCAATGCGTCTTATTAACTGGAAAAGCCGCATCTCAGCGCATCTAAAAAGATAGCATTTATTTATTAAATGAAACTTAACAAAGACAGAGAAAGAGAATACTACGCACCCGAATTCTGTGACCTTCTTGATTTCATCAATCCAGCGGGAATCTTCAAGTATTTGAATGGCGGCGCAATATCGTTGCTCGTAAACAGGCGGATCAAAAGTAATTCCTGTGTCGGTCATATTCGTGTGCGTTTTAAAGACACCACAAGGGAATGTGTAATCAAACATTGTATTTCTTGACCGGCTTGGGAATGCACAAAACTTGTTTACAATAATTAGAGTTTCGTTCTGAAAAACTTCAAATGAACGGGTCATTAAGTTGAACGAATGGACTTATTCAGTCAATCATGAACTAAATCGTTCATTTCGCAGCTGCTCAGTAATTTTTAAAAAAAAATTTTAAATTTCTTAGAGAAGTACAATTAGAAAGAATTATATACATGGAGTTCCGCTATTGGATTCAATTTCTTCTTTATTTACATGTATCAATGCTTCAATTTCATATATTTTTAAGTTTTGAACAATGTGAAAGGTTATTTAAGCCCAAAAAAAAGAAAAAAAACAATTTACTCATTTTGCTCATTTTCAATAAGCGAAGGTAAAGGTATAACCCAAACAATTAAAAGATAATCCTAAATATTTTTGGCATTTGTCGTGTATTCTAATTAAAAACTGAAAACACATTTCACATTCCACTAAAAAGAAGCAGTTGTAGCGTATTCACCTCTATTATCTTTCATAAACAACTGACTAACTGATCAGAATGACCTATACCATTCATCTTTCATGACCAACTGAATAACTGAACTAAATGACTGATTTCGGATTAACGATTGACTTAATGATTGACTTATTCAGCTTATTGAAAAATCCCAACTCTAGTTTACAAAAGCATCGTTCCCAGTGTGACCGCAAATAGTAAAATACATGAGTTATTCTTCTTCCTGTCGTGTGTGGGCAGCTTCGAACAAACTGAGCCGGAACGATAATTGTTTTTATTTTATATTAATGACATTCTGAATTTAGTATTTTATTTTACAAAAGATCCTTTTTTGGTATATTTGTTAATTTTGAAGCTAGAATTTTAAAAATTTCACATGCATTTTTCTTATATTTTTGTCGATTTTCTAATTTATGATTTTGAATTAATTTTGCCATTTTCATTTGGTTCACTGGAACGAATGGCAATCGCTTTGCAGCCCTACGCAACGTAACATTATTTTTACGTGCATTTGCAACGTAGAGATTTTTGCGTTCTCCGTTTGTATTAATATTTCGATATTAAATATTATCGAATTTCTGACGGATGGGCGGGCAATTTAAATGTCCAACTTTATAAGCCAAATAAATTATTAATTATAAAAAATACTTAAATATGGAAATGGAGCTGTGTAATTATTAATAATTAATTAATAAAATACAAATTATATAAATATATTTATACTGCTGGTTATCTAGTTTGTATTGGTTGAAATTATAATTAAATGGCTTGTTTCCCGGAAAAGCTAAGCATGAAAGTCATCTGACGAAATATTAAGACCTTGACTTAAAAAGGTTAGATGTGCAGTGTTGTGCATAAAATCTATGTTGTCTTTTGTGGCCACTTTTGATGCCCTCCGGGCGTCGGCTGCTTCTGCGTTGGTGGCAGAAAGGTAAACAAGTAGCCGCAGCTGGCGAAGCATGACCGAGCAAAAGGGTCCTGAAAACCAGAGACCAAATATTGCTTGACCCTCATTACGTTTGATATTTTCTTTACACATTAAGGACGGCACGAGCAATGAGCAAACTTTAGTTTTTAACTTTGTTGTGTTTCTTACACGAAAACTCATTTGCCTTGTACGCTGAGCAGGAACAACAAACAAACAGACAAACAAACAAGGAATGAAGTAAAGTAAACATTTAAGCGGCCTGTGGCCAGAACCAGGACCAGAACAAAAAAAAAAAAATAATAAAAAAAGGAGGGAGCCAAAAACGAAAACATTTTGTAAAAAGATTCGCTTTCCGTTTTCTTTCTTGTTTATGGCAATAATACAATTTGGTACAAACGGTTTGCCCGTTTTTGTAAATCTCCTTCTTGCTCTTGCTACAAACGCTTTGTCCGTTTCTGTCATTCTCCTTCTCCTTCTCGCGTACGCTTTGCTGTTGTAGTTGCTCTTGTTGGTATGGGAAAATCATTCGGGGCGCTAGCTTGCCCTCATTGAATTTCTGCTGCTGTCGAGTTAAATGAAATGTTTTCGTTGCTTTAATATACACGCAACTTTCGAATAATGAGCAAGATATCAAATAGCCTCCCACCCTTTCTCTTTGGACTTTTTGGAATTTTACAAAACTTGTCAATGTACGATACCGTTATGTGCTCGCACCCACACCAAGGTAAACAAATTTGTTGAGACGACAATTCCAGAATGCGACAACAACAACAACAGCTGGAGGAACGGGAATAAGTGCTGGCCAGAGCAGGACAGAACAGGTAAGCACAAAATGAAAAATACATTGGACTAAGGATAAAAGAAAATTATGCAAAAATAAACACAGTGTGCCAAAGTGTAGACAAAACAGCACGTGAAGCATGAAAGTATAAAGTGTGTTAAAACCCAAGTCTTTCTCTTCGCTCTCGCTCTCTTCCTCTCTTTCAGTTGCTGTCTCTCTTTGCTTATTCTATTCTGTTTTCAAGGTGATTATCCATAAGCTCCGAACACCGCTCCCATTGGTGTAAAGGTGGTAAAAGAGGGGGGAGGGGCGACGTCGACGTCGACGTCGACGTCTTGAATGACTGAAGACAAAGTTTTGCGTCTGGCAAACGATGCCCGGAAGATGGAAGATGGAAGACATGCTAAGCAAGTGTCTTTGTTGTTGTTTTTGTTGTCTTAGCTTCTGCTGGTGTCGCTGGCAGGTATGAAATCCGAGCGTTAATATATTTAAAAATTTTTTTTCATAGCTGTGCACCAAATTTGTAAATTTGTAGCCAGCTTTTGGGTGACAATGAAATGCGGATAAAGCATTTTTACGTGATGACGCCGCAGGCTGCTGTTATTTTATGCACAATGGTAAAAAAGCTCAAAATTTTAACAAAAAGTCAAAGTTATTGTTGTCGAGTATCTTGAAAAGTTTTTAAAATTGTAAATTTGGGTACTTATACTTTAGATAGTGGTCTAATTAAAAAAGATATAAATTCTAATTTAGCCAAAGTAAAATTCATGAAAAATTTCAAGTGATCAGCTTTAAATTTTAATCAGGGTATCAAACCGAAAGGAATATCGGTACCAGTTAAGGTTTCGGTTAAGTTTAAATTTTGGTTTTCGGTTACAGGTTACGGAAAATTTTCCGAAATCGGTTTCGTAACGGTTACCGGTTATTTTTTTGTTTTGGCATCGAAATACCGGTTTGATTTCTGTTCATAAAATAAAAAATGATAATGAGTCATTTTTACAAGAATATGTTATATATAAACAGAAACTCTTTGATTAAAAAAGAAAATTTTCTATTTAATGGAATTAATACTTAAATTAAATAAAAAAATTAAAAATAATTTTAAAAACGAAGGTTACGCATTAACAGCAAAATTTGACCGAACTTAACCGTCATCGGTTACTAACGGGTTTTTCCGGTTTTTCTGTTTAGGTATAATAAAAAATATTTGTTTCGGTTACGTTTAAAGTTGCAGTTAGAAATTTCAATCGGCTAATACCGGTTAATGGTTACGGTGTTGGTAACGCTTTAAATCCCTGATTTAGATTTTATATATGTAGATATATTATACATTTTTTTGTTATAGTCTAAACAAGTCTAACTAAGGCTAGAGTTTATGCTCTTTTACCATAGTGTGCTCCAGCCAGGTTCTAGGCAGCTGTTTGTCTCCTTGCCTTCACTAGGGAGAGAGGGATTGCCTAGCGTTGTCCTTGTCTTGGTTGCCTGCGTCGCTGATTTCGCATAAATTATGCAGAAGACAGGCCAACGGGACAACAACAACGGGTAACCGGTAACGGCATCGCTTACAACTCGGTAAAATGCTACGTGCTGCATGCACGGCCATCCAAAAGCGAAAGCAAACGCCGACTTCATTTGTTGCCCAAACAAATTACAAATGTGCTTTTTATGCGACGGCAAAACAAGGACACCATCATCGGTTACAACATCGCCGCCATCGCCATCGTTTCACCCACTTGGGACACATTTGTGAGCTCTAATTTTACTTCAAATGTGTGTGTTTTTGCCTTTTTCACTGCCTTAAAGTGGGCCAGCATGTTAAAGGAGGGGGCAAGGGGAGAGTGGAGAGGGGCGAGCAAAGGGTGAAGGGGGAAAACCACACAAAAGGCATTTGCATTTGAACATGAACATGAACGAAATTAGTTTGGTAAGCTGGGCATCCTAATGAATGTACGAGTATATGTGTGTGTGTGATTTGCTTTGATGCGGGTGTTCTATCCAACTTTCTCTTTCTCCCCGTCTCTCTCTGTCGTTTTGCAAATCAAATGAAAGCAATAAAAAAATGGGAAATATTAAAACGAAAGTGCATTTGACTGGAAGACCGCAAAACCAATTCATCATCGAATGCTCGACGAACGGGAATCCCCTTTAAAAAATGCATTCACTTAAGTGAAATAACATTCATTTTCATGTTTGTTCGGCAAATACAAAACACATGTGTGAATTGTGCTCCCAAGGGGAAAGAGGGAGACGAACAGTGGGAGAGACAGAAAGAGAGAGAGGGTGAGTGAGGGTGAGTATCCCTATAGAGCAAATACTGCAAAACGTTGCCACAAAACTGCAGCAGCAACTGAACTCGGCAACAAGTTGGCCAACAGTTGTTGTTGTTGTTGTTGTTGTTATTATTGTTTTTTGTTGTTGCGCTGACATATTTTTGTGGCAATATGATGTTGCCCCCAGCAGGCGATACGGCAGTTTCACCATTCCTCACTTGCACGCCGAGCTCATGTTTCGATAGCTTCAGAACTGTAGTAGTGTCCATGTAGTCATGTATGTGTGTGTAAGTATGTGTGTGTGTGTGTGTTGTTTGCCTACATATCGTGTGCAACGACCGCACTTGAAAATCAAATGAAAACTACTCGCAACTGGTAAAAGCATAGCCAAGGGATGGGAATTGGGGTTGGGTTGGGGTTGGGGCTGGGATTCTGGGCTGAAACTGGGGTTAGCCAAGGGCAACAGACTGACACCAAGAAACCCCTTTCTCATGCTCCTGTAAATCTCGCATTTTATGTTGCTACCTTGAAATGGCAACAGTTTCTCTCCATGGAAAAAAGGTCATGGCAAGTTGTTTTAATAACTGCTGTTAAAGCAAACAAAAAATGTGGATGGAATTATGTTTCATACGATCCCTGATATAATTATGCATTTACAGTTGTTCTGAGATTTCGATGCTCAGAATTGAGTGAGATTTTGGAGTTTATTTGATCATAATTTAATGAAGTTAAATACATTTTGATTTTTACATTTTTTATTTCGTATATTCCTTGTTAATTATTACTATTCCAAAATACACTTTTTTAAAGGTTTTACCATTATGTAATTTTCCATAAAATAAGTATTAGTTGGCAGACAAAGACATGTAATAAACTGGTGATCTTAGGGAATCGGCACCTGAGACTTGGTTCTATGCAACTGGAAGTACCCAAAAAACAATTATGACGTCTTTGCAGCTAATCTGGAAATTCCATAAAGAAAAGTATGACGTCCTTACAGCTGATCTGGGAATTCCACCTAATTATTGGTGTTCGGGGGGTCAAAAGTTTATATTAACTGAAAAATGACTTGCAATATTATGTTATGTTATGTATGTCCATATCTTCTCCATAATACCAAAATTAATTATTCTGAAAATTAAATGATTTGAATTAATAGAATAAATATAAATCAAATATATAGTCAGATGTATATATTTGTTGCTTTCATTGAAACTTCAATTTTGAATGAATTTTGATTATAAATATTCAGAGACTCCTCCTTCCTTGTAGACTTAGAGTTTCAATTTTAAGAAAATTATAACTTGTTGAGCACATCAATTGGAAAAGAAAAAGTCAAGTAATTTCTCAAACAATGTAATCTAATATTAATTTCCTATTATTGAGTAATACCTTGTTTATCTTAACAATAAATGAATCTTATTTGATTTCAAAATATTGAACGAAGACTTAAAGACATACCAAAAGTAATGTATTTGATATTCATTTATTCTCGGCATTGTCTGCATGTTTCCATTCTGCGACCATCCGAACTGCCATGTAGAACTCGTTATATTTTTGAGCCTGTATTGCCTGGCAGCACACTTATAAATAAAAAACTTGCAACTACTTAACATTTTTAATGTTCTAAAGAGTGCCTTTTAATGGGTAACAAAACAGCAATTTAGATGCTCAAAAATATACATATGTATCTAGAAATGCAATTTCTATGAATTTCCTAAATTAAATTTCCCATTAAACAATATAACATTTAAGTTACCTGCCTTCGACTTCACGCCTTTCCCAGAGTGTCAATAATTTTCAGTACCAGCAGTTGGTTGGAATCATTGGTAGGAGGGGATCACTGGCCGAGTGCGTGCGGAAAATCAGGCAATATTCTTAACCAAAAATTACAGTATTGAACCATTCACTAACTATATATTAGTATCTGTATCAGCTTTATATTTCGTCCGACTACTTTTATTCTTCTAAAACTTTAATTACTAAATTCAACATGTTTTTAATTAAAAATAAATCTTTAGCTATAAAAACTATTGTTCTGGAACTCAGTCATGCATTTTCAATTTCCCACTGCGTAATGTTTTAATTACAATCTGAAAGTCCTCATCACACAACTTAAATTAAATATAGAATATAATAAGATAACTATGATCATAAAGTTTTTATTGAAAATCAATGAAACAAATATAATTATTTTAGTGTGATAAATATACATTTTTTGAAATTCGTATTGTGATTAACTTGTTATATTGCATTTAATGCAGCCTCCGTTGATAAGGACATTTCCTGGATCAGCCACTGCTCTGAAAATATTATAGATTCCTCAAGAATTTAGAATTATTTTTTCAGTGCTTTTTTATTTTTATTGAAATACGAGTTCTGATTTTAAGCGCATTGTAATCATAAATATTGAGAAGGCAGATTGGTCTGATTCCTTCAAGTTCTTAGTTCTTTTCGCGTGCGTCAATATGGCAATCATTGCAGGGTCCGTTGATAAGGACATTTCCTGGATCAGCCACTGGATCGGCTATTGATAGAAAACATTTAATTGTAGTTAGTTTATAATATGAAAGTCTAATTATTATACCCTGAGGGTATTGATAGAAAACATTTAATTGTAGTTAGTTTATAATATGAAAGTCTAATTATTTTAATACTTACCACTGGCGAAGGCCAAGAGACCGAACACAAAGATGGTGACAAAAGAGAAGAGCTGCATGATTGTTGATAGTTCTGCAAAGACTTGTGATGAACTGCTGATCTTAGGGAATCAGCACCTTATATAGTACCTTGGTCTTATGCAACCATTTACTATTCCATTTGAGCTGGGAATTTCAACCTAATTCTGCTGAATTTCCATTGACGTACTTGTGTGGGTCGTGGGAGCAAGGTGATTTCCAAATTTGTATTGGATGGTTAAATTTTGTTAGTTAATATGTTTTATTTCCATCAGAAATTTATTTATTTTTTTTGCTACTACAAACTACTTTATCTGATTGATACTTCATGAGATATTCAGGATATTGTTGTTAAACTAACCATATATGCGGATAAAATGGCAACAACTCAGCACTAAAAAAGTAAAAAAAGCATAAAAAATTTGATGGAAAAATTGTACTTGAATCAAGTATTTCGAACTTAATTTAAGAAATAACCAGATTACCAAACTTTGGACTCTGTGTAAAGTAATTAACCCGAGGAACTCATAAAACCATTTGTTTAATTTGATTTACTAAGACAGTTAGTTAGTCAGTTAGCATATGCTAAATGTTGGAGCAAGCAGTCCAGTTGCTAATTAGAATTTGTTTCCCTCTAGTGTCTGCAACACTGCGTATGCGTAATTGACCGGCAGCCCATGCATAACTCAACAACTGGCAACACCTCAAGGGTTTTTATGGCCAAAAAAGATTTCTGCTTCAGTTTTCTGTTTAATGGGCCACAAAGCAACATTTTAGATGCTCGTAAATCCAAGCACTTATGCTATGAGTGTCAAACCAAACAAAAAAGTCCGATGGGCTTTCAGGTATTCATAAATTTTCAATTAGTTTGCATTGTCGCATCTCAGCATTCAGCTCAACTTACGTTTTGTATTTCAGTTTTTCATTAAACAAAGGGAAATATTTCCATCATCACTCTTTCATTTCCCTGGAATGTCAAAATGTGAGATACTAACTCTTGCTTGGTCAGTAAATTAGAATAAAAGCTGTTGGGGATTTGCAGTAATCAAAAATATATAAACACTAGTGATGTACAAATACATGGAAAAATAACAACTCCATTTTCTCGGAAGTGATTTTTAAGTATTTAACTCGATTAGGTGTTTGACTATCAATCGAGTTAATTAATTTGATTTTCATGAAAAACCGACAACTCACTAGAGTTGGTTCATAGTAGTTCAATAGCAGAATTAAGTTCAGCTAATTATGATGGGAGTTGATTAAATGTCAAGACTTGAGATTTAAAATTTATTTGCAAATGTTATCAGTTTTGGCAAAGCTTGAAGTTGATCCTTTGACCTAGCAACTTTACAAGTAAACATTTCAGCTTTTTTTTGTATTGACAACTATGCTTTCTTATATTTATTTAAATTTTGGCATATTCAAGACAAATGTTTGTTTTAATATTCGGCTATAAGTTTGTTAGGGAACTGAGGAGAAGGAGATTTAAAGGCGAGTATTAGGAACAATATCATGAGACCCACAATTGTTATTTCAGCTGTTTATTGCTAATTTGTTGCGGTTGGTTAATTCTGTTGAACATTTTGTTGTTGTTACTTGTCATAAAGCGTGAAAACCATCGATGCTTATTCAAGTCCCCAAACACCTATGTACATATGTATGTGCGTATGCGGGATATGGGCCGTTTATTCATGTCGTGACAGGCGGCATTTCTTGACTGCTTAGGTGTTGTTATGTAAATGACACGCCCACATGCGCCCACGCCCCGTTGACAATGGGCGTATGGGAGGCGAGTGCTTGGAATGCTTTTAATAACTTTACAGACACGCACACATATCCACACAATGGGGAACATTCTGGCCTGGCTTTAGCTAATACAAGATAAGCTGAACCGAACAGTGTGTCCACATCTATTTAGGTACTTAAAATGCAAAGGCATCTGAGCTGAAAAGGGAAGTCTCCCACTTCATGTCCTGTTAAGCTCACCTGGAACTTAAGGCTGGCGAGGATTAGGCCATGAAAACGCAGTCGGAAGATGCTGTCTTTTGTTGTCTTTGATGCGCATTAAAAACTTTTCCAATGAATTCAGAAGATAATTAAATTATTTGAGAGCTGGCGTTAAGTTAATTCAATTTAACACAAATCTGTATGGTAGAAGAATGGGCAAAGATGTATGATATTTGTTGTTTCTGTAGAGCTTCTAAAATTTTCAAAGAATTCATAATTAAGGCTGTCCTGTCTGTCTGTCTGTGTGTGTGTGGGTCCTTTTTGGCCAGCCAGGATGTGGCACATGTCTGTGCGAAACCAATTACCAAAGCTGCCAAAAATCGTAGACAAGGCCCCTGGGCAGGGGCGTCGGATGTGGGCGTGGGACGTTGGCAACGTCACTGGCACCTATGCAAAACACGTATACGTCATGTGGGCCCATAAGTCGCCCAATTAAACGTGTGTTGTGTGATGAAACCAGAAGCAGCAACAACACCAGTCCCAAAACGAAACCAGCAACGAAGCATGCAGCTGTCGTTCGTGTCATACAAACAATAACAAGAGTGGAACACAAGGGGATAGAGCAGAATGAGAGCGACAGAGAGGGAGAAGGAGAGCTGTGTACCTAACGGGTATAAAGTGCAGTCAGCCTCACATACAGCTGTGGCCATGCATTTAGCAACGCTTTTCAATGGTTACTATAAAATAGATTCATATTTTCCTTTCACTATTATTTTTATTTAATTTATTATTTTTAAATACAATTTTTAAAATTAATGTTGTTTTTTTGTTTTAATTTTTGTTATTTATTAATTGCTGCCAACCAGATGATCCATTATATGCATGTACTTATTCAAAAAGATTTTATTTGTTCTGTTTAGTTTTTTTTTTTTAAATTTAAATTAAACCTTTGATCTTCGCTGTAACTGACGCATACATTAACATGTCAAAATTGGTTGCAAGCCTTCAGGCGCCTAGTTGATCAGTTGATCATAACTGCATTTTGGGCACAAGAATGCAGCCAAATTAAGCAATCAAGGCTCCGATTGTTGTGACAGCCACACAGCCTGCTAATCAAGCCCGAATATGCTATTTAGTGGACACGTTGTGGTGGCAGTTGCCGAGTTAATTGCTTAATCTGGCTGAGGTCTTCCTTCTGCCTCATGATGCCTTCTGCTGCCTGGCGCTGCGTACTGAGGCGGATGCGAGAAGATGTCGAGGATTTACGGTTTCTGGGCCAAGTCAACGCCTTTGAGGCCTCTAATCAGCGAAAACACGACAGTCATATGGATGAATGATTTCCATGCCAAGTGGTTGTGGCACAATTCAAAGGAAAACTCTGTCGCGCGCTCAAGCTCTGGCTTGTTTTTCCACATCAGCGAAGTAAGTATAATAATATTGGGAAATGGCTGAAATAATTCATTTGTTCCTTGCTTTAATTGGAAAACTTTGAGTGTATGTGTGTGTTTACTTAGGTATAGGTGTGAATGACAATATATTGCCATTTATTGCAGTTTGTTTAAGTGCTTTGCGAAATTATTCGAAATTATTGTGGAGCTTCGGATGGTGAACAAATCTATAAATACGAGTATAATGTGAATATGCACGATACTTGAATCAGTTAAGGGGTTATAAAGAGTTTTAATGAGATGTCTTGCATAGTATACAATTTTAGACTTATTATGAGTTTCCTAAGACTAAAATCCTAAATCTATATTAATGTTAATAAATGAGAACAAGCACCTTAAATAACATATGGGTAATTCTCCCATGTCGAATGCGACATTCGTACGCATTCAAAGGGAAATAAAACATATACCAAAACATTATTTTGTTGTGACAAAAGGTGAAACTCTTACTTAGCACTATTATTGGTGTAAATGTTGATTTTGGGTAATTGTTGGTTTTCAAGATAATTTAAAAAAACCAAGGCATTCGCACGCGACTCAAATAGAAGTCGTTTTTTGGCGACGAGTTCTAACACTGATTCCGGCAAAACGTGAACGAATGTTTTAATGCAATTAAACTTAAAATGTAATGCATTTATTTATCTTAAAAATGTGTTTTGTTTGATTTACAAATATTAGGTTTTTTTTTTAAAAATTTGATTTGAATCACTGTCGCACGCGACATTTTGTTCTACAATATCAGGCATGCCACATAAATCTCTTTCACTTGAGTTTCACGTCAATTTCATTTCTCCGTGCCACAGTCTCAATCACCTGCACAATTTTTGGTGAAACGAAATCATCGCTCAATTCACTGGTGTCCGATGCCATGAGAATAATGTCACATTTTTTTGTCCGAATTTCAAAATTAAGAGTTGTCAAGTAACTTTTATTATTTGTCGCGCCAATAACTTTTAAATTTTTTTAGGCTATACAATATCAATTATTAAATAAATAAATTAAATAATATTAATTAAAGAAGAAATAAAATAAAAACCTACTTTTCAGCAATAATAAACTTACAAAAATTGCTAAACAAACCCTTGGGAAATTTAATCTGAGAAGGGGCCAACCCTTAGCAGCCTAGTACGAAAAGGTTGATGAACATGCTTAAAAACCTAAATCACACGAATTTCTGTGGCACGGAGAAATTTTCGAAGTGGAATTGCTTTTTTCTGAAATCACTTTCACTAGTGTTTTTTGTGGCATGCCTGTATATTTATATTGTTTCTGTCTCTCTTTTTTTTAAAAATTATATATCGAAACAGCTCTAAAAACTTATTTTAAATTAAACTTTAAATATATTTCTATGTATTACAATGGTTTATGCTACAATCTTACTGACTTACTTAGTATAATCGATAGAATTCAAACGGTTCATTTTGGAAATAAATTTTTAAGAAAATGGGCCAAAATATAGGAAAAGTGAATTTATTCCAATGTATACTCTATATGTTCATCCTACTGAATACTTTTTAGCGTATAAATAACTTGAATACATTTTTGGAAGAAAATTTCCCAAGATGTAAGTTTTTGATCAAATTTACGTTTTTGGCCTCGGTTGACATTTCTGTGGAAATGCCCATATATTGAAATTTCACTAATTTTATTAGATTGGAAATTTTGGTTAAATAACAATTTATTTTAAATTTTATTAAGTTGTTCGCTTCTCTTCGATAATGCACTCTGTGCAATCTGGATCGACCCCGTAATTTCCAATTCTCCAGTGCCCTGGTACGGCCACTGGATTGGCTATATAAAGAAAATATTTAATTGAATTACTCTTAATTTAATAGCAGTTTAATAGATATTATTATGACACTTACCACGGGCCAAAGCCAAAAGGGCGAGCACACAAATAGCCACAAAAGAGATGAACTGCATGATTGTTGATTGCTGATTGTTCTACAAAGGCTTGAGTGGAACTGATGCTGTTCTGAGGTTAAAATGTTCCTTGTATTCAAAATATCTGCAAACAGCAAATACATCGCTTATTAAACACAGGAAACACAGCGACTTTACTCGTATTTACTGCTGTTCATTATGTTTTTTTGAAAATACGTGCAATGTTATTATATCTTTGGCATTCTCAAGATAAATATTAAGTTCGATGCAAATGCCGTGTACAACAAAAGAGAAAATTCGAACTGCACAACTGTTAAACTTTAAGTAACTTAAACTTACTTAATGATATAACTTTAAAATAAATAAAACGAGAAACTAACGGGGACGTGTTATTATATCGACAAAAAGCTAAATTTACAGGAGAGAGTATTTTAGAATTCGTTAAGTGGATTTCTTCATGTCTCGTGTCGCTTACGTTATAATTGACATGCCAATATCTCCGTTAATATAAACAATTTAAGTTTTATAATTTGGGTGTAGATTCTGTTGGTACTCGACTGTCGGAGACCCCGTAATTACTATGGAAAAAAAGTTTCATACTAAGACTTGATTTTCTACTGATCATTCCTATGGCAGCTATATGATATAGTGGTCCGATTCCAACAAAATTTGGTCAGGATGTTTGGGACTATTTTACATGCATATTCTGTCAGTTTGGTTGAAATATCTCAAACAGCGAAAAAGTTTTCCATACTAAGACTTGATTTTCAACTGATTGTTCCTATGGGAGCTATATGATATAGTGGTCCGATCCAAAATCTAAAACAAACTCGATCTGCTTGCAATACAGACGAACCTACATACCAAGTTTGGAGTCTCTAGCTCTTATAGTCTCTGAGATCTAGGCGCTCATACAGACGCACAGACGGACGGACGGACAGACTGACATGGCTATATCGACTCGGCTGTTGATGCTGATTAAGAATATATACACTTTATGGGGTCTGCCACGCCTCCTTCTGCCTGTTACGCACTTTTTTTTTGGGACAAAGCTAATAGACCCCTTTACTTTTTTAAAGTACGGGGTCTAAAAACAAATTTCGGAAAAAATGTCGCTTAGGTTATATCCGCAAAAAGGGCTCGATATGTGTGCATTTAATGTATGGGAATTCATTAAAATTGACTTAAGTTCATTTTTAATTTCGGGATTCTTTTGTCATTATGTCCTAATTATAACTATATAGTATACAATAAATATGTATTAAATCTAAAAAGGGTATAACATATTGGTAATTTTATATATGTATTGGCCTAATTTTCAATACCTTTTCAAAATATAAGAGTTTATGGCAATACTTTCTAGGTAAATTTATTTATTTGTGAATTGTCTAATTTAATTTTAATGATTTAATGAATAACTGTTATATTAATAATTACAGTAATTATTGATTAAATCTAAAATGGGAAATATATTTTTAATTACAATATTTTAGTTTCAAAACCCTATACCATTTTTGCATTCTGTTTATAATCAGAATAATACATCATTATTATTGGGAGACAATTTTGTAAAAACATAATTGCATAGTAAATAGGGTTTTTTAGCTATTTAGATTTGGGAATTTACTGGAATTCTTTTAATGACTCTTTGTTCAAATTTATTTTGGGAATGCCAGTTATGATTATTACCATTTACCAATAATTATTGGTTAAATCTAAATGGGAATTCCTATTAAATAATGTCGTCCGTAAAAGTTTGGGGATTTTTTTCTTTGATTTGCAGCTGCAGTTTTTCCATTCATGCAATTATGCAAATGCTTGTTGTTGTTGTTGTTGTTGCTGCATCTGACAACATTCAAATTGGATAGCACTCAATCAACATGCATCGAATTCAAATATGAGGCGTACGTATGTCTGTGTGTGTGTGTGTGTGTGTGTGTGTGTGTGTGTGTGTGTGTGTGTGTGTGGGTCGAAAGGACGTTTTAGTAGGTTGGCAGAATGTCTATGCAAGTGACCTCATTTGAATTGCATTTTCCTGTGTGAAATGCGAAAGCTTAACGTTTATCAGTTGTTGCCAGAAGACAGCTGACGGCGTTTGTTCGTTTGTCGTGTCTGCCAGTCTGACTGTCTGACAATGTATATGGGATAATCGCCAGACATTATGCCGTCTGTCCAATTGTCAGTCAAGTTGTTTACTTGCATCCCCCATTTTCTGCAGCAAGACAGGCTAAGCACATTTCAGTGATTAGCAATACTGTCGGTCTCCTTCTACTCTTCTAACTGCGTTTCTGGTGTCCTTCTTCATCAAGTGACATCAATTGGCATTGGGATGAAGCTGATTGACCTGAATGGAATGTTTAATACTGGCGCATGGAATTGCAAATGATTCTGAGTGCCGATAACTGAGAGCACAGAACACTTTATTAAGGTGTCAAACCCAGTTGCAAATTTAAAACTGTCTTTTATGTGGAGATCCAGCATTGTATTTCATATATTGCCCAGACCATGTGATTCTCAATTTAAGAATGCATGTCAAATCAAAGCACAAATGAAAATACAATATATTTATATGTGAATCTCCATTATATGGCATTTTATCATTATGGGTTATTGGATTAGATTCAGAGGAAATACGGTGATGTGGAGGAGTCTGAGCGGGAAAAGACTGGCAATTAATTAAATTCACAAATTGCTCAATTTGTTATTAGAGCAAGAGAGAGAGAGAGAGCTATGATTCAACTCAACTTATTGCAGTTAGTAAATGAATACACATTAAAATGTAAATAATATTTGGCTAAAGTTAATTGCAATGTTTAACCAACCGCAAACACAGCAATAGAAGAACAACAACAACAGCAGATGCCCAACAAAATTTCAACTTTAAACGAACCGGAAATGCGAATTAATAATGACATCATTAATCATGAGTTGCCGTAAATACTCTCTTTTCCTCTTCTACTTTTCCTTCTCCGTTTCTTTATTTTCTTCCTTCAGTTTTAGTTACAATAGTGACCTTACTTAACTCTTAGTCTGCGTGATTGTTGTTGTTGTTCCTTTAGTCGTTACTTTGGGTTAACTGTTTTCAAAATATTTGTTTAAAAAAATTATTTTTAATTTTATTCAGAGGCTACCACGTTTATTACAAAAATTTAGGCATCACTTTTCTTTGTTTTTGCGGGAGTTTTGTAATTCGGAATGATTTTCTTTTGCTTTTTTGTATTTGTTAATTAATAAACGAATTCCCGATTGGTGCCTATTTTATTTGCCTCAGTGGATAGGGATTTTTTAAAACTTTAGAATATAAAGACGTCGACTCCAAAACAGCATAAGTTCCACTCAAGTTTTCGTATAACAAACCACAATCATGAAGTTCTTATCTTTTCTCACTACCTGTGTGTTCGCTCTTTTGGCTTTAGACCGTGGTAAGTGTCATAATAATATCTATCATGTTATACAATTAAAAAAACCAAATATTTTCTTTATATAGCCAATCCAGTGGCCGAACCGTTGGCCGATTCTGGAAATGTCCTGATCAAGGGAGACTGCAAAGTGTGCCAAATTAAATCCTGATTGGTTTCTATCACTCTGCTGCTCAACTTACACAATTTAGTTACTGATACATTTATGACGACATTGCCAATAAAAAATATTTCCAATCTTATCAAACAGTTATATAGTTTTTTTTATTTTCGATGATAATTTTCGAGTTGATTGAGCCAGGTCCGTCTGCCTGTCCGTCCGTCTGTTTGAACGCGTCGATCTCAGAGACTATAATAGCTAGAGACTTCAAATTTGGGATATCGGACGCAGATCAAGTTTGTTTTTAAATTTGGATCGGACCACTATATCATATAGCTGCCATAGGAACGATCAGTCGAAAATCAAGTCTCAGTATGGAAAACTATTTTGTTGTTTGAGATAACTGAACCAAACTGACAGAATATGCATATGGGATGGACCCATACATTTTGACCAAATTTGGTTAATATCTGACTACTAAATAATACAGAAAATTCGAGCTGCGTTTAATATTTATGTTTTATATATTTACATACATATAACTAATTCTATTATTAATGGAGACTGGCACGGGGTATCTAACAGTCGAGCAAACTCGACTGCAGCCGCGTCCACTTGCTTATCTCCTGCCCATCAAAAGCTTTTGTCGTTGTCTCTTATCACCTTGTTGGTCTGGCATATCAATCACAGTGAAACTTCGTTAGCTGGTCCCATTAAATTCAAGTGCTTCCGAGTCACCGTTAACATGTCTAACAACTATAAATGCGATCACTTACAGCTCATAATCAATGACTTACAAGCAACAACAAAAATAACAACAACAACAACAAGAACAACATCAATGAAATGTTGTCCTCAAAAGTTTGTCCTATATTTTCTTTCAGTTTATGCCGTAAGTTGCTGCCTCGAACCCAATAAAAAGTTTTGCCATTTGAATGGCACAGCAGCTGGTCATAACTATGCCCGCTCCTTCATAGCCTTCATATTCCCCTTGCTGCAGGATTTCCGATGTCGAATGAAACTCAGGCAATGAAATTGAACAGAAAATGTATTGTACTCGTATTACGTGTATTTATGGGCCAATTGATTGATGGCCAACCATTTAGGGCTTGTTCTGTTGCTGACGCTCGGCCAGCAGACCCTTGACCAGGTTGACCAGCATCTCCAAGCCCTCCTGATTGGATGCCTTGTAGTAGGGCAGTGCCTGAAGGCGCAGCAGCCATTGTGTCAACTTTGGATATTTGTCGGCATCGATGGGGGCAAAGGCGGCCGCCGTTGAGACCGTTGCAACACTGCACAAATCCCCAATGGTCAGCTCCGAGCCAGCTAAGTATGGTCCCGTGGTCAGACAGTGTTCCAGGCCGTCGTAGGCCTTCTGCATGTAGGTGACACGATCTTCGGGCACCTCGGAGACACCAAAGTAGATGATCGGCTCCACAATAAAACGCACGCGTGGAAACAAATGTCCGCAATCATAAAAGAGACGTGCATCCACCAAGCGACGCTTTACAGGATCTTTGGGATACAGAGAATCATTCTCTCCAGCATATTTATCCGCCAGATAACTGCAGATCACATGGGAATCGCTCACAACGGTGCCATTATCATCCAGCACTGGAATCGTGTGCTGCGGATTCAGTTTTAGGAACTCGGGCGTCATATGCTCACCAGCCTTAACATTGACAAGGCTGCAAAAAGATTGATAGATACAAATAGAGTGAGAAACAGTATGAGTGGTTAAACAAGGAAAATACATAGTCGATTTCCTGACTAAAGTCAATTTTAAAAATATAAATTGTAGTATTATTTATTGCAGCTGCCTGCAAATTTAAAACAGCCACAAATACGGCTTTATATCCGATCCTGATGCGATAAAGTGGTATAATTGACATTAATAAAAGGAATTGTTCAGCACTATAAATATTGTTTTATCTTAAGTGACGGAAATCGTGGACCCCTCATAAATCCAAGGAATCGTTAATAAAGTTTTTTCTACTTATTTCGCTTATAGATTTAAGGATAATGTATAGTATTAAATTATGTAAGAATAAACCTTATGCTAGGGATTTCGAATTCACAATAATTATGTAAATAATTTTAAACCCATGACCCACACAAACAAATGAATGGGAATGCAACAATGTTAAGATTGAATTCCCATATAAAGTGCAAAGACGTCAATTTTGCTTATGGGTATTTCCATTCTCATAGGACCAAGGTACTATATAAGGTGCTGATTCCCTAAGATCATCAGTTTATCACAAGTCTTTGCAGAACTATCAACAATCATGCAGCTCTTATCTTTTGTCCCCATCTTTGTGTTCGGTCTCTTGCAAAAATTGCCATATTGACACACGCGAAAAGAACTAAGAACTATGAACTTGAAGAAATCAGACCAATCTGCCTACTCAATATTTATGATTACAAAGCGCTTAAAATCAGAACTCGTGTTTCAATAAAAATAAAAAAGCATTGAAAAAATAGTTCTCAATTCTTAATGAATCTATTACATTTTCAGAGATACAACGATGGCCATAAGTATTTTGACACCACTTAAAGTTAATTCTACTCATAATTTGATCTTCATGCAAAGTTTGGCATCAATAGAAAGGTCATTCGAATTCCTTTCCGTTACCCATTAGGTGCCCATTGTATTTTTCGAATCTTTGTAAACGTCTACTTTGTAAACGTCAACTTTTTCCTCAGTCTCAATCAAAACATGTTTTAATGCAAAAAGTTTCTTCTTCTAACAGTGACTGCAAAGATTTTTTTTTCAAAAATCTCTTTGCTAGTATTTTTATACCCGTTACTTATTAAAAATAAGTAAAAGGGGATATTGTATTCGTTGCAATGTATGTAACAGGGAGAAGGAAGCATCTCCGACCCTATAAAGTATATATATTCTTGATCAGCATCAACAGCCGAGTCGATATAGCCATGTCCGTCTGTCCGTCTGTGTGAGTTCATAGATCTCAGAGACTATAAGAGCTAGAGCAACCAAATTTGGCACACAGATTTCTATAAACCCCACGCAGGTCAAGTTTGTTTCAAAATTTTGCCACGCCCCTTTCCGCCTCTGTAAACATGTTTTAATGCAAAAAGTTTCTTCTTCTAACAGTGACTGCAAAGATTTTTTTTTCAAAAATCTCTTTGCTAGTATTTTTATACCCGTTACTTATTAAAAATAAGTAAAAGGGGATATTGTATTCGTTGCAATGTATGTAACAGGGAGAAGAAAGCATCTCCGACCCTATAAAGTATATATATTCTTGATCAGCATCAACAGCCGAGTCGATATAGCCATGTCCGTCTGTCCGTCTGTGTGAGTTCATAGATCTCAGAGACTATAAGAGCTAGAGCAACCAAATTTGGCACACAGATTTCTATAAACCCCACGCAGGTCAAGTTTGTTTCAAAATTTTGCCACGCCCCTTTCCGCCTCTGTAAATCGCGAAAATCCACCACACGCACAGTTTTCAAGATATTATGTTTTTTTAAACGGTGAACGTTAGCTACTGTTATTACCTATCATCCTATTAAATCCCAAAAAGATCGGACAAACAGAAAGGTGGTACTGGCTGATTAAAGCTTTTAAGCAATTAAAATGCCTAAAAGCATGCAATAACAAAATTTTAATTTGTTTATGTAAGTAACGGGTATCCTATAGTCGGGAGCTCGACTATAGCCTTTCCCACTTGTTTTTTTATAATATTTTGAAAATGACAAAAAAGACACTTTTCCTCATTTTCATCCAAAATGGGCCTTTTTTGCCAAGAAAGTTTACACATAAGATTAATTATTGTGCCAGAGCTCAATCAGAGACTAGCATAAGATTAAACTGTACTTGTACTTTCTAACCAAATTATCAAAATAAATACACAAATGCAATATATGTGCAAATGTGCCTGTGTACTAAACGACTAGTGGGTATAAACAGTCAACGGGACGAGTTTTTGGCTTAACCGGTTTTCAAGTTTCTGCTTGCACAGTTTGCTTTAACTTTATTAACATAATTCTTTTTCGGTTTCGCATTTTTTCTTGCTGTTTATCTTATCACAGCGACAAATAACAAACAGATTTGAAATCATCATTTCATTGCATCTACAATTTTGAAAGAGTATTCAAGCTTCGGCTTGACTTACCGCAAGTCCAAGTCGACATCTAAGGCGGCGGCTGTCAGCATAACAGCACGACATGGTGGACTGCGTGGTGCAAAGTAGAGAACTGGCTTGTTGGGCATTCTATTGGTAAAAGTCAAAGTTTCTTTCAGAGATAATGTTTCAGGTTAATTGGCGTTGTGCATTAGCGCACAACAACAAACAAAGAAAGCAGCAACAAACAAAAATTGACTTTAACTTAATCGTGTTTTATTATTAATTGCCGGTCTGAGAGCAAACGCGACCTGCACAGCTGGAATACGAAAAGCTAATGAGAAGAGAAAGCTGCGTAATTCCGATCACAATGAGGCAGCTTTAAGCTTTAATTATCGATTGAATTTCGCTGCCTGTCCAAAAGTATGCCTTAAATATTTAATGAACAGCTGTTGATAGACATTAAAGCACCGTTGCACACTGGTTCCTGTTGTATGGGGAAGGCGGCCAAAAATACTTCTAGTAGAGATAGAAGCTTGAAACTTAACACAAAATTTTTTTAAATTTATAGTAAGATTATGTATAAAAATCAGCCGGATCGGACCACCATATCATATAGCTGTCATATGAACTATCGGTCTGAAATCAGGTGTTTGTATGAAAAACTTTTTTGTTGTTTGAGACATCTGAACCAAACTTACAGAATTTGCATGTGGTATGGTCCAATACATCCTGACCAAATTTGGTTGAAATCGGACCACTATATCATATCATTATGCTGCCATAGGAACGATCAGTCGAAAATCAAGTCTTAGTATGAACCACTTTTTTGTTGTTTGAGATATCTCAACCAAACTGACACAATTGGCATATAGTATGGCTTCATGCATCCTGACCAAATTTGGTCGAAGTCAGACGACTATATCATATAGCTGCCATAGGAAATACATGTGCTTTTTTAAAGTTGAGGTTAGATTACATTTTTGTATATAGCAAGAGCCTCGGCGCCTATTGGCACTTGAAATCAACATCACATAATCTTCAAATGTTAATTCATAATATACAAAAATATTTTTTGATTGCTGACTTTTGCTTCATAACGAAAGCTCTAACGATACACAGAAAAGACAAACACAGAACGTCTAAAATAACGTACTTAAGACAATACCAATTTACACAAAACACAGCAGGAAGTACATATACTTTTTGTTGTATAAATATAGATAATACCTTTATTTATAAAATGAAACCCTTCCATTGCACAATAACTTTGTTTTTAATGGGTTCTTAATTTTTTTATTGACAGCTCTACTTGCAAGTTACTCACGCTGCAATGCCAAAATAATTTATGTTGTCTCTTTTGATGCTATTCTTGAAGAGGACAGCTAGATCAGAACAAAAACAAGAATACAGTTTAATAGCTAGACCAACTCTAAAACAGTGTTGACATATTTAAAGTCAAAATTTTAACTTGGACTTTTTTATTTTTGGCCTATGGGAGGAACCACTGTGCGTTGGTCAGAGTGAAATGACCTAAGCTGCAGACTTATGGAGTCCCTGTACTTGTTCCGTAAAAAATAAAATATTTGAAATAATCAGGGTTTTTTTTTAAATTTGTTTTTCCGATCATTAAATAAATCAACTACTAAAAATACTGAAACAGCTTCAAAAATCACGATATTTGAGTTAATTTAATGTGAGAGTAAAACAAATTTTATTTGCTTATTATATGGAGGAACTTAAATTTTAAATTTGGTGTCTTTAGCTCTTATAGTCTCTGAAATCTATAAAGGACATTCCGGATATCTAATAATATCTGTTACGACTCCTTGTACAGGGTCTAACATGGGATTCGCAGATAAATCGAAAAAGAACAGATAATTGAAATATTTTGATTTGAAGTATAAAACAGCAAGACTAATATTGAGACTCAGATACAATTCCGAATCTTAATTTACAAAATTAATAAACACTTTTTTCTTTGTACATGGTCTAACAAGGGATTCGTAGAAAAAATTAAAATATTTTGATTCGAAATGTAAAGCAGCATGACTAAGATTCAGATACAGATTCAATTCCGAGTATTCATTTGAACCAAATTATTGGCACAAGCGTAAATTGGCTGATGAATTAATTTACTTATGTGTTAATTCAATTAGTGTCAACTTGGGGCTGATGTTGCTCCAAGGGACACAGGACAAACTTTTCCCTTTGTTGTTGCTGCTGATTTTCTGCTGCTTTTGCTTTTTTGTTCAAATGTTGCCTGGATAATGGCCGGCATATTGAAATCGCATCTGATTTTCACGTCAGAGAATCCCTCTAGGCAGCCCTTTTTAACAGGTGCAAGTATTAAATTTTTAAGCGGATTTGGGCATTAGTTAATGGCTGAGCCGAAAAACGCTCGCGGCGTGTTTTTGTTAAATTAAAGTGAACTTTAATTGGATTTTTAGCGAGCTCGGCGAGGTCGAAATTCTGTTGTTGGAATGCAGGTCGATAGCTTTCAACTTGAACTCCCAACCAAGTGCGACGGAATGAGTCTAGAATTCCAGCTCAGCTTCGATTCGCACTCAAAGTGCTGCTCACGTCGAGAGTCCTTAAATATTTGGTCACGCGCTCCAGCGAAATGGAAATACCAAAACCAGAGCCGTAGCAGGAGTCGAAGTCGAAGTCGAGAAGGAAGGCGACAAGTGGCACGTTGGCATGCAGGTGAGTCCTTGTTGCCAGGTGAGGGGCATAGGAGGGATGACAGACGCTTTTTGCTGACAAAATTCGGTAAAAGCAATTTACAGTTATTAAAGCTTTTAGTGCGATCAAAAGCGACCTCGTTTGTCCTCAAGTCTTGGGCATTAAATTTAATATCGTAATTGAGTAATTTCTCTCCAACACAAACTGGATGGCAACTGTGTCAGGTGGGAAGAGCGAAGGGGAGGGAGCTGACTCAAATTGTCTGCTGAAAAGCATTGACTAATTGATTGCCATTTGACGAGTGGCATTTATCCTCATAACTTAGTTTTGCGCGTTTTAATTGAAATCACAGACAGTCAGGCAACAATGCCAAAGGGAGGGACGGGACGGAAGGTGGGGTATCCCTTAAAGCCCAAAAGCGTGTGAGATTAATTGGAGTAGAAGGCTGGCACAAGGACTCAAGGACACAAGGACATGTACAGCGACACGGATACGCACTTGAAGCATGTTGAGTGAATGCTGCCGCTGGCATTGTCAGACCTCAAGTGGAAAATCCAGTGTTATTAATGGATGTGCCAGGACAACACCCAGGGCCAGGACCAGGGCCAGGACCAGGATCAGGGCTGGGGGCCATGAAAGGCGTATATATGGTATAGTATAGTGAGTGCCATAGTCTGCTGAGCGTCAATCGTTTTGAGTTTCCGTATAGCAATCGCATTGCCAACATAAATATTACTTAATTTCTTTGTTTCTCTCGCAATCTCTACCCTCAATTCTCTCTTTCTCTGGCTTGCGATTAATAACAATTAAATGCCATTTTCTTTTTTTTTTTTTGCTAATTGCTGGCAGTTCGTGTGGCTTTAAAGCATCTGTGCCAGTTGCCCGCACAAAACAATGCCAAGGACACAGGACACAGGACAAACTCACATAATAGAAATAAACTCGTGCCAGCAGACAAGAGTGCTTAAGACCATCAGATAAAGACAATGAAGATGTCTCTCTCTCACTCTTTGTATAATGCGCTCTACCCTCTCTGTCTCGCTCTCTCTCACTCTCTCTCTCTCTCTTTCTCCGTTAGGCCGTCTTTGTTTTTATTGAAAATGAACTGGAACGAAATTGTCAAGGGAAGGGGCTGGAATTGCGTGGCTTGGGAGGATTGTGAATACTATATTATATAAATCGTTGGCCAAATTAAAAGTGACGTGCCATTACTTACTATAGATATAGATATGACCAAAATCCAAGTTGCCAAGTAGCCAAGTCGAATAAGGCCTGGGCTGTTGGCCAATGGGAGCAATGGCATGCAAATGAAATGGGCCCAAATAACAACGTCAACTTAAAGCATTCTTTAAATGCCTCAGTCAACTGAAAGCACTCACGAATGGAGGGCGTGTCACAACAAATTTAGTTCTGTGGGTCCTTTGATAATTTTCAATAATGATTAGCTTTATTTAATGCTTCAATTCAGCTGAAATAAAACAAAGTTAGCTTTTAAATAAGTAAAGTGAAATACATAAAAGATTCTTGGGCTTCTTAACAAAATTTGTAGGCTTCTTTATTGCATTGTTGTAGATTTTAGACTTGTAATGTTTTCGAAATTCTTAGAATAAGTAAATGGCAAAAAATTTGTTGTTTAGAAAATGTAGTTAGCTTGTTTTCTTATAACTCAAAGGTTTCTTTTCCTGAAATCAAACTAAAATTCTTATTAAGTTATATTAAATTTGTTTAATTCCAGAGCAGAGCATGTTTATATTAGCATACAGAGGAACCTTTTTGGATGGCAGATTGGGCTTTTCAGAGGCCAAAGGTCTCCCATCTGTCCGTCTGTCCGTCTGTCGCTGTCCATCAATGCCAGCTGTGCGTCCGTCTGACCTCATGACTTGACATGGCTTTGGCATCGGGAATTTCTTCAGTTTCAGTTTTCAACATCCTCTTGTTTTTTTTTTCACTTTTCACTCGAGTGGAATGAAATGCCTTCAAGGCAGACTTTAATTTACTTGACGTTTTTGGTTGCCATTACCGTTATCGTACAAGCATTTTCCACTTTGATGTCATTTTATTGAACTTTATTGAAGCATAAAAATGCCAAAATACAATTTGCTCTGCATTCAGAAGGCCCAGTCCTGATTGCAGGTGATGTTTTGCCAAGGCAAATGCACAACATGCGTTTCATATGCTCGTTTTTATATGTCTCCTTCGCTCCTCCCTCGATGAATATGGATTTTTAGGGCTTTTCGAATATGTATTCTAATGTACAACGAGGTGTATTCGTGTATTCGCGATGCTGTTGCTGTGGCTCCTCTGGGCAGGACCGAATAGGACAGGACAGGACATTTTATTGGTTTTGTTTTGATGGCGACTGTCGGCACTCAGCCTGACTGTTGTTGATGGATTAGCGACCGTAAGCAGAACAGCTAACCCAACATCCTCAACCAACCCGCTCCATTAACTATTCAGGGTCTGCTCAATGCATCATCAAATGGACAGGCACGAGGAAGGCTCGGCTCAGCTCGGCAAAGCAGCAGCTTGACAGCCAGCAACAACAACTGACATGGCGCATTTCCCTCTCAGTCTTAGTCACCGTCCCAGTCCCAAAAGGCATTAGATTACATTGTTTTTTATACGCAAACAGAGCATGCCATTAGGCAGTCTACCAATTGGGAAATCCCTTGACTTTTGCTTTTCCAATTGATGTGCTCAACAAGTTGTAATTTTCTCAAAATATAAACTCTTTAGGTCTACGAAGAAGTCTACAGTTTGATGGGAAATCTATGTCGACAATCGCTGAGTACTGTATCTAGTCTCTACTTTATCTAGTCTCTACTGTATCTAGTCTATGAAAGCAACAAATATTATAGAAATTTACATCTGACTACATATTTGATTTACATATATTCTATTAATTTAATTTTTAGTGTGGCCGAATCCCTCTGCAGCTAGCGCTTTATTTTTTAATTGTTAGTTTTAGTATTTAAGCTTAGCTATCAATGTTAATAAATAACTAAATAAATTTTCAAAATAATTAAGTTTTGTATTATGGAGAAGATATGGACGTACATAATATAACATAATAATGCAAGGCATTTCCCAGTTTATATATATTTACACCCACGACAACAAAAAAAAGGAATTTCCAGGTTTGCAGTTTGCAAAGACGTCATAATTGTTTTTTGGGTATTTCCATTTGCATAGGACCAAGGGACTATATAAGGTATTGATTCCCTAAGATCATCAGTTTATCACAAGCCTTTGCAGAACTATCAACAATCATGAAGCTCTTCTCCTTTGGCCCCATCTTTGTGTTCGGTCTATTGGCCTTCGCCAGTGGTAAGTACTAAAATAATTAGACGTTCATAAATATTATAAACTAACTACAATTAAATGTTAAATGATAATCACAATACGAATTTAAAAAAATTTATAATTATCACACTAAAATTATTATATTTGTTGAATTGATTTACAATAAAAACTGATCATACTAAACTTATTGCTAAATTGCTAAAAAGTTGCGAGTTGTTGATTTATGCTTGTGCAATTACTCATACGCACTGTGTACTAGCAGCTGGTAGATCGAACAACTTTAGCAGCAACAGCAGCAGCAAGGTTCACAAAATCATAAAAACTTAAATGAGCTCATTCAACATTATTTCAATTTAAATTTAATAAATTTTATTTATTGTAGTGATACAAAATAAATACATCTAATTAATATGTGAATATAATATGTGACTCATCTCAGTTTCTAAAGGAATCACCAAGAGGTTATTATTGTGAATTTCCAGTAGCATAGGACTAAGTCACTATATTTGGTGAATGCTGACTCCTTAATACCATCAGGTATAGACCAGACTTCGAATCAATCATGACTTTTGTCAGTCAAGTATTATAATAATTAACTGATATTTTTAAGCAGCCAATGCTCTGCCTTGTTCCCCTAGTTACTACTTCAATTTTGATAATCGTTCTTTTAAGGACATGCATAAACTGCTCGAGAAATCAATTTAATTTGTTGTCCCACAATTTATGTACACAAAATAAACATTGGAATTAAGCAACAATGAAAGCTAATGGATTTTATATAGTTATCGTGACAAAATTAGAATTTAGAAACATTTAAACCTTTTTGATTTGTAGAACAAGAGAGTGAGTGAGTGAAATAAAGAATGTGACAGAAATACTCAGCTTAAGAGAGGGAGGAATAACATCCCCTGTTGGACGAAATGCTAATGCTCAAGCACAAATGATTCTTAAAGCTCTTACCGTTGTTGTTGTTGTGTTTGCTACCTAATCGTGTTTAATTTGCTGCTGACGAACGAAGACACCTGCGTTCCAGCTGCGCACAGTTGGGCCGAGCTTTTGGATACGAGGTGGAGTTGGAGTTAGGTTGCGATTGCCAAAAGTTCGTTGGCTCGTGATGGCAAACAGCGAGTGGCAAAGGGAAAGGGAGCATTGAACGGAGTAACTTGCGCTTTTGTTGCTTGAGTTGTCTTAACGAAGTCTTTTATGAAAATGCTAATGAAAACTTTGAACAATTCGATGCTTTAAATTATTTTCACAATTACCATCATAATATTGTAATAATTATGATTTAAATTGTGTGGCTTTAATGATGTGGCCTGGAATGTTATGCCATCTCTCAGTTACAGTTCATAAATCTTCCTACCTAATTTGCGACAATGGCGCACAAGAGCATTAAATCCTTGTTAGTAAGACTTACAAGAGTACGTATGTGTTTGGATGTGTGTGTGTGTGTGTGTGACAGGACTAAACAAATGTTTGCTGCCTGAAAGGGTTGTTTTGTCATACAAATGTCATAAGAGACCATAAAAAGTATGCGCGTAACTTGCATCATACCTTTAAATCTTTCATTTGTACTGTGAGCCAAATGTTTATCCAGTCATCAGCCAAGGTTAAGCAATGGCAGACCACGTTGATGGCAATAAATAATTAAGGTAATGAGAATTTGATGCTTAATTTAATGCACGTCAAATTATTAAAGGGGCCATGCTGTGCATTTTAAATGCGCGCCAATTGCAAAGGCAACGGAATGGTAACGGAACGGAATGAAACGCTGCCAACTATTGAGCGGCAACAAAATGAAAGCTCTCTCGCACTCTCACTCTCGCTCATCCTGACGATGCTGCCCGGGATTGACACACATTGCAGGCAAACAGCAGCAGCAGCAGCAACAGCAGCAACAACAACAACAATAATAAATGTTTCTAAAGCCGTTGAATCGCTAGCTCGCATTGTTTATCTTATCAGCAAGCAGATGGCCAAATAGAAGTGTTTACTTAGCAATGCTAACCGCTAGATATTAATTGCCTGCACTTGATATTTTAGCAGTTCATAAAACTAACAAACAGCAACAGCCACATCCACAATTTAAAAACACTTCATTTTGTTTATACTCGTATCAGGGAAATAGCCAACTTTTTGTGGCACGCGCAACAGTTTTAATAGCTGCTGCAACATTTTGTTGGCCTAGCAACATGAATGGTCTGTGTCTGTGTCTGTGTCGCGCTACAAGTGTCCCTGTCGCAACATAGACCCCGCACACACTGACACCCCCCGCTACTTTTATACCAATAGCTAACATACTAACATACTTTCTCTCCTTCTCCCACTCCCACACTTGCTTAGCTAAGAGTTTTCGCTCTGTTTCGTTTCCATTTCGTTTCGCTCACTGGAGCTTTTGTTAAGTTTCCCGAGTGGCTTTCATTTCATTTCATTTCGTTGTCATTTCAGTTCCTCGTTGTAGTTCAAAGCGTTCGGTGCGCAAAGCGGTAAAAACAGAGAAACCAAGAAATAAAACAAAAAATCATTTGAAATTGAGCTGAATGCGAAACGTGCGCGAAGTGAACAGCAGCCATTGGCCAACTGAGTGAAGTGTAAATAAATGAAACCTCCCACTGCCTCCCTTCTAACTCCCACACACAAACACGCACACACACGCACTAACAAACACTAGTAATCACACGCATGTAGCGTGCAGTGACAGTGTGTGTGTGTGTGTGTGTGTGTGTTTCATCTTCAACTGTTTATGTTTGGAATTGTGTTGTTGTTGTGTGTGTTCTCGGATCGCTGGCGCTGTCAACCCCTGGTTATCCCCATCTACCTCTACCTTATCCCCCTCCCACCTAACGCCCAGGACAGGTGTTATCCATTAGATCGTAATATGCTTAATTTGCATGTGTGCTTTTTCCATTACATTTAGTTATTATTTGTCTCTCCTTTAATGGATTGCAACATTGCAGCAGTTCCCAGAGTTCATTTGCACTTATTACTGACCTGCAACCCCACCTCCATTCCAACATCAACACTTCCACATCCGCTTACGTATTCGCGTTCGCATCCGCATCCGCAATGGTGCCATGTTGATGGAGATTGATATTAAAATGTCAACAGTGCGTCGCAATATCCATATTATATATGTACATATAAATAAATATATGTACATTTGTGCCAGGCGTTATCAGCAAAAAAAAAAAAAAAAAAAAACCAATTAGCTGGTTGGCATTGCAATCGGCCATCAACAGCTCTTGAGTCCGAAACCCGCCCACTTCCTCCACCACAATCACTGGCAATTGGTCAAACAAAAGTTTTCGCATGGAACCCTTAAAAAAGGCCCCTTGTACAGTGCACTCTGTGCCGTTTTAATTGAAAAACTTCTCCAATTGAAGTTTAATAAATAACAAAAGAGACGAAAACAAAAAAAGAAAAAACAGTGTATAAAGGCAAATTGTGCAAGCAACTGCCGAAGGACAAACTTGCGCAGGTTTCGCTCTAATTTTCAATTAAAAATGAAAAACCCCCCACCCCAAACCACTCTTATACGGCCTCAAAATAAAATAAAAAAAAGGGAAATTGGATGCCAAGTGCATTGACCACAACATTTCCCATAGTTCTCGTTTAGCTTGGGGCTCGAGCTAAGTCCATTGTTCTGTTTTCTGTTCTGGGTTCTTCCTTCGTTGCCCTCAAAAGCTGCCTCGAATTTGCTGCCTGCGAGCAATTAAAATATGCACAAAATGTAAATGAGGGATGTCCACTTTGTTAAGGTCTCCCCTCTTTACGGTCTGCCCCTCTCTATGCCCGACAACACAATAAGCGGAAATCTTGTTTTGAAATATAGAGAAATTCGCTTTGGAAAACGGCAACTCACGTAATTAAAGTGCAAGTGAAAAAACGAATTTAATAATGAGATAATCGTGTATGAGAATCACAATCAAATCCAAAAGGCAAACCGAGGAGGAGGCGAAGAGAATCGAAATAGGAAATACAGTAAGTACTCCTAATAAGGACATATCTGTGACCAGCATCCGTTTTGATGCCAAGATCATTAAACGCAACGAGGCTGAAACAGAATTGAAAGCGTGTTTAGTTTTATTTTTAATCATCCATGCTGCTGGTTGGCTCCACGTAATTGGTTTTAGTTGCCTGCTTGCCACATGGAAATGAGGCCAATAATTGCCACGCTCACATGCTGCGATGGCCTTTTACTACAGTTACGCCCACGCGCTGTATTAACTTAATTGAATGGCCATCATCGTGGCAGGGCAAATGCGAATTAGAATGCAAATTACGCGCTTTCAGTCATGTGTCTGTCTTTATGTCTATGGCCATAAACAATATTCGTATTCGTATTCGTATTCGTACCAAAGGCCGCATCCTTTTTCTTCGTCATGCTAAAAAATGAGCCATTAAAAATGTTTATGACACACGCAGCAGTTGGCAGTTGGACAGGTTGAAGGTGGCTGAAAAGCTTTTGATTAACTGGAAATTCTGTAGATTTTCATTTATTGCTTATACATAAAAGTTCTTCTTCTATTTTGACTTTCAGTTAATTAGAAGTTGGTGAGGTAACTTTACTTGAGCAACGCGCCAAAAACAAAGCCTCGTATTCTTTAGCTAGTTAATTGCTATACACATACATATATAAACATTCTAATGCTTATGTGCTACACGAGTATTAGCATTTATGTGCCATGGAAATAAGTTCTGCGGCCCCCATTAATAAATGAGCCACAATGATACTCTACATGTGAACAGCAGGGTATCACAGTGTGGGCTGTGTGTGCTGTGTGGGCGTGGCACATGCGGCGACGCTTCTAATTAGAACTCTGGCAAGCAGTTGATGAGGGTAAATTGGCAAATAATTAATCGCCGGTTAATTAAGGACTTACATGGCCCGATGCCAAACTACATTTAACCAACATCCCCTTTGCCTGGCCGCCTTTTAGTCAGACAAGGCGTGGCAAGTTTTGATTAAAAACGTATTTATCAAGAAACCCGCAGAGCATCTGCTGGTCCTATATAAAAATTGAATAGGCACATAATTATAGATAAATTTGTTTCAGCTAAAAATTAGGGCAACCTTTAAAAAATGTGCTTAAAATGGAATTTTCCAAAAGAAATATTTTTTTCGTACCATTAATTTCACCAACAAATTCCGAATATGTTATAAATTATGAAATATACATTTATTAATTTTATATGAAATATTTATTACGATCTAATGTCGAATATTTACAGGGTATATACGAATATTTGAGTTGTTAGCAATCTTTTGGCTGCCCTGGCGTATGCGTAATTTTTGAACGTTTGTTCTACTGTTCTAGCGGCCGCTGTCTTTGAGCTCTATAAACAAGCGAGACTTGTTTATATTTGCTTTTGCGATTTTCAATGCTCACCCACACATGCGAAACCGCACAAACACACACACACAAACTCACACACACATATATACTCGTCCATATATTTAAATGTCTTGGAAACATTCAAAAGCAAATAAATGCAAAGTGCGAGCTTTTGTTATTGTTGTTGGCGTTGCTCAATTTTAATGCTCGTAGTCATTCAATTTTTGCACAATTCATGTTCCTCATTGTTGTTTTATACTCAAATTTTATATTCATTGAAACTATAAAATTTTTATGACTATTCATTCATTGCAGCTGTCCGCCCATCCGATCAGATCAGCTCCGTCTCAGCTCTGACTCATTCCAGAAAAGGAGAAGTAAAATATTTCAAGTAAAACGGTTTCCCCCATCGTCTGAAGAATTTCGTAAATGAAATGGCCTCGGTGTTGTCTACGAGTCAGTTTCTGAATGCATGTTCTATTAGTCGTAATTCCCCTCATAGACAATAATTAAATTGCATTCGCCTTTTGCTGTGTCTTTAAATCATTGGCAATGCTCGTACTCGAAATGTAAACAGTCAGGGGAAATTAATTTTCAAAAAATACTTGCAATTGAAGTGGAAAATGCTTTGCTTAAACAACGGTGTTTTCTGTGTTTATTTATAAATATAAATAAAGATATTTGTATACATTTATTTGTGTATGAAATGGAAATGCAATAGATGTCATGTAAATAACGTCAGCATGAAGTATGAAATGATTAATTAGGAAATTTAAATTAAAGTTTGGAAAAAACAATTCCATAAAGTTCAGATAAAAGTGTTCTACCCAATTTAACATATTTGACTATGCATAGAAGGATTCTTAAATATTTATTTTTTATTTTTATTTTTATTAAAAATTATGTTTTCCATAAAAAAACAACAATTCTTCAACTTTTTGTTTTTCACACAAAAAGATGTACATAGGTGTTTTTCCTATACTTATAAAAAATATTTTGAGGCAAAATATACTCGCTGTCTTATGGCACGAAAGAGTTTTGTGGAATTTTCTTAGTCAAAGGCATTTTTCGGGCAAATATTTTATGTTTACCAGGAAAAGTACAACAAGGAATATGTTAGCATTGTATATTTTTATATTGAGATGAAAAACATAAAAGAAAATCGTGAATTGAAACTCATATGCATGCAATTAAGAAAATTATGAAATTTATTTGGTTTATTTTTAATTGAAAACGTTTTCAAGTTCCCCGTATTTAAATTAGATTCTATTTTTGAAGATATGTAAAAAAAGACTTTTCTTACGATTAAAACTCGTAATTCGGCAATGCAAGTAAATTATTAAATTCCCTCTGACTCTCTCGGAATGAGTAATCAAATTGTTTTCGGGTGCGCCAATTAAGTAAAGTGTGGCCACTACTCATATACGATTTTCTCTTTTTACGCAATATTTTGTGGCTCTGTCTGCGGCTCACATGGCGTATGAGTAATGCGCTCAAAAGCATTTATCTGCGCGCACACACTTTAAATGCAAAGTGGGCGCTTAAATTGTATATAGAAAGGTAGGGACACGCCCCGGACACACACACGTGTGCGAAAGTGTCCTTTAGAGGGTGCTGGTGTTGAAGAGGCGGGAAGACAGGCGAAAGAGGGGGTGATGCGGGGTTAGTCGGGATAAGCAGAGTGCTGCAAAGTGCTATAAATCAACACTCGAACCACTTAATAAAAGGCAACGCCATTAGACAACGGCGCTGGTGACGAGGTGACGCTGCACGTAACCCACTACAGAACACACAACAATGTCACACACACACATACACTCACACTGGGTGCAGAAATTTTTCACGTTTTTCAAAATGAATTATGGCTGCAAAGACAAAAGAACGGAAACCAAAATTCAAAAACCAGCAAAAACCGATGAAGATGGTGGTAACTGAGTGACGGGTGGGTAGAGGGGAAGGGGCAGGGGCAGGGGCAAGTGTGGGAGGGGCTCTAAAGTAGCAGCTAAAAGTTGATGGAATAAAAATTATTAACAAATGCTGACAGCTTGTGTAAACAGCGCCGCCAAATGGCCGCAGAATTCTTCATTCGCTCAGCGCCCAATTGAGGCGGTCGAGTAACGAGTAACGAGGGGCGAAGCGAAGCGAAGCGGAGGGAGGCGTGGCAGTTGAATTGCCACGCCTGTCTGAACAGCAGGCAAACCACAGTCGGCAGTCGGAGGCGTGTGCGGAGGTGTGGGGCTTGGGGGCGTGGCAGTTGCTAAGAGACGCCGCCTTAAAACCGCACACATCTGACTGCGCAGATTTTTGCATCTGTTTAACGCCAAGCAATTGCAAATTAGCCATCATTTTAGCCACGCTTAATGGCCATGCTATTATCTCTATCCATGTGAGAGTGTGCGTGTGTGCGTGTGTGCGTGAGTGCGAGTGTGTACTTGTGTGCTGTGTCTGTGTGACTGCTCTTATCTGCATTGTGGGACATTCGTATGATTTTAAATATTTGCACAACGTTTCATTATTTTCAAGCAAGACAATGACGTTGCTTTTTCTCCCAACTCCCCCCTCATGAATAGCATTGACTACACCTACCCACACATACACAACACACACAACTCACACAACACACACACACAATGTAGATACTGTTGTTTTATGCACATGTCTGGTAAATTAGTTTACTTCGCCCGTGCGCAACAATTTTAATTAAATATCAAATGCTCGCACATTCTGCGCCAAGCGCAGACAACTGCGAATAACAACAACAACAGCAACAACAACAACAACTACAATATGAACAATAACAGAAACTACAAAAACAATAATATCATAAGCACACACAAAGTTTTCTCTGGTGCACAATGAAGTTTCCATGCGCTTGCCTCAACTTATTCTGGACTTTAATGATTTATTAACAAAAGTCAACTTTGCACAAAACTTTTACTTGACGTCCATCATATTTTTAAAGTACGAGCTTAAAGTTAGAATATGTCAACTATTAATTCTAAGCATTTGAATAAACATATATATTAAAACTTTTTATTTAGTATTTCGAACTCTTTCGTTGAGCAATGTCTTTTTTTTTTGGGTATACAAGCTTTTATTTAAATGATAAAATTATGCTATGCATTTCTTAACTGTTATAAAATATCAACGAGCAACAATAAACATGATTTGAATTCTAATACTATTCCCAAACTAAACGATTTATTTTTCTGCATAAATATTTATACAAATCAATGTTTTTGTCACTTAAATAATAATTAATTTAACATTTTGTAGAAATTAATTTTCGCACATGCTTGCTTTCAACTTAATTTCTTAGTATGTGTTATTGCAAGAAATTGAAAAGAAGATCAAATCGCATAAAGAAAAAACTCAACGATAAACAAGAAAATACCGCACAGTTTATTTTCCGCACTATTCGAAATTGCGTGCTGTGCGAATTTTATCGTTTTTCTGAGAAATGGCGCCCTCTGTGTTTTTTCCTTCATTTCATTTTCTGCATCTGGCCTCTCTTCTTGTTCTTCAGCGACAGTTACGGTCTTCTTCATTTTTGCTGGGCTCATAAATAAACTGTTGCATGCTTTCAGGCGTCGCGTTTGTAGAGAACAAGCCATAACATGTACTTAGTTATCGGTTCTTGTTGTTGTTGTTGTTGTTGTTGTTGCTGTTACTGTAGTTTGGGGCACAATCTGCGGCACTTGTTTATGGCCATTTAATGAATGTTGGCACTTGGCGTGCAAAAATGCGCCACACGAAGCCTTGAAAGCAAAAAATCCCTATGGTGAAACTAATTTAACTGCAGCAAAAGAGGGAAATGTAGAAGATTGTGGTCTAAACTAGGCGTGGTCAATACATGACCGGAGACCCAGTTTACAGCTTTCAACTAGTTGTGGCCCTGGCCTGATGACACATGCAACGGAAAATGGAAATGCTGAAGCTGGCAGCTGCTGGAGACCAACATGCAAAGCACTGCATAAACCATGCACATAAACACACTCATATATGTATGTACATGCAACACACACAAGCGTATAATCCTAGTCAGCGCTCGAAACAAATCTGTCTTTGATTTTGACCCCTTGCACAGGCATCATGAATCACAGGAAGAACAAGAGAGAAAGAACAGTTTACAAACGAGCTGAAAGTTTTTATGCCGTTTTCATTTGGACAATTTTCCATTTTGCATTTTCGTGCATATTCAAGTTAAGCACTCAAGTGCGTTCTTCATTCTCTAAAAGTTTGTCGTCTTCTTTTTTGGGAATTTTATTGAAATACACAAAAAAGCAGAGAGTCGAGACAAACTGTTTAAATTGAATTTTGATTTGCAAGACGCACACAAAGTTTGCTCCTTGCTTAATTCGCCTAATGAAAAGTGCAAAATTCTTTACTGCCAGGCCTGCCACCCCCTTACAAGAATTCCCCCTGCCCCCCCTGCCCTTCTGGTGCACTCTCATACGTTTGCTGGCGTCGCTGAGTCTCTTCTTCTTCGTCTGCCACTGTTCCACATGAGGCAACAACTTGAACTTTGTCTGCACTCGAAGCAAACTGAAGCTCTGATATTGCTACAAAATTATTTTATGACTTGGTAAACAATTTGGCCAGCTGTCTTTGGCTTCTTCAAGCTTCTCCCGACTTCGTATATATGTGTATGTGTATATAAAAATATATAAATTAGTACAGCCTGATCCAATGGTACTAAAAACCACAAAAGCTGCTTTATTTTCCTAATATTTCTCAGAAGTAAAATCCAATTTATCTGTGCTTATGTTTGCAATTTTATTTTTTATTGTATAAACATGACAAGACAAGTTGCTGCAGAAGCAGTAAACTAATAAATTGACTGCTAAGCACATTAAGTTTTATCTCAAAATGTAATTATTTTGTTAAGTTTGCCATTAAAAATGTTTATGCCATGCACACATTGGCAGTGTTTTAGAAAGAAAGAATCAAAATCAAACATATTTCTTTTAATTTGCATTAAATTCTGATTTAATTTAACTTTATGAAACAGAAAACAAAACCAATTCTAGCGCTGTTATTTATGAAATGAAAATTTATTGCGAGTGAATAATTTCTAGTCAGGAAACTGGATTTTCATGATTCACCTGTAAAACTTTCTAGTAAATAAAAATTTTTACTTCTGGGCGAAACAAGTTCATTATTGTTTTTAATTTGAATTCTCATAAAACTTTAACTAGTAAATCCTCTAAACTAAAAGCCACAACTTAAGTTGGGGTCATAAACAATTAAGTCATTAATAACTTATGTATTTATAAGCTTTTGGCCTTATTGCGGTTGCACAAGTGCAGCTAATCATATTGGCAAGGCCCAGCACAACTCAATAAACTGGGATATACACAAGTTCAGCTCTCGGCTTGATCGCAAGGGGAGATTACTGGGAGAGGGTAGGAGGAGGAAGTGGGAATAAAAACTTTGAATGCTTTGGGGTAATCAATAATTTTTAATCCCAAACGTCAGCATATCCCATACGCATTTGTTTGTGTTATCGTTATAGCTCTTCTTCTTCTGGTTGTTGTTGTTGTTCTGATTGTAGTCGTGTTGTTGTAGTTGTTGTATTGGGTTAGCGAAAAGAAAAGTTTGAACCATAATTGGAGCACACGCAGTAAATTGCGTCGTTGAGTTTGCTTTTGGCTGGGAAAATGAAAATGTAAATATGGAAATGATTTGTAATATGTGATTTGTGGCAGGGAGCAGGAGAAGGGGGCAGGGGGCAGGTTCGTGCCTGTGGTTGGGCCACTTGGCACGCATCATTAATTTAAAAGCCGCTTATCATATTGACAATTACTCGTTAGGTTCAGGTTGACATGACTCCCCAAGCGCCTTTCAATATAATTGCCAGCGATGAGCATATGGGATTCGAGTAGGAATAGGAATAGAAAGAGGGCTGCAAGACTGGGATAAGGGCCAGAGATATGCTGTGTGCACAGAAGCACTGAACTAAAGTAAAATGGCGTCCATCATATATCCTTTCCATTATTCAGTTTAGAGTTCCGAGTTCCGGGCTGTGGCCCCACAAAAAGTGGCAGCAAATCCTTTAATAATTAAATACCAAAAAGCTGACAATCCTTTCACAATATGCCATTGAATCCCAATCAGCAAAGGAGCGTCCCTAATAATGCGCAAATAGAATCAAAATTGTTGACTCTGCTGAGACTCTCGGTCTCCCACTTGGGATGGTTGAAAGTGGCTGCCACAAGGTTGAATCTACAATGAGCTTAACTGGCAAACAGACATAAACTTCAGAGTTATATAATTCAAATTGCAAATGATGTTATTGTTGCTATTGTTGTTGCTCTTGTCGGTGGCACTGCGACAAAAATTCATTGACATGAAATTCGGTGCGAAAATTTTACGTGACAATGCCATGAAATCGAATTTGTCAAGCGACCGGAAATGCGCACGGCTGTTAAACATTTGCGTGTGTACACATACATATACATATGTATTTTATATTTATATATGTGCATAAATGTGTGTGGGTGTGTGTTTTGAGCAAAGGCTTTGCAGTCAAACAAAGCACAAGAAGCGGCCGCCAGCACTTTTTGATTTATGCGTCATTTTTTTTTATTGTATGTAGAGCTCGCTGCTTATGCCGCCTACTCTGGCACGCCCACTCTGCCTCGCTGTCGACACCGTCTCTGTTTGAATTTAGACCAAGTCACGAGTCCTGGCCTCAATGTAGTCGAGCATGAATTGCGTGAGCTGCTTGTGCAAGTTTATTTACTTTTGCAGCAGTTTGAAAGCCGCTTGGCGTCCCAAAAACAATGAATAGACAACGACAACGACAACGACGATGAGCACAAAATGAAAGACATACTTGAAAATGTCTTTTCATTTTTTTGCCTTTCCCTTTCTCTTGCTTTTTCTTTTTATTTGCATTTTTTTGTTTTGTGCTATTCGTCTGCATAAGTAAATGCGGGAAACAGACCTTCAGAGGCTTCAGCCTCAGGTAAGCAACGCAAAAATTGTCAAAAGCATTTCGAGGATTTTGGTGTCTCAAATTAAAAGTCCGCTCACAATCAAACGAATGCCATACTGTTGAAATGTGAGATGTGAATAGAAAAGGCAGCATAACACACCAGTTACCGTATACATACATCTGTGTGTGTGTGTGTCAAGGGTCAAGATTTGCCCCTTCTGATATAACGAGCTGAACTCGAAGCCTGTCAAACAATACAGAATCAGAAAAAAGGCTTGAGTATGGTTGTATCACCTTTTCGGGTTCATGTGAAACTGAAATTGACTTCATAACTGAGCAGAGCATTCATTGCTGCAGTGTCCAGCTGTCGAGCTGTGCTTTGGCCCACATTACGTATACGCAATCATGGTTGAAAGAGCACATACAATTGTGCATGCCATTTGAGTCAATCAGCAGGCTCTTCAGTAATATTGCACAAATCACACATACGCCACGTTGTCCGCCCCCTGTTTAGAAATCAGCTGCCACAAATCAGAGTGGAAATTGTTGCATGTTAAAGCATGCAAACGACTCTCATCGATGTGCGATGTTCAAGTACTTGGCACGTGGCTGATTACAAAAAAAAAAAAAACGGTAATCACAACGAGCAACAGTTAAAACATCAAATTGCTTCATTTTTACGCATCACCTAAGGGTCGAAAGCAGTCGAAGCAACGAAAAACTGAAGTGGAAAAAAAAATAAAATAGTAGAAATAAACCCCAAGCATGAAAATCAATTTGGGGCGACGGCAACAAAACTTTCACCAGCTCCGGCAACGGCTCATTTTGTATTTATCAACTGGGGAAACGTCCTCGTCGGCGTCTTCGTCCCCAGTTGATACCCCATACTGTCCCTAAATGTAGCCACGTCTGGTCTGATGGGTGGCATAAACTTTTATTTCAATGAGAGCGAACTGGAACTGTAGCAAAGAACTGGCATCCGGACTCCGGAGCAACAATACGAGGACTCTGCTCCACTTTCAGTCATCGTCGTCGTCGTCTCAGCTGTGCCTCGAAATTTTCGCTGTTGCTTGTTGCTATTTTCGTACCTCGCACGAGATACAAAAATAATAAAAATATAAGTAAGTAAATACACGTGACTGCAAGATACCCAGCAAAATTCAATTTGAACATAACATTTTACTGAGAAATGCAGAGAACTAGGCGTTGATTAAGAATTTATAACAGGTATTTATAAAGTTCACAGGTTATTAGAGACAAAAAGAAAACATTCATAAATGAATGATGACGAGGATACCCAGGATACCCAGTAATTAAATATAACATTTTTGATTTATTATAAATATTTATTAATCAATTAAATTAAAGATGATAATTGCAAATAGAATTTAAAACTTTTAATGAGAATAAATTATATAATAATTTTAATTTGAAACAAAAATAATATTATAGTAATATTATGTAAAAATAATAAGTATTCACTGGGCAATGCAGCTACATAGGTGTCTATCAAGCATTTATAACAAAACAACCGCTTTGCCTTTTACAGGGTATTAGAAACAAAAAGAAAACATTCATAGCATACTTTAAGGGCGTTTGTCCGACAATTTCGTGGCAAAAGGAAGAGCAAAAGCAAAAGCACAAGCAGCTGGCAAGTTCTTTTCCTACTTGGCATACAAATGCAGGCCATAAAGCCAAAGAAACTTGCTTATTGCAAGGGACAGACAAGAGGAGACTGTTTTAGGAGAGGAGCGGAGGGGCGGCGAGGGAGTGGCAACTTTAACAGTTGCAGACAGCGAGTGCAAATGAATAGCAACTGCTCTAATTTTGGACGTTGGAATTACGCTTAAATATTTATAAGAAAAATGAGCAACTAAGCGGTGGGTGGCTGTGTGTGTGTGTATTGGTGTGTGCCACACACATATGCTGCGACGCATTTATTATTAATGCCTCGCAATCGAAATGAGTGCCACACACACATATGTTGCACGTTTCACCTATTCGTAGTTGGTGTTGTTGTTGTTGTCTAAAATACTGCCACATTGTTTATTTGCTGAATTTGCGTTTTTTTTCGACCATTACTCCACTTTCTCCCTCTCCCTCTTCCACTCCTTGCATCTCTGTCTCGGTCTTGCTTTTGTTGTTTGCCTTTTGGGACTGCCTTCTTTGTGTTTGGCACACACACACACACACACACACAACCTGCTTCACGTCTGTGCAACCTCTTAGACCTCTGTCTGTCTTGCTGTCTTGCTCTTGTTTGCCTGCCTCTTGCCGTTCGCCTGTTGCGGCCTTTGACTTATTACCATTCATTTATTTATGCGCACCGCGTTACAGCCAATATTTTATATTTGTCCTGGGTTTGAGGTTTGCCTTTCCCCTCAACCCCCTTCTTATCACTGTGTTATTATATAAAGAAATCGCAAAATCACTTGGCGTAACCAAAAACTCGAACCCGACGGCTACGCACTGCCGTTCCGATTATGACTGTGTAGCATTCAGTTATCAGGGCAGCATTAAAGCAACACAAACACGTGTCTACATTCCTCCATCCACACTCTTCTTTCACCCAACACTTTTAAGTCTTGGCAAAAGCAGCTGCACTTAACGAGCCCGGTTTAATGGCTAAACTTGGCCTTATACATATTTACTTAATCAACCTGCTGCAGTTGAAAGCTGCGGTAAATGCGGTTCTTGCAAACTTGCCTCTGTTTGCAAGTTGGGCTAGAAATAGAGTAAATAGTATTAAACAACATTATAATTTCATGCTGGCATATTTAACATTTTTGTAGAAATAGGTGTAGATAATAAAAATAAATTCTTAACAGTTAAATGCTGCTTTTAAATAGGTAAAATTATCTAGAAAAAGATAAAGTTTAGTTTAATATATTTTCTAATTATAATAAATTCAGGCCACTCCTAATACTTAAGTATAAAGAAGCCAGTTCAGATAATGATAATATCAATAACTTAAATGAGATAAAGATGTGGTATATTACAATTAGCTTACAGTCTTTCACTCTTCTCGTTATACTGATACATTTTGATATAGTTAAGAATATTCATGTATGGGTATAGTTTTTTCTAAATATTATAGTTGTTATTTGTTATGGCCGAGCCTAATCAATTAACTCCTCTTTTTGCCTCTTAATTTCAATACTTCTTGTAAAAAAAGGTATTTTCAATGGCCAAAAAATTGGGCAAAACGGTCGTCTGAGTGTTTAGCGCTTAGCTCATCTTAATCTTCGTTTCATTTTCTTTTATTTAAGTTAAAAACTCTATCGAAAAGATGTCTAATATATATTAATAATTTGGAAAAAAGGTGTATGTGTAAAAAATGTAACGTCCGCAACGTAACAAAAACTATTATGCAAAATTAGCTAAAAAAAATGTGAAAATGCAGGTTAACCTCAAATAGACTTCCATTTTTTGTAACGGCAGACACAGAACTTTCAGTTCGCCTATTTTTAGACCCCGTACTTTAAAAGAGTAAAGAGGTCTATTAACTTTGTCAAAAAAAAAATGTGGGTAACAGGCAGAAGGAGGCGTGGCAGACCCCATAAAGTATATATATTCTTGATCAGCATCAACAGCCGAGTCGATATAGCCATGTCCGTCTGTCCGTCTGTAAGAGCGCCTAGATCTCAGAGACTATAAGAGCTAGAGACTCCAAACTTGGTATGTAGGTTCGTCTATATTGCAAGCAGATCGAGTTTGTTTTAGATATTGGATCGGACCACTATATCATAAAGCTCCCATAGGAACAATCAGTTGAAAATCAAGTCTTAGTATGGAAAACTTTTTTGCTGTTTGAGATATTTAAACCAAACTGACAGAATGTATAATGGTCCCATATATCCTGATCAAATTTGGTTGGAATCGGGCCACTATATCATATAGCTGCCATAAGAAGGATCAGTAGAAAATCAAGACTTAGTATGAAAACCCTTTTTGTTGTTTGAGATATCTTAACCAAACTAACAGTATATGCATATGGGATGATCGTATACATCCTGACCAAATTTGATTGGAATCGGACCACTATATCATATAGCTACTATAGGAACGATCAAGACTTTGTATGGAAAACTTTTTTTCCATAGTAAGTACGGGGTCTCCGACAGTCGAGTATGCTCGACTGTAGCACCGTATACTAGTTTTTTCAAAAACAGTAAGGCTTTTATCTTAAAATAGGTTTAAGAGTACTCCCAATGAAATGAATTTTCCATAAAATTGCATTAAAATTCACCAATCTGAACGCGAACTGTTTCAGTTTAATCATGAAAATTTGCGTGCAAATGTAACGTCCACAACCCAGTATTAGCCCATATATTTTGAACCGAATCAAAAACGCAAAAACTATAATAAAAACTTATCCTCGAGCTGCAGACAAACTGTATGACACAGATTTTTATCGATTAATCAGGCAACTCGGCGCACAGTCTTCCATTTGAACTTAACAGCGAATGTTTGAGTTTCAAAGTTTAATAAATAATAAAAGTACGGTTCGTTTAACATTATTTGTATCTGAAATTGTGGTACAAATTGGGGCCAAGGCTGCGACAAATGTCTGAAATTGGTGAGTTGCACATGTCATACAAGTTGCAACTATGCAACTTGCAATTGCAACTTGTAGCAAGGCATCGATGTCATTTGATAAATATTTGAAAAGAAATTGAATGGACATTTGCCAATACGAAACTATTTTTGTTCACTGACACAAATGTTGAACAGGACAAAGCACAGACATATGTGAATGAAGACACAAGCCAGCTTCTAGAACATTGAGGCGTTGGAGAGGAAGGCGTGGTCAATGCGATTTCCTAATGGAAGTCATTTGACACCGGACAACGGCAACGGGCCACTGATAAGAGCACAAGGGGCCGAGGGAACAACAAGAACACCAACTATAATAGCTTTGACCATGTTCAATTAATTGGTAGCTCCCTCTTCTCCCCTGCCTTTCCTAACTCACTGCTGTGGCTGTCACAAGGACGAATATCCTTGTCAGATTTTTGTTTTGACGAAATTAAGTTGTAGGCTGACAAAGTGTAGGAAATTTACTAATAATGGGATCTATCGGTATAACGATCGGTTCTAACATATTCGGGTAATTGAATGTTTGTGCATGGTTACTTTTGTGGCTGACTGTGGTGGTCTCTTTAATTGCATCGAAATGTGGGAATATAATTTTCACATCACTGCAAGCGCTTTGATTGACAGACGACGACTCATTAGACGCAATTTCTATGACAATTAAATATTTATGGGCTAAAAGGCGTCGAAGTAGGATTGGGAAGTAGTCAGGGGAAAAGGGGAAAAGGGCAGGGCATTGAGGGGAAACCAGTGGAGCGTGCTGTCATTGCAAAGACGCCTTGGTAATTGCAAAGGAAACAACGCGCTGGACTCGCACCTTTGATTAAGATATACACACAAATACAGACATATACAAAAAAAGGCTAAGCCAAAGAAGCTGCACGTCCATACATACATAGGTAGGCCACGGATGCTCCGAGTATTGGCCCTGGACCTGGCCCTTAGTCCACTGCCAGTACTCAAACGAGCAATTTAGCCAACTCATTGAAGCGGAATTAATTGCAATCGATTTTGTTAGGCGAAGAACTCGCTGAGTCTTCATTAGTCCACAATGTGTGTGTGTGTCTGTGTGTGTGTCTGTGTGTGTGGTGTATGTGAGTGGGTCGGCATCCAAAGCTTTATGTGTATCCAAACTCATTGACGGCCCCATTTTATAACCCACACGCTATTAAAACGAGTATTAAAGTCAACGCGTTGGGCGACAAACTATTTGATTATTTGGTTTTAACTGCAAACACTGAATTTAATAGATTTTAAAAGCCATTAACAATAAACTAAATTGAACAATAGAAAAAATATTGATATTGAATTTTAAATTAAAATTTAATTGGAATTGAATTGAATTGAAAATAAAATTTATTGAAAAATTGAAAATTTGTCAAATAAAGAACACTAATTGGATACGATTATAAGTGATTCAAATTTAAAAAAAAAAGGAAATTTATTGCAATTTTGGGAAATCTCTAACAAATAACAGAATTTGCTTTAATAAAAAAAGATTAATTGCACACCTTGGGAATTCACAAAATATTTCAGACGCAGCAATCTCTGCAGTTTGTCGGAAATTTGAAATACGAATATTATTCATATTTGCTAATCATCAATAAAACATTTAAATTGCATAATTCGAAGGCTTAAGTATTCATTTAATAGTTGAAGTAAACTTTTGACAATTTACGACAATAAATAATTATTAGATTATTGCTCTTAAGATATGGATGCTCTCATGTCACAAGTTGAAGTAATCAATGCTATGAATTGAGGTTCGTTTACGCTGTCCAACTTTTCTATTAAATTAATGCTCAGCTGACCTAGTTTCTGATTTAAGAATTATGGAATCTAATCTGATGAAAATTGTGCTACAAATTATTTGTCCAATGATTTGTGCAACTTGTTTGCTATCAAACTTGTTCCTTATGTTGTCAACAAAATGCGAGAATTTCAAATTCAAAAATGCAGTCAACTGTTAACACTTTGGTCGTTCTTTTCAGCCAGCTACAGATGATCATAAAACAGCAATTTCCAACCAAAAAACTTTTCAGCATGTGTGCCTGTGTGTGTGTGTGTGTGAGCAGAAAAACTTTTTACATAAATTTGACATACTATAAATACATTTGCGCTTTTCAATTTGTATTTGTAGGAACGACAAGCGGCGAGAATAAATAAAAAATAAAATAAAATCCGGAAAAAAGGCAAACTTTGGCACTAGATCGAGATGCACGGGCGACTGGCAACAAAGTCGAGCTGTTGGCCAACGTTGCTCAGTCCCCCAACCTCTTTCAGCCACTTGCAAAGAGATTGAGGAAATCACGTTTTGTACACGCAGTTACAGATACTATAGATACTGCTGGATACAGATACAGATACAGATACAGATACAGATACTTTCGATGTGCAGCTAAACAGATACTCGCGTTGATATTGAACATGTGCCAAAGCATTGAGCTGCCGTTCATTTTGGCCAAGTTAAGTAAACAAGTCAACCACAAACACATACACAGCATAAACAATCAATAACGTCAACAGTGTTGTCAACAACTTGAGCATCGCTCGTTGCCAATCGCCTATTGCCAATTAGATATTGACCAAAAATGGCCGCGCCCATTGATGAGAGTGTCCTGAATGCGCTGCGGGGCGTGACCAGCGCCCAGACGCGTCTTCCCAAGCCGCTGCTCATCAAGATTTATGTGGCCAGCCTGAAGCAGGAGTTCAATCAGGAGCGTCGCATGCTCCTCGAGCTCGTGGGCCCCGAGCTGCAGTCCCTGTACGATGATCGTCAGATTGAGGTAAGATTAATTGCCCTGGCCCATAATTCAACTGGTTATTCGTAATCCTTTTGCTTCCTGCCCATTGGACAGTTGGAAATTGTCGACATGCACTTTGGTACTGGAGCATTGGATGTGGCGCTGGTCGAACGGGATCCTTATATGCTACAGGACTTTCTCCACGAAATTGACACGTGCCACGCCCACTCAAAGAGTGTCTTCTTTCTGGCATTAATTGGCGATGGCATCGGACGCCCCCCGCTGCCCACCCACATCGATGGGGACATCTATGCCGCCCTGCTGGCCGACCAGCAGACCACAGCCGATGATGAGGCTCTCCTTGAACGCTGGTATGCGTTTAGTCCCCTCCCCACGGCCGACACACAATCGCAATCGCAATCGCAACGGGTTCTCAAACAGGACTATCGGTAAGTTCGCTGACAAGGCCAATTTGCTTTGTTGTTTTGTCAACTCAATTGCAGCTGCACAATGTAAATATTTGTGCAACAATGGCAGAATCAACACTTGACTTGATTATGTGTATTGTCAACATCCAATTAACGAGGTCAATTCAACGAAATTGATTTAATTTCGACAGATCTATAATGACTTAAATACTTAAAAGTAATCTTTACAAGTCAAGCACTTAACTATTGTCCTCTTGTCTAATTAGTTTTCTGCCCCCCGATGCCTGGCTGACAGAGTCACGACGATTGGCCATGCTTCTGGAGAAGTCCTTGCAGCGTCTGTTGGCCAACTCGAATGCGGATCTAATGCGACGCATTCAATTGCTGCGACGCACTCAGATCGAGCATGAAGTGCAGCGTGCTATGTGTGAGTAAACAAACTAAAAGATACTCTATCTGAAGTTAGGATCATCATCGAGAATACTGCATTCAATTCAAAAATACTATATTACTTACTAAGATGCTGTAACTTTTTCGTTGACTTTTAAAGCCAATAAAATTCTTTTATTAAGAATTGATTCTTTTTAAACAGCTAAGTTAATATTATGAATTATAAGTTTAATTATTTTAAGAACTAAGTTTATAAAAATGACGTATTTAAAAAAGAATGCAATATAATAGGCTTAGTTCGAATTCTCTTATGACAAAGAAGACTTAAGTTCACCTGAACACAAGGTATTGGTTTGAAGATGGATTAAATTAAACACAAACTAGTGGACGGTGCTACAGACGAGCATACTCGACTGTCGGAGACCCCGTACTTACTATGAAAAAAAAGTTTTTCATACTAAGACTTGATTTTCGACTGATCGTTCCTATGGTAGTTATATGATATAGTGGTCCGATTCCAACCAAATTTGGTCAGGATGTATGGGACCATTATACATGCATATTCTGTCAGTTTGGTTAAAATATATCAAACAGCAAAAACGTTTTCCATACTTGATTTTCAACTGATTGTTCCTATGGGAGCTATATGATATAGTGGTCCGATCCAAAATCTAAAACAAACTCGATCTGCTTGCAATATAGACGAGCCTACATACCAAGTCTGGAGTCTCTAGCTCTTATAGTCTCTGAGATCTAGGCGCTCTTACAGACGGACAGACGGACGGACGGACATACGGACATGGCTATATCGACTCGGCTGTTGATGCTGATTAAGAATATATATACTTTATGGGGTCTGCCACGCCTCCTTCTGCCTGTTACGCACATAATAGACCCCTTTACTTTTTTAAAGTACGGGGTCTAAAAAACTTCATTATTTCCATAGTTTTTTGTTGACTTTTAATGTCCATAAAATTGTTTAATTTCAGATTTATATGTTTTTTGATTAATTTGCCATAATAAAGAATTCATTTAATATTATCAAAATAAAGCTTAGTCTAATGTCGCGTGCAATTTATGCAATTATGTTGCGTCCTCTAAAGTACTTATCCACTCAAGTACTTATTCACACACTCTCTCTGTATAATCAGCTCACTCCAGCGACAAGATATTGGCCGTATTCCGGGAGCGGGCTGCCCAGAGCAGCGGTCGTGATGTTGAGGCCGGCGAGCGGTTGCGTAAAATCAAAGATGAGCTCACCATGAACCTATCAACGGATAACCACACGACGCTGGTGTAAGTGTCCACACTACCGTAGAATCTCGAGAGACTCATTAATTTAATTGGCGACACATACTCGCAATTTGTTGTAATGGATTGTGTGTTATTGTTGCTGTTGTTTTTTGTTACTGTAATTGCAGTGTGCCCGGTAGCGCCAGTAGCGAGGCCATCGATCCGGACAACGAGGACCACGAAGCGTATTTAAGTAAATTCAAGAACAAAGTGACCGACAAGCTGCGTCTGCTAATCGAGGCGCACATTACAAATGATCCCGATGTAATCAAGGGGAGGAAAAAGACTGTGCAGGTGAGTACGCAAAAAGTCTAAAGAAGGGGCAGAGTTGTGACAAGGGACAATTAATACAACAGACAGACTACAAAGTGCCTTTCACTGCTTCATTCCCCGAGCATTAAATTCAATTTATACTTTAGCCTGACAGCCGCATTTGTTTTTCATTCCTTAGCATTCTTGTTCCTGTCTTGAGGGGCAGAGTCAGTCGTACCTCCATGCTTATGACTGTTATTATTGTTGCTCGCTTTAAGCAAAGTATGTATTTCATTGAAGAACGAAAGAAAAAAGCTCAGTCATAAATTAATTCCGCGAATTACAAGCCCAAAAAGCCAAAGGCAAAACCAAAAATGGAAGCAAAATGTTTCCCTGCCTTTTGGTCGTATTTCTAAACTTGTTGTCGAAATTTTGTGGTAGGACTTGGGGAGGTGCTCAAGCATTTTAAGGGAATTCGCAATACGCTTCTTATTGTTTACACCCTCGGAACGCTTTGGGCAGGTTAATTAAATGTGCGTCACAATTTGTGTTCGACAAGTAAATTATGCGTTAAGTTGTTTGCTAGAGAAATTGCCATGAGATGTGGAGAATTAGTTTAGCATGACTTGTAGCACACTCAACTTAAAATTAGTGAGAAACTTGAGCAGCTGCAGTTTAGATTTATGGCAAGCTTTGATATTTTTGAGCAGCCCCAGAAAGTATACTCTACTTTTTTCTCTGATTTTCAGTTTGCTTTTTCTTTTCATTTTTATACCCGTTACTTATTTATATCTTAATTCAATTTATTGTCAATTTCATTCAGCTCAGAAATCTTTTTTGTATTGATTTCATATAATTATGGAAAGCTGATCAAATTAAAAATAAAAGGAAAGCTTTGCTTCCGGAAGCAAACTCGATATCTTTCTGTGCAACTCATTTTAAGTAACTTGGAAATAGGCCAGAATATATTATATTACCTTTTTCGGGTCTGTTTTTCATTTACATTATATTATTTAGGGCTATATTGAATTTATCTCGTGTTACTTTGGAAAATTTCCCAGTTCAATATTTGCCGAAACACCTGCGAAATTGAATTGCCACCTGGCCTAAAAGTAATACGAAGAAAAACAGAAAACGAAAAGCAAAAACCAATAACCACTAACAAGGCATCTTCATTTGGCGGCGTAAACAAGGCAAATTTGGTTTGGTTTTCAATGCCGCAGGCTTTAAGCAGTTGGCCAAATTGTCCATGCGGGCGAATGCGGGTGGCATTGCGGGGCGGGCGAGGGGTGGTAGGGTCTGGTGGGAGGCACTGTCTTCCGGTCTTGCTGCCACTCTGCTGGCCACGGTCTCGCATTCGCCACTCGTTGGCTTTTGTTAAAAGCATTTAACATTTCAACTTGGGCAAGAGCGAAGGACACGCCGCGTAATTCCAGCGTGCCAAGCTGCCCCATTAGAGGACGTTGGCAGCAGCAGCACGCCTCTGCCTCCGTCTCTGCCCCTGCCCCTGCCACGCCCACACCCACTTCCACTTACACTTGCACTCATGCTACACAATATTGCTGCTGACATATTAACACACTTACACTTGTGTACAATGCAGCCACGCCCCTCGTGCTTGATAGCGCCCACATGAGCTGTGCCTGTGCTTGCACTTAACGACACAGAAACTGCATTCAGACGTGTACAGTCAGCCCCCTGTACTAGCAACCCCCTTGGCTAAATGCAGCCGCATTTTAATGCCTTTCAAGTCAGGACACCTCCCACTTGTCCTTCCGCCTTCAGCCAGCTCAGCACTTTGACAAAATGTGGTGGCATTTGAAGCCGATGCTGCCATGAAATATGCAAAGAGTAGAGAGTCGACTCGACATGGCGTATACGCAACTTTTCTATAATCAAATTGAAAGCAAAAGCAAAAAAGTCTAGCTAATTAAGCGACTCTTACAAGGCACATCTGCATTTGTCTGTCTGAGTGCCACTTGGAGTCTGAACCAATCCAGACTCAGACCGAGTGTAGAAGTATTCGTCGGTGACCGCAGCTTCTCAGTGGCAATATTGATTTAGTGGCTGAGCCACTTCGCAAACGCATCCAACCAATCAGATTTACACAGCAAAAGCAGCTTACAGAATAGAAGCATACTTCATAAAGCCGGGCGAACTTGTTTACACTGTGAAAAACTAAAGGATGAAACTAGTTGGGAGAGTTTTATTTATTCAACAAGCTACTGCCACAAGTTTGACTCATAAATTATTAAGCTAGTTACGACGACAGTCCTGAACATTATTATTTTATAACTATTTAATTACTTGTTAAAATGTGTTATTAATATTTTATTACTTTTGAATTAATTATTAAAAAGATTACAACTCTAAACATGATTTCCTAAAAACTATTGAACTTCTAACTAATTATTTATGTACACATTAAATATGATTACATTCTTTTTTGGTAAAATAAATGAATAAACTCTGACTTGACAGTTAATTACCCAAAAAACATTTCAATTATTTATTAAAACGAAAAATAAAGAAAATTATTATAACTGATTTAATAGATTATTAATAGATGCATTGAAAAAGCATTTCATTATTTTTGTATTGGGACTTGAATCTACATTTGTCAACTTTAGAGGGACATGTTCTGAGCTCCCCCGTTTAGGAATGTTTGTAGCGTGCTCAGTGTATGCATGAGTTGAGTCTGGACAACTCAGACAGAGAGCCAAAGACGAAGATGGAGAGCTCTCGAGTGCGTGAACGTGAAAGGGGCGAGAGGGGTAAGGGAAGGTGAAGGGGAAGGAGGAGGGATGAAACTACTTGTTAGTGGCATACATGCCACTGCCAGACACGACAAAGAGAACAAGCTGGAGGATGTTAGTGACAGCGACACCAAACTCAGAACTCAGCTCAGTTCAGCTCAGCTCGGCTCGGCAGGTGGCACTGTCAGCAGCGCAGGTAAACAAAGTTACGACCAAGCAAACACACACACTGAAAGTCACTTACATTCTCTTTGAGGCAGTTGATAGAGAGATTGTCGGAGGGAGGAGAGAACGGACTGCGATACAGACAGTAGCGGATGATACTTTTGGCATTATGCTGTATATATAAGCCCCGGTCGGGAAACGAGTGCTGGCAGATATGTAAACGGCTTTGTGTGTAACAAGTGCTGATGACAAGCTGCCAGGACTCGGAATCGGACCAGGACTTGAACCAGGACTCAGACTCGGACTCAGTCTTGACTTGTGATGTATGGCCTGGCAAATGTGGGATTTGGTTGCAGACTTTTTGAATCCATTTAACCGCATTTGACTCTTATTCACATTCACATTTGCAGGAAATCTTTCATGAGCATGCGACACACTTGCGGATGCTGCGCGAGCTCACGGAGAACGTGATTCTCTTGGAATCGCCGGTGCCACAGCAGCTGCGACAGAATCTGATGGCCAATTTCAAGAATGGCAGCCGTCATGCGCCGTACTTTATACGCGGAGCACACGGCAGTGGCAAGAGTGTGCTCATTAGTACCCTGTACGGTCAGGTGGCCGGGTGGTTCAGTTCGACACGAGTCCATCGCGTGATTCGCTTCGCAAAGGCCACGCCCCGCTCGGCCTACAATCTGGAACTGTTGCGTGTGATTTGCCAACAGATTTCGATAATCTTCAACATACCCGAGGGTTATTTACCCAAGGATGCGTCCTTTGATCCGCTGTACATCAGCAACTGGTTTCAGAATCTCTTGCGCCGCATCGAGGACATGAACAATGATGTCCTCTTTCTGTTCATCGATGATCTGCATCTGCTGAATCCGCTGGACTGTGACATTGTCGCCGCCTTGTCCTGGCTGCCCACCTCGTTGCCCTGGAATGTCCAAATCATCTGCAGCACCACAACGCCCGTGGAACAGCTCAAGTTCACTCCCATGCAACGCGATCGCTTCAAGTCGGCAGAGTATCAGTTTGATTTGAATCTCGAAGCGAATCTAACGAAGCTGCAGCGACCACCGCAATGCGGTGATGATGTCAATTTTGTGGCCTACATGGAACAACAGTTCGATGAGCTGGAGCAGCATTATGGTCGACAGGCGGTGGCCAGCCTGGCTGCCTACATCACCTGCTCCGAGTACGGCCTGACCGAGACGGAGCTGCTGGAGCTACTCATGCCCACCGACGATCCGGAGTCCCAGATTGAAACGCAAAGCGGTCGCTTTAGCTTCGCCAGCTTCAAGAAGATACACAGTCAAATGGGTGAGTTGAGTCAATTCTCTTTCTTTAGATTACACCAAAGCTTCAAACTAGAGGTGGAGAACTATCGATAGCACTATCGACACTATCGATGGTTGGACGCTATCGAGCTACCATCGATAGCAGCCACCCAGATAGTTAAAAAATTGCAAAAAATTACTATTTTAACCCCATTTTTCTAATTTTCATACAAAAAGTGACAAGTTGAAAAAGTAGATGTTTACAAAAGTTCGAAATTTAAAAAAGAAGTAAATAAAAAGCTATTATTTTCTTATGTTAAGTCAAAAAATTAAGTTTTTTTCTGTGTGTAAAGTATTTCTTGACAAAATGTATGTGTTTTTTGTGTCCAGGACTATCGTCGACTATCGATAGCACTATCGTCGACTATCGATGGTTTTGAAATTATTATCGTCGGCTACCGATGGCGCCGACGACTTCAAACCTCTAGAATGTTAAAGAAGGTTCGGTTTGGTGGTTTGAGTGCGAGTCCTATCGATATCGAGGCATGATAACTTTAAAAAAGTGATGTAAAAACTCAACGAAAAATCGATAAATCGATTTTTGCGGACTAGTTTTTGATTATCAATCGAGATAATTAAATCAGGTTCGCAGCAAGAGTTATAAAAATATTGCTACGCTCTCGATTTGAACAGAGCCGTAGCAGAGCTTTAGCCGAAAAAAAGGATTTGCTCTGGTCTGCTCGGAGTTTTGTCGCGTCAAAAACTAAAGCAAAAGCAATAGCAAAAAATTAAATTTTGTGTGCTACGGCAGCTAAATAATTGGGAGCGAGATGCAATTTTATCATTAACTGCGGCTCTCGTGGGATTTTGTTTTTTCTGTGATCGTGGTTCGACAAGCCCAAAATAACGTTGTGTTACTTAGCTAAACTAAACTCACTAGCTCAATGTCAGTATTTTCTAAAGTTATTTACTAATGTAGTTATCAAATTTTGTAACTTGAAAATTTAAATTTAAATGAGGGACATCAAAAATGTCTATGCACCATGAAAATGTTTAAGTTTTGATGGAATTTTACCAATTTCTGTGAATAGATACGTTAATTGAAAAAACTTAATGAAAGTCTATATGAAAATTAGATTTTATACTGATGACAAGCTGCCAGGACTCGGACCAGGACTCAATCTCAGACTCGGACTCAGTCTTGACTTGTGATGTATGGCCTGACAAATGTGGGATTTGGCTGCAGACTTTTTGAATCCATTTTACCGCATTTGACTCTTATTCTCGTATTCAAATCCCTTAATGAAAGTCTATAAGAAAATTAGATATTATACTACCATGTACAACATGTGATAAAATATATATATTGATGTATTAACATTATCACACATCGTTCATCAGTGGGATAAGCAATACACACAATGAGAAAACTTCATTCTGATTTAAATATGTTTTACATTTAATATATTTTACAATTTAATAAGTTACTTATTTTTATTAAACATTTCCTGGGCTTGTCTTCTTGCATAATCTAAAGGGGATTCTATGCTCGGGTTGGTATTACCATTGGATGCTTGAGCCGTGTATGGTGTAAAGGGGAAGCCGCTGCCAAATGGACATCCGTTGGGGGGATTATTGTTGAGGGGATTGCCATATCCTGATGGATCACGGCGTGGTACATTGGCCTGGTTATTGCCGTAAGGACTCCAGTTGGGGGGAATATTCGTGTAGGTATAGCTATATCCCGATGGATAACTGTTTGGTACATTGGTTTGTCTAGGGTCGAATGTATTCCAGTGGGAGGGATTAATGTTTTGGGCATTGCCATATCCCGATGGATCACGGCGTGGTACATTGGCCTGGCTAATGCCGGATGGACTCCAGTTGGGGGGAATATTGGTGTAGGTATAGCTATATCCCGATGGATCATTGCTTGGTACATCGGGGCCATTACCGAATGGACTCCAGTTATTGCCAACAGGTTGTTGAGGTCCGTTCGGTGCGTTGTTGTAGTTGTTAGCGTATCCTTGTTGAGGTCCATTCGGTGCATTATTGTAGTTAGGCTGAGGCCCGTTCGGTGCGTAATTTCCAAATCCAGGTTGAGGTCCTTTCTGTGCATAATTGTAGTTATTACCAAATCGTTGTTGAGGTCCGTTCGGTGCATTGTTGAAGCTTTCCCCATATCCTGCTGGAGGTCTGGTATTACGAGTACCATATTCTTGTTGACCTTCCTGCTGTCCATAGTCATATGCTTGGTTGTCAGGTCCAATTATAGGACGATTTGTCACACAGTTCTTACATTCGCCATTAATAACAACTTTATCTACGTTGAGGATAAGTCAAAATATTTTTTGCTTATTTCTAAAGGATGAGATGTTAAGTAGAATCCTTACCCGCTGTCACTCCCGCAGCTACGAGAATTGTGAAGAGTGCAAACAGTGTCCACCTCATTGTAACTGTATGGTTAATTTATTGAAATATCATTCAGTGCTGCCTTTTATACTGTTTCTTATCAGTAACAGACCACCTGGTGTTTCCCACTTGAACCATCTGTGGTATTTCCAGATGACGCATAACATATTGGCTAATCCGAACATTTTTAAGCCAAGGTCGAAAATTTAAGGTTATCAAAAATATGAATGTTTTTTATTTTGTTATTTATTTATTAGCTAAAAAATTCAACGAAAATTCAAAAAGGCTCCAACGGCCCCATTAGCTCCAATCATTAAAACTTTGCCCCTCCCACTTACATCTGTTTATCTCACGAATCAGGTGAGTTTCCAAAAGTCTTAGTACGCTCATTTGTAAGTTAAACTGATACCTTTCGATCGGTATATAACTCGACCTGATCCGACAGTCATAGCAAATTTTCCATTCTTCCTGTGTATATATGCTAGTCGCCTTCGCAGCCTTCGTGCTGCTTTCGTCACTAGCGCGGACTGCCGTCCACAGTGATATAGTTTTACGGTGGTTTGTTTGTTCATGGCCTCCTTTCGCCACTTGCTTTCAATAATTCTTGTAAAAAAGGGTGTTTTCATGGTCAAAAATGTGGGCACTACAGTCATATAAGTGTATAGCGCTTAGCAAATCTTAAACTTTGTTTCATTTTCTTTTATTTAAGATAAAACCATATTGGAAAGATATTTATTTTTTAAACTGGATTGACCTTCACTTTTTTCGAAAACATTAAGTCTTAAAAATACTCACAAAAAAAATTATTGTTATTAAAATTTTCCAATCTGAACACGAGCTGTATCAGTTTTAACTTGAAAATATGCACGCATAATGGGATTAGCCCATATGTACATATATGAAACATACAAAAGCAAAAATTTAATAATGTGATTACCCAAAATTTTGGTGCTCGAAATATTCATGTCCATAAACACCTGGATTTCAGCCTTTTATTTATCCACATAGCGTATATTTCAAATTATTTGCACGTTTCCTTCTGCCCCCTTAAATAACAAAAAATCAATTACACCAAAACTTATATTTGCTTGGATCAGATTAAATTGTCTCCATGTTTTTTCCGTGCTCAACTTAAGCTACTAAAAGTATGTAACGGGTATTTCATAGTCGGAGTCACGTTATTTTTTTGGAAGGCAGTGTTTTGCAAGGGCAACAATCCTTCTTGCTTATTATGAATATTCTTACAGTATTGTGAATTCTGTTGCTTTTTGTAGATAAACGTCTGCTGCTGCACGACAAGATTATGTCTGGCAAGGTGTTGATCCAGTGGCGCCACAACTACTGTGCCGCCGTTGCCAAGCGACGCTACATGAGTGTGGAAAGCACACGCAACCTGCACATGGAGCTGGCCAATTTGTTCTTTCCGCAGGACGAGGACGAGAGCACGCTCGAGAACGATTCGACCAAGAGCGAAACGAAGTCGGTCATCAGTCTTAAGGAAGGAAGAGAACGTGAGCCGCACAAGGACAAAGAGCGGGAGAAGGATAATGTCTCGGCGGGCCGCAAATCATCCTCGACACACCACAACGACGACACATCCACCTTCTACAATCCCATTGCCGCCGATGTCTCCTACAGCATGCGGCACGTCGAGGAGAGTTGGCATCATCTCATGCGCTCCGATGACACAACTCGCTTCAAGCAAATCGCAGTCTGCAATTTTGATTTCCTGCTCGCGGCGGTAAGTCGACAATATTATATTCCGTCTCCATCATCCTGCTCCTTCTTCCTTCTCCGTCTCCGTCTCCGTCTCCTACACTTTTAACGAGCATTTGCAATTAGTCTGTTTTGACGGAAATTAGTTTAGCAACTATTCAAAATGACTTGCAATCTAGACGGTCCCGATTCCTGCTATTGTTGGTGCACACAACAACAAAAAGCTAACAAAATTTGTCCCTTGACTGCAAAATTTGCGCTATGAACTTATCTTGTCAACTTAAGTAGACAATCAAATTGCAAAAACTCATTCTGCGATTAAAATAAGCGTTTTTATATTAAACTTAACTCGGCTGCTTCCACCTGTAATAAGCTTTAAATTTTAGCTTTGGGAATTGAGTAGAATATAGAAATAAAAGCAGTTTTGACCTCAAATTGTACCCATGGGTTTTGAAGTTGAGTTTAAAACTTGGCCAACTATTTTCTCAATTAGAAAAAAATTAAACTTTTAGCCTTGCAAGCTTAACCCATTAATTTTCCATCCAGGGGTAACATTTGTCTTTTCAATTGAGTTTAAAACTTTTTTTACAATTTTCGTTTTTGCAGGAACATAATTTTTTTTGTACATTGTATACAAGGAATCAAATACATATATTTAAATTTCAGCCGTCTTTATATGAAATCTTAGTTCTGCTTTATATAAATAAATAATTTGATTGATTAATTTAGTCTAAGCTAAAGTTAATTTCCGTCTTAGAATGACAATCACAAAACTAAATGCTCTAAATTTGCTAATTTAATTTAGCAGAAATTTGATTTTGCTAATTGACTTTGACCTACACTTAAATGGTTGGAACCGTCCAGGCTTTAATCACATTATGCATCATAGATGTGACGTTTGCATAACATTTTAAACAATATCAAAATTTAGTAGGAGACCGAGTTGGAGACTTTTACTTTGCTCGGACATCTGACAGCTCAATTGTTTAAAACGATGTCATTCATTATGAAAGTTGTTCCTGATGAGTTTTGGCGCTGAATTGCAATTCATGATTATTTAAGCAGCTTTCGCGAATCGTAGTCAAATCGAATGTAGTTAACAAAAGTTTTATTATATTCTATAGAAATTTTATCCCCGTCTGACAGATGAAAAATGCATAGGATCATAAATTTAATATCCGACCAGTTGCAATTCATGCGAATAAATCCAGTTAAATTCTGCGAGGAAAACAGACGAAAGGAGGAAAACTTTTTTGTGAAATTTGAAACAATATTAAAAAGTAGACAGCTGCAAATGATACCATACGTTGCGAGGCATGCCCCTAACTATTGCCAACTTTTATAGAGAGCCGAACTGCTTTTCAATTAGACGAATGCATAAAAGTGCAGCAGCAGCAGCAGCTGTAAATAGATAGAGGCGAAGCAGCTGCAACCTGATTTAATTAACATTTTGCCAGACAACGCCAGCTGAAGGTCAAAAGTCGTTTTTGTAAATGTTGCAACTTTGCAATGCATATAAAATTCTACGAAAGTGACAACGGAACATACTTAAGCAAACACTTTACAGTTTTGTAATTAACTTTGCAAGCACCACTAATTGCATCCTTGTAGCTAACAAATTTCCAAGGAATTAAGTATTAACTGAACTGAACTGAATGTGAATGAAACTTAATCAAGCTGCAGTTTAATGCGGCGTATACGTGATATTCTAGTTTATGTGTTGACTGGATATTATGTTGCGTTTGTTGCAGGTGCAAACGGTATCCATTAGCTATCTGCGCTGTCTAATCGAGCACGTCCGCTGCTATATACTGGATAGAGATATCGAGCTCATCTATTATACGATACGAAAGTCGAGCGATGTCCTTACCCGGGATCCCATGCAGCTGGGCTCGCAGCTCATCTCTTGGCTGCGACCGATTGGGGAGCATGATGATGATGACAACTCGCTGCTGAGCATGACCGTTAGATCGGCCACCGCCTGGTGTGATGGCTATGCGGTGCCGTTGCTGGTCCCCTTAACGGGCTGGTTGCCCGCCCCGCTGCCCTCCCAGATACGCAACATGACGGTGAGTGGAACGGGCGTAATTCGCGCCGTTTGTGTGGCGCCCTCGAAGCAACATCTGATACTGGCCACCAATTCGGGCGATGTGCAACAGTGGCACATCATGAGCAACTCGCTGGAGCACACATACAAGGGTAAGTTGTAATGTGTAATGGGTCTGGCATTAGGCGAGCTAATCATGTGACTTGTGACACACATACACACAGGACACACAGCGGCAGTCACGTGCCTCCTGGTGGCGCCCCAACAATCGCAGCTGCTGCTGACCGGCTCCGAGGATGCCAGCGTCATGGTGTGGCACGTGTCCTTGCGCGAGCGACGAGCGCACACTAAGTAAGTGGACTTACCCTGCCCTCCCCATCCCTACTACATCCTACTCGTACACTCAGAAAAATACATATGTCATTCTGAAATTGACTTTTAATTTGGACCGTTTTTTTTTAAATTTTAAGATTGCTGTTTACAAATATTTTTCGATTATGTATTCTACGATCTTAAATAAAAAATTAGTGTTTCAATATAAAAAAAAAATTAAAGTAAAGAATATTATAGAATATATATAGAATAGTTTGGTTGAATCAGATTAAAAGACAACAGATCTTTTTATACTTAACATATGTTATTAAAATTTAAGATAGCTGTGTATCAAGCAGAGCTCGCAAATATCAGTTAACACTTATTTCCAATTCGATCTGCTCACTGAAAAAACAGAATAAAATTGAAGCACAGATACTTTAGCACAGGTTGGAAGACTGTTCAGTATTTTCCATTCAGAAAATCAATTTTTCCTGTCTACTAATTACAATCAAAAGAACACTTTTTAGTGCTCCCGGAATAACTGTTAGCAAATGAGCAAAACACAAAAGTGTCAGCCAAAGTGTCTTTTCATATTGTGGTTATTTTATTCCATATACGTTGCATTTAAAAAAAAAAGTATGAATAATTTTATTTTTTAACGACCCATTTTACGCACAAATATAACCGAAAAAATCGCTCTCAGACTCTGCTCACTTTTATCGTTTTGTCAATTAGAAAACTGTTATTTTCTGACACGCTGAAAGTGTTGACTGTTATTTGAGAGCTCTGGTATCAAGATTGAAATGAACATTATTTTTTTTTGTCAAAGCGAACTTGAAACTAGTGGCCGGTGCTACAGTCGAGCATACTCGACTGTCGGAGACCCCGTACTTACTATGGAAAAAAAGTTTTTCATTCTAAGACTTGATTTTTGACTGATCGTTCCTATGGCAGCTATATGATATAGTGGCCCGATTCCAACAAAATTTGGTCAGGATGTATGGGACCATTATACATGCATATTCTGTCAGTTTGGTTGAAATATCTCAAACAGCGAAAAAGTTTTCCATACTAAGACTTGATTTTCAACTGATTGTTCCTATGGGAGCTATATGATATAGTGGTCCGATCCAAAATCTAAAACAAACTCGATCTGATTGCAATATAGACGAACCTACATACCAAATTTGGAGTCTCTAGCTCTTATAGTCTCTGAGATCTAGGCGCTCTTACAGACGGACAGACGGACATGGCTATATCAACTCGGCTGTTGATGCTGATTAAGAATATATATACTTTATGGGGTCTGCCACGCCTCCTTCTGCCTGTTACGCACATTTTTTTTTGTGACAAAGTTAATAGACCCCTTAACCTTTTTAAAGTACGGGGTCTAATAAGATTTTTGTACTCAGTTTTGTATTTTCCAAACTAAGTCAGCTTTTGAAATTGTTTATACTTGAAAATCTTATTTTTTTCTGAGTGTATTGAATCTCTGCGTTCGCTATTAATGCCTTCATTTCTCTTTTACTCCTCTTTCCTCCTCCCCCTTCTAGCGCCCATACGGCGCCAGTGACGGCCGTGGCAGCAGGTGTCAACAACACGCTCATCATCAGCAGCAGCGAGGATGCAACAATCGCCATCACTGACCTGGCCAGCGGCAAATTGGTGAGCAGCATGTACAAAATTTATGTACAGCAAATGAATCCTAATTGAAATCGAATTACAATCCAACGGCTAATTATCTACCCCCCCCCCCCCACCCTCCAGCCCTCTCCTAGTTTATGAAATGCATTTTGGCCTCAAAGCCAAATTGCAAATGTGAATGCGTTTTACTGTTGCCAAAATTGCAGAAACGCGATGCGAACCGCACAAAGCAAACCACATTAATTTGCATAATACCCAAAAGCCAGACGAGGTCAAAATCTCTGTATGTGCGTGTGTGTGTGTGTGTATATATATTAATATGCGTATGTGTGAGTTTGCCAAATGGCTGCGCTGAAATATTACCCTATATAGAAAATGATATAATACTCTTAATACGAGTATGTACCATGATTTATGCATTAGAATTTATTTTGATTTTGTTAAATTTGTTTAAATTTGTTAAAATGCTGCATTACAGTAAAACTTTGCTAAAGCAAACTTAAAACAGGCTTAATTTAAATTCATTTAATTTAACTTATTTATTTGTTAAGCTACGAATTAAAATTGATTTTAACATAATTTAACTGTTAATATCAAATTCTTATTTTTTACATTTATTTAAGTTTTAATAACTTTATTTTTCCTTATCGACTGTTTTAAGTCAACTTTAAATATATAAATAAATTTAGCAGATTCAAATTTTATATTGATAGACTTATTTATATGTCTATTTCAAGGGTTAATTGTGTTCCAGTTTTACTGTAGCTTACACACTCTACAGGGTACCTTCTCTTCGTTCAGTTAACCGCAGCTATTTGAGACTAGTTAAACATGAATTTGCGACTGACGAATGTGGTTGCCCAGGACGGGATTCAGAGGGGCATTCAGAGAAAACCTGACGCAGTCAAGCCGAAAGCGCCTCCCTGTGTAAATGTCATAAATCATATTAAGTTGAAATTTCAGTGTCACAAACACACACACACAGATACAGACACATTAAACTGTGATTAACTACAATGCAATGTTTGCATATAAAGTGCTGCAGAATTGTTGTCCTTGGGTGTCGACGTTTGTTGTGTGTTTACTGTAGCAAATGTTTGTGGGCGTCAGCGCCACGCCGCCCGTTGACACACATATAAATTAGATTTATTGCCACTTGCTTGGTCCTTCCCATCTCCTTCCCATCTTCCGCAATTTCTGCTGTCATATTTTAAAGCCAATTTCGCTGACTACAGAGAATTGGGCGATTATAAAAGTTGGCTTCAAGTGCAGCTGGGTTCTCTTCCTCTTCTGTGATGGCGTGACTTGTCAGACAGAAAGAGAGACAGAGACGCACATGTAGAACGTTGAGTATTACAGGCACTTATTAAATTAATTACAGCATTACGTATACGCCGTGTCGTACATAGTCATGCTGGGACATTGCTTTCGACGCTCGCTGCTTTTGGCATTTAAAAGTTTGGGTAATTTATCAAAGTTTTGGCATTTTTGTGTGACTTTCGGCAGTTGCCACGCCCCCACAGCCCACATCCCGACACCGCCCAGAGCCCATTTTGTGGCATTGTCAACATCGCATGCCAAGCGGTAATTAACTTAATGCATACAAAATGCGCCACAACAACAACAACTACTACAACTACGATAGCGACAACGTCACTTGTGTCACGCAAGGATCTCACTCTCCTCTTCTACCCTCCCCTCCCCTCTCTATCCACATGCATAATACTATTAAGTTAAAGGTTTACCTTTATCGAACCATAAAAGCGTATTGCACTCAATGAACTCATCCGTCTGTCTGCCTGTCTCTCCATTGACATTGCAGCAACATCGGATTACCTTTCATCGTGGCCCAGTTAGCGGTATCCTGGTGGCTGGCGCCTGCGATGTCCTCATCTCGGCCAGCCATGACAAGAACATATGCGTCTGGGATCTGGAGAACTACACGCTACTCAATACCATGCAAATGACGAGTCCAGTGCTACGCATCGATATATCATGGAATTCGGTAAGTTAATGGATATGTTTGACAAATCACTTCCACTTACGATGTCTGTGCAGTGCAGAGAAATCATAAATCATAGAAATACAACTAGTTGATTTACTTGATGATATGGGTAACCTGAATTACGATTGGCTTGGGATCAACTATGACTTGAGTGTCTTTTGTACTTTAATTGAAAGCTTTTCTGATATCTTCAAGTCTTTAAAAAATGCTTTGCTGTGGAAACAGTTTTATTTTTCACACAAAATTTATTTTTTTGATGAATTTGTATGTCCGCCAATGTAACTCAATACAGCATTCAATGGGTCCTAACTCAAAATGAAATAATTAAAATGTATACAAAATTTGAATAAGATATTTTTATAGATACAAAGGGACTTAATTAAATATTACACCCAACAAAAATTACTTATAATTGGTCAGCAATTGTGCCATTTAATTTGCACATTTTAAAAAGATTTTTTTTTTAATTATATTCGGTAGATGTTGAAGTTTTCCTTTCAATTTAATTAAATTTGTGTTTTTCTGAATGCTACTTGTTAAGCTGCAGCTTTGTGTATTTAACTTTTAAAGCATTTGGCTTCAATTCAGAATACAAAATGGCAACTCTCCTCTTTCAACCCTCTCAATCGCTCTTCCTCAATCTCTTTCACTCTCTGTTTATTCACATGTAAAGCAAAGGAATTCACAAAGCAGAATTCATCCTTTAATGTTCTCAGTTCTTAGTGTTTGTTGTGTGCACAATTTAAAGCTGCATTTGATAGATACAATATACAATGTACTTTGTAGTTAAAGACACAGCAGATAAAGCTGAAAGATGTGACAACGCTTTAAGCTCTAAGCGAACTAGGGGACGGATTGCGTACTGAGAGGGAGAAAGAAGGGCACAGAGGGGTCTGGAGGGATAATTCTAATAAGTGATTTTGGCTTGGAAGATCCGCATTACGAGCCAAATCCTTTGTTGTCAATCAGCATGATAAAAGAATAGCAGCTACCATTTGCTGTGTATGTGTGCGAGTGTGTGTGTGTGTTGGTGTGTGTGTGATTCCATCAATATGTATTGCATACTTAGCAGCAATTTGGCACGCAAAACAATATCAACATAAGCAAAACGAAGACGTTTTGTCAATGACAACTATGAAGCTAGGAGCTAGGAGCTAAGAGCAAGGAGCTGCGTGACAATTGATGCGTATTCCAAGGCACGTCAAGTGCTATCACAGGGAGAGAGAGAGACAGGGAGAGTCCTCGAGATACTTGCCAGTTGCTCACACTTCAATTGCTGCTTGTTGCCATTCTATCTATTGCTATAAATCGACAAACAACAAAGTCTGGAATGCCGACTTTGTGTCACTTTAATATCGCAAGCGCAAGAGTAAACAACAATTGGAGGCGATGGGGGAATACTACACAAAAAGAAAAAATCAACTAAAAAAGCAAACTTAAAATTCTTGATTTTAGCATGATGTGTTCAGTATATTACTGTTAAATCAACACAATATGCGTGGAAAATGGCAACCACTGGGCATTAAAATATTTAAAAAAAAGCTAAAAACGTTGGATTTCATTTCAATAAATTTCTTATAGAGCTGCGATAGTTAAATGTGGATGGAAGATTGTACTCGAATAAAGTATTTCGTAAAGAATATTCTGGATTACCAAACTGCTGACATCACATCGCATTATGTATGAACTGCAATACTAGACTCAAAATACAGGACAATATCTGACTGATGTCTGTCATAGTCCTTCATTGGTCCTTCTCTGCTCACAATTGATAACAGCGCACTGATATAAGAGTCTCGCGTTTCAAAGCTCCTGCCCATGTCCCTGCAATTCGCTGCTCGACTTACACAAAGCACATGCACACACTCGCACACACACGCTCTCACACATACACTCACAGAGACCGTAAATACGCTACTGGCAATTAGAAAACTCGTCTCTCTCTCTCTTTCCCTTGGTTATCCAACAACGCCGCAAGCCAACGCATTTAAAGCCAAAAGTATAACCAAATTTTGGCTTATCGCGTTAAGCGAAAGTGCCGAAAATTGAACAAATTGGCTATAAGCACGTTGCCAAATTGCTGCTGATAAGAAGCCGTCACACCACAAAACCTTCTTACTCGTAGACATGCCCAAAAGCCAAATTTCGCGAGTGTTAACAAAAAATATTTAAACTGTTCCAGACCCAAATTGAAATGTAATTTTTACGGCATTCACACACATGAGAAAAGATATCTTTATATACAGGGGTCCGGGGTCGAAGTGTTACTAACTTCACACTGCTGTAGCATCCAGACGGCAAATGACCGTTCGATTTGTCTGATTAATTGTCTACAAGCTCACAGAAGTATATCGATATATGTCGCAGTGAAATAAAATTATGTAAATGGACTTGAAATATTGCATTTTCTGATGACAAAATTTGTACAGTTCTAGTTCATTTGTTCATTTGTAAACAAGCATAACGATCGCATGTGTTTAAAGGACAAATCAGGCGGAAATTCAGTCAGCGAAAGCAAACACCTGTATCAGTGATGATTTGGGCCGCAGAAACTGTCACAGGACGCTATCCACTGGTTTTCATCGAGCAGGCGTAAAGGTTATTCAACATATCTACCTTGAAAAGATCTTAAAAGATGTTTTGCTACATTGGGCGCTAGCCTGGCCGCGGCTTGTATGAAGTTTTTTCAAGTTGGCGATATGAATGAGCGACGGGCTGAAAAATATTCCTTTTTACCCCTAGAATAGACCTGCAAGATTTTAGCCCGATCGGAGTTCATTTGATGGGTCAAAGATCACCCATGCCATTTTTATGAAAAAAAATAGTTGTTGTACAAAAACTTTTTTGTTTTTAAAGATATCTCTAGGAAACTTACTACATGACAATATTTTATTACTATTTACAATTTGGTTAAGTTTTATCGAAATCGGACTACCATATCCTATAGCTTTCATAGAAACAATTGGGTGAAAATAACCTTTAGTATCAAAAACTTTTTTGTTTTTGAAAATATTTGAGCCGAACTCACAGATTGTATGGTTGGGACTGTCTCTTACATTCTGACCAAATTTGGTCAAAATCGGACAACCATATCCTATAGCTTCCATTGGAACAACCCGTCGAGAAATGAGATCTTTTGCATACATTTTTCTTTGCCATACGTATCTCAAATAAACACGCTAGTAACAAATTTTTTGACCAAATTTGTTCAAAATCGGATTAATCGGCACGTAAGACTCGACACCATCGCATAAAGCCAGACAAACCCAAAGATTTTAACAAGACAACGTTCCCAGCTTCATTTCATCACAGCAATGGCTGTCATATGGTCAAGGCCTTGAAAACTGCTCTTCTCCGAGAGTGGAACAAAATACCATCCGACCACATTCGTGCCGCGTGTGAAGCCCTATTATTGGCTATTATTCTAATAAATCGTAGCAAGATCGGACAAATAGAAAGGTGGTAATGGCTGATTTAAGTTTTTAATCAATATAATTGCCTAAAAGTATGCAATAAAAATATTTAAAAAATGTTCAAATAAGTAACAGGTATCCTATAGTCGTTAGCTCGACTATAGCCTTTCCCACTTGTTTGTTGGTAGCTTCCAACGCCGACCCCTGTAAATATATGTAAGTATGTGTGTATTTTTGAGCTTAGCTAGCCACTTACTCGACTAGTTCTTGATAAATTTCAACTGGCATTTTTTTTGTTTTTGGCTTGGACAGCGGTGTGGCAAATGGTAAATGTTAAATGTTAAATGGCAAACGGAAATCAACTTTCTTACACTTTAACTCACATCCTGATGGCCCTGCGGCACGCTAAATTCCCAATGTTCAAGATCCCAGGCATAGGTCCCGTCCCATTCCCTCTTCGATTCCCTCTTTCTACCACGTCGCATTCTTTCCTGTCGTATTCCAGACATTTTCCCTTGAAAATTGAAATGTTGCAATGCGCTAAATGGCCCCAACAACAATGTCCTTGCCGTTTGCCACTCGACTCGACCCGTCTCGTTGCTGTTGGCCTTTTTCAATTTCCCGACTTACTTGAAAAATTGCAGCCAACCCGACGCACACAGTTAAAAATTTATTAACCTCAAAGGCAGTTACAGAGTACAACTTAAATATGCATTCGAAAGTTGTTTCGACTTTGGTTCATTAGCTGGTATTTATTTATTTTTATTTTTTTATTAATCGACTATTTCCTAGTGCTTAAACCAATGAACTTTTTATTTAATCTATCTAGTTTTTTATAATAAGAAAACTATTATTATTATTATACAATTTTTATTTTATTTATTATTTTATTTATTTTAAAAACTTGTAAAGAACAATTTAAAAAGTTTAAATCGGATAAAATTACAATAATACCTGATAACCAGGGATTAAAACCGAAACGAATATCGGTTTCAGTTACGGTTTCGGTTATGTTAGCATTTAGGTTTTCGGTTATCGGTTACGCAAAATCTTTGAATAAAGGATTCGTAACGGTGAACTGGTTTTTGTTTGTTTCGGTTTTCAAATACCGGTATAGTTTCGGTTCACAAAAAAAAATTTTTTTTTGCGAAAATATAGTTATATTAATAATATAATAATAATAATTAAAAAGGCACTACTTTCTTAATGTTGCATTCACACATTTCTTTCACATATTCTTCAGTTTGATGCAAGGTGGATTTATATATGGTGATGTATTCGTTTGACGTGCTCTCTTTTTCGGGGCACAAACGTCATTATGAAAGCAAACATCGTAGTGACCGGTTGTATTAAATTTTCTGAAAAATGCCCCGTGTGTGAAAAATACATATGCCGCTCGAACGCAAGTCGTTTGGTTTGTGTTTCCAGGGATATGAAAAGGAGACAAATAAATGCAACAGGAACTGTGGGAGCATGCACCGGTGAGCAGCTTCCACAAAGAGAGCAACAGGGATAACAGTGTCGATGCTGACGGCTAACAGGAGCTTAACAGATCTCCATAATCACAATTAATTAATTGGTTACCTACGGGTCATTACAGGAACAACAAGACAAGCATGTCATTGCATTTTATTTTCATTTTATATATTGCACAGCGCACAAAACGAAAATGAGCGAAGAGTATAGAAAACAAAACAAAACAAATTTTCTATATATCTATCTCTGTCGTCTCTCTCACGTCAGAGCTGTCAAAAAGAAGCTTTGCCCCGAGAGAGAGCGAATACATCACCATATATAAATTCACCTTGGTTTGATGTAGTTTAGTTACATTTTAACAATTTTAATATTTCATCAAACAAATTTATTTTATTTGTGATTATCCAGAGCTATGAAAATTCGATCATGTTTCACGAGTATCACAAATAAAAATTTAAAATTAGACATAAGAAAATTAAAATTAAAAATCAAAATTATTAATGAAAAATAATATTTTTTTTGGATGTATGAAAAACCGAAATTAACCCTTATAAATGAAACGGTTACTTAACGGTTATTTCGGTTTGCAGAGTTTCGGTTTTAAGGTTTCGGTCAAGTGAAAATTTATTTTTTCGGTTACGGTTTCATTAACGGTTTTAAATTGCAATCAGTTTTTACCGGTTAATGGTTACGGTTTCGGTTAGGGTTTTAATCCCTGCTGATAACAATAATTTATTAACTATTGACAATTTAAGTAGCTTTATAAGTTAATTTAATAATTGACTCAATTCTGATAGTTGAGATGGTTCTTAAAAATATGTAAAGTTCAGTTCATAGCTATTTACTTAATATATTGGTTAGAGTCACCGACTTGCCAGATTTAGAACTATCAGTGTGAATAAAAATTAGGCTGGATTCCCGATTCGAGCAGTCATACATAAAAATGTTCCATTTGTTGCAAAATAAAAAAATTACAAATATTTATTTTATTGAACATAGTCTAAGAATAATGCCTAGTAAAATTAATATGTATATCTAATAACGGCCAAGTTACTTAATTTGCCGATTAAGTCAATCATTTTGCTCAGTGTAGTTTAAAAAAATGTTGAGCTCTGCAATTGTGGAATGCAATTTATTAATATTTGATTGGATATGGGCAGTCAGGAGATGTGGACGTGGAAGTGACAGGAGACAGAAGACGGAAGGGAATTTAACCTTTTGTCGGCGTCAAATGGCGGGGAATGCGTTAAAATAGCGTTGAAAATGCAAAATTAATTACATTTAATGAGCATTGTACGAGCACGAGTATGTACCTTGTGTAATTTCAGGTATTCCTGCTGGCACTCTGCGAGGATAATGCACTCTATGTGCGCACTTTGGCCACCGGCAAGGAGCTGCACACACTGAAGGGCCACAAATCGAAGGTAGGTCGAGGAACTGCTCCAGGGTAGTAGAGAAGTCTAACCCTTTGGCTAATCCAATGTCCAATGTCCACAGATACGCACCATGTCCATTGGCAAGGACAGTCAGCGCTGTGTGATCGGCTGCGAGGATACGAGGGCTCTTATCTATGACATGCACTCTGGCAAATTGGTGCGCTCGATGCCGCCAAATCCGGGTCCCGTCACAGCCGTCTATGCCATGGACAACGATGATTTTCTGATCACCGTCGGGGGCAACAAGATTACCTTCTACTCGTTCCGCAACGAGGAGCTCTACGTGAATCCGTACTCGCGGCATCCACGGCGCAAGCGAAGCCTCAAGCGGCACACACAGGCACAACGTTCCCCCTCGACGACGTTGCCCCCGATCACGTGCTTCGATCTGTCGCGCGACTCGCAGCAACTGGCCATCGCCTCGGGTCGGAATGTTCATATGATGCGGATCAATACGCCGGAGTATCAGAGCACCCTGGAGGGTCACACCTGTGTGGTGAATTGCCTGAAATTCGCACCGAATGGTGAGTTTCTGGTCACTGGCGGCGATGATCGATTGGTTCAGGTGTGGACTCTGGCACTGGGCGAGATCAATCACACATTCAAGGGCCATGCGGCGCCCGTGATGCAGCTGGTGGTGTTGATGGACTCCCTGCGTGTCATCTCCACGGACCGCGAGTCCATGATGCTCGTCTGGATGGCCGACTCGGGCAATGTGCTCCAGACCATACAGGGCCCCTACAAGAGTCTAGCGGCAACCAACAACATGCGCTTCGCTGTCTCCACCAATGGGGACAACACTTTGAAGATATGGTCACTTACCCAGGAGGATGAGAAGTTCTCCGTATCGCATTCGGATGAGATCACCTGCTTCGAGATCAGCGCGGACAGCATGCACATTATCACTGGCTCCAGGGACATGTCCCTCAAGGTCTGGCAATCGGTGGGCGGCAAACTTAGCCAAGTCCTTGTGGGTCACAGCGATGCAGTCACCTGTGTGGCCGTCTCCGTGACCAACAAAACCCAAGTCATCTCCGGTTCGAAGGACACGAATCTCCTTATTTGGGACCTGCTCACTGGCGAGGAGGTGCACACACTGGCTGGCCATTTGGGACCTGTCATTGGCGTCAAAGTCTCCGCAGATGGTAAGTAACCAAGAGGAACTCCAGTCTAAGCCACTTTACCTCCTTTAAAATTCGAATATTTAAGCAAACATTTTAGAAGCAAAAAATACAAATATTTTAACCAGGGATCCCAAAAAGTAAAAAATCAAAGTTTAATTTAGCAATTTTTCAATTTTTATTGTAAAAATTAAAAATAAAAATAAAAAATTCAATTTTTATTATAAATGTTGAAAAATAAAAAATTAAATGTAAATATCTTTTGAACCTGAAGGCGTATTTCCAAAAGTGACATGTATATACAAAGGCACAACCAATTTTTATAATTAAAATCTAAAAATAATAAGGATTTTAAATTAAAATTTAAAATAATTATTTGATTATAATTTTTATTTTTCATAGTTTATAATTTTTTAACATTTTATAACTTTTTATATAGATATTTTATTTAATAATATACATTAAAATCGTTACGGTCCCTAATTAAAACTGATAAATAGAAGAAAACTTAAATAAATAGTAAATATATTTAATTAAAAATAAATTTTTATTTTCAATGTGCAATTCCTTTTCAATAGAAACAGTTAAAATTCGTTATAGCCTTTTGTCTCTATTCAAATTGTGCTGTGAGAATTACTATGAATAAACAGATAAAGGTTTTATTGGATTTCGTATTTTTTTGTCATTTTAAACACGCACAGATACCTAAGCGAGTGCATACAAATTATTTTGTTCCACTTAACATTTTAAAGAAATTTAAAAATGTTTAAAAATTTAAAGTTAAAAAAAATAAAATAAAATTTCATTCTTAAAATTTAAAAAAAAATAAATACAAATTTGTTATCATACATGCATTTACGTAATCCATGTAATCAATTGTTGCCAGATGATTTTAAATAATTAACACGAAAACTTTTAGATTTTTGCTGATTCGTTTTTTTAGAAATTTAACCGAAACTTAACCAAAATTTTAGTCAGTAGAAGCAAATAATGAATAAGCGGAGATCAAACAAAAGGAACAAAACCACAAATGGCTGAGTTTAATAAAAACATTTTATTATATTACAGCATTTACAAATTAGGTATTTCCCCAAATTTTGCTTTCCAAATTTTTCCAAATGAGAGGTTTTTCAGTTCATCAATTTATGTGATACTGATATTAGTTATCAAAAATCGTCTAGGGATTAATAATCCACACCTCTTGAATGTCCTTCTCTGCAAAGTTTTTCCTGGTTACATTTTCCCTAATTTTGTTTTCCAAATGAAATATTTTCTAGTTCTGTGTTCATAATATTTGTAGCCCAATTTATATAATGCTGATGTTGTTTGTCGAAACTCGTATAATCCACAACTCTTGAATCTGCCCTCTCCTTCAGGCTCCACGGCTGTCTCTGGCAGCGATGACAAGACTCTGATTGTTTGGGAAACGAAACGTGGCCTGGCACTGACGTCGCTGCAGATGCACGTGCCCTTCACCCACTTCGACATCAGCCTGGAGGTGTCACGTGTGCTCGTCCAGCTGGTCGATAGCTACAACTTGCCCGTCATCTGTCTGCACAACACGCCGGCCCAGTATGTGAAGCTGCCCACGTATTCGGGTCCCAGCAAAGACGTAGAAGGTAAAACTCTCTGAGCTATTCTTAACTCCTCCTCCACTTGACTTGTCTTTACTCCATTTCGTGGACAGACTTGCGACCGCAGGGGCCCAAGCGGCAGATGAAGCGGCTGCTGAAGAAAGAAGTCTCCCTGGACACGTATACGTGGCAGAAGAAATACGGGCATTTGACATCCTCCGTGATGATGGCCCAGGTGGATGAGCGCTTGAAGCGACGCTTTAGTGTCTCAGCCAGCATGGAGGAGATCTCCAAGATAGCCGAGACCAAGACGGGCGCCTCCCAGGCCAATCTGGGACCCGAGCAGGCGGCTCTTGCCCAATCCCAGCACTTTGATCAACTGGAGGCGTTGTGGAACAAGCGATCGCCGCCAAGACGACGTCACAATGCGGTAAGCAAACCCCTTCACCCCTTTCCCCTGGTAGAAACTGTGTGTAGTCCTTAGGGATGTGAGCGTGTCCAGAGCACGCACGTGTTGGCTTCTTAGTAGAACGCGTTTCTCATCATTTATCGTATTCATTTGATTTCCATCTTATGTTGACTTTAATTGGCTTCGTCTCTGTTCGCTTACACAACTTGTAACTTGTAACTTGCAACTTGCAACAACAACAACTGCAACAACAACAACTGCAACCACAACAACTGCAACAATTAAAGGGCTTGTCGAGGCAGACATCTCTGGTGGAGGACCGGTTAGAGTCCTCCGATGACGATGAGTATCTGGATGAGCGAGCAGGTATGTTGTCCGCCTCCTATGACCACATCCATCTGCTCGCACGCTTGCCCGGCATCCGAACCCTGCACGATGCATGGAAGACGAGTAGTTTGCGTGTTTCCCGCACCCGCACCCGAACCCGTACCAGTACCAAATTCTATGTCAGCACACCTCCGCACAACAACAACAACAACAACAACAACAAGCTCACAGACAACCACAACAGCAACAACAACAGTGCACCCAATTCCAGCTGCAATCTTGGCCAGGTTAACGGTCGTCAGGTGGCGCCCGATTTGGTGCGTGATCTGTTGCAGGCAGAGCGTCCGGTCACATTGCGTCACATGTTCCACTGGTCCAGTCTGTGGCGCCATCGACGCCAGCGCTGCTGTCAATCCCTGCAGCCGCATTTCCGTGTCAATGTGCCGGATCGAGCACGTGCCACACCCATCATACTGGTGGAGAACTATGATTGTCGGCACGTGCAACGCGTGCGCACCGATCTCGTGCTGCATCCCCAAAGCATACAGGCTTCACTTGGCCACATGGCCATAGAGCAAGCCACTCCCACTCCCAGTCCGAGTCCGAGTCCCAATGCTGATCCTGCCAAGAAGCCCAAATCATGTGGCTTCTTCGGCCGCCGCTGGACGATGTTCCGTGGCAAATCCGAGCCAAAGCTGCGTGCCACGCCTACCACCACGCCCACTGAGCCGCCCACTGTCAGTTGCAATGACTGCGTGGCGCAGTGAGAACAAACATAGGCTGCACTACACTGAACTGCTACACAACTCTTTTGGCACTTTCTACACTGCACTACACAACTTTTGTTTACTAAAAAAAAAAACGAAAATATTTTAATCTTCTTAACTTAACACATTTTTGTAGCCGTAGTTTTTTTGAAGTAGTTAGTTTTAGTTTGTTTTGAAAATAAAAAACTGCAAATACTTTTGTGTAAATTTTCTTCTTATTTTCGTTTGTGTACAATTGATTTTTGTGTCCCAAGCGAAAGCAGGTAAGTGTAGTGTAAATACATAATCTTCCAATACTTCCCCAACTCCCCAGCTCATTGAAGCGTGTTCTCTTTTCCTATTTCGCATCAATTCCGTTAAATTGCGTTCAACGGATTTATACTTATGTATAAAAATGAAAAAAAAAGAAATGGCGAACGCTGCAAAGTGTGCTGTAAATTATTTCACATGAACGCCATAAATTGCCATCAATAAAATTTCAGCTCGATTAACACCATGAAACGAAGAACGCAGCAACAACAAAAAACAAAAACAATAACAAATTTGTCTGTGGCAGATGCTGCACATTGGTTCGCATCGATTAAATCAATTGAATTGAACGGGCCATTTAAATGAATTAAATGCAATCAATAAATGCTGTGCAATTTGCAGTCTGTGCATGTTCCACTCTATGTGTGTGTGTGTGTGTGTGTGAGTGAGTGAGTGTCTCTCTGTATGTGTGCATAATATGAGACTTACAGTTTTGGAGCATACGATGATGTCGAGGTAAGCCGAGAGTTTGTTTCGTACTCCAATTCTGCAGTTGTTCTGTTGGCATGTTTTGCTACTCTTCTCTCTCTCTCTCTCTCTCTCTCTCACTCGACTAAGGTGTTCCTACCCTAGCCCCAGACCACCCACCCACACCACCCCATTAACGAAGTTGCGGAAAAGCAGAGAAGAAAATTGAAAAGTTTTGTATCATATGTAAATGTTACTATGTCATGCTTTATCTCGATCTACTTATGTAACACTTTGATTCATTGATTCCAATTCAAAAGTTTGGCGTCCTTTGTCTCTCCTCTTTATTCGTTTCTCTCTGTTTGTCTCACACACACACACACATTCAAATATTCTCACTGCCTCTCTTTCTGTTTCTCACTATCTCGATGTGTATATAAATTTGAGAATTTGTTCAAGTTTTGTTGTTTTGTTGCTGTTGCAACACACAAATTTTGATAATATAACATTTGTGTGTGTGTGTGTGTGTCTCTCTGTGTGTGAGTGTCTCTGTGTGTGTTTGAGCTTTGTCCAAAATGAAATGAATTCCATTTTTTCGTTTCGGTTAACTAATAAACAACGAACCAACGCCTAACCACGAACCAACCAACAACAACCAACAGCCACCGCCAGTTTGAAAACCAGTTCCCGCAGCTCACTGCAACACGCCCCACAGCAACAGCAATAGCAACAACAACAGCTACAGCAACAGCTACAACAATTACAACAGCAACAGCTGCCACAACACAGCAAACAGCAATAATTAAAATCCAACGCAGTTATATATAATTATTTCAACAAATTTACTATCAACTTCAATTTACCCACTTAACTAAAGCTTGTGACTTTTCCGCATTTCCGAGAACTCAACCCGAAACTAATCCTGCAACAACAATGCAAGAAAAACAACAACATCAAACTAGAAAATAATTCGTACTCTATTTGTTTTAGTTGGCATGGAGCAAGTCTTTCAAATATATTCCCAGCACTTGAAACTAATTAATCTGAATGCGAGTGCAAAGGATTTAATTTCATTGCAGCATTTTGAGCACCTCCCAAAACTGTAAAACATTCTCTAAGACGTACTTAATTGATAACTTTGTGCATTTTAGACGATTTCGACGAGTTCTTTTAGAGATGGGCTGCATTTTTCTTCAATAAATTGCAAAACTATCCGCATTATCTTTCGTATTCACAAACATTACTTCACTGCAAGTGCTGAAATACTTTTTTTGAGAGCTCTACAAAATATATCACAACACATAACAATTCGAAACATAATCAACTACGTTCTTATAATAATGCTGCATAAAGCGAATCAATATTTGAATATCTACACACACAAGAAATATATATTAGATTGTACTTAGTTGTCGCCCTCCTTGTATGGAAGATTTTGGAACTGCCCAAGTAAGTAACTAAGTAGATAAACATTTGTACTACTAATTAAATAGAACTGACATTTAGTCTAGTTTTAACACATTGCTTTTGGTATATGATTTGCCTCAAATGGAAACGATCCATTCACATTTCTCACTTGCAACCACATGATAATATTATAAAAAATAATCATTTATTAAGTTTCTATTAGTTAAGTATGCCAAACTGCAGTAGTGGGCATACTAGGCATGCTTTTAGCTTTGGCAAATCAAGCCTCAAATCTTACTTGTATTTAGCAAACCTTTAAATTGAATATGTTTAATAATAACATTTAAAAACCCCATACATGCATATATAGATCACTTCGCTACAGGAGGAGGAGGATACCACAAAGGATAAGCAGTAGGCCAACTCTTCTCTGGCAAAATGGTTAATTAATCTACAATAGTTATTAAGTAAATGTTTTAAATGGTAAGCAATAATTACGAGCCACTGGCTTCAATTTTCACACTCTCCTCAGTGATCTATGAATTTCAATGGATTTGTTGCTTGTTGCTTTTGAGGATTGAAGATGGCATATACTCGAGTTAAACTCAACTTTCGTTTACACTTATTACATAGATATCCCTGTAGTCTGTAGTCTCTAAAAGCAAAAACCACCGTCTCAGACTTTGTAGAACCTAGAAATTTAAGAGAGCCATTTTGACATTTTAATGTTGTAGAATGTTTTAGTATGTACCTACTTATAAAAGTAAAACCTTGAACCACATATATTTGTTGTTAATAATATACGAGTATAATAAACATTTTTTAGTTTGTAGTAATGTTGAGAAACCAAAAATACAACCACAAACTTCAAGGGGTTAAAAGCGTAACTATGCTTAAAAACAAAGACAAACAAAACTGTATTTGTCACAAAGAAATGCCACAAATGCTGAATAGTATCCAAAGTATAAATTTATACGCAATATTTTATCCAACAAAACTAAAACTAAAACTAAAAACTGAAAGCTAAACCAAAAATAATGAAAAAAATGATAAAAAATTAACGCACATTTTACTTGCATTTCATTTCAGCATTGTAAATATTAAGTGTGTATTATATGAAAATCTTGATATCTTATTTAGTCACATATCCATATCCAAGGCAAAGCGTTCAAATTGTGTAACTTTAGTCTGTTCCAAGTGCACTAACTTTTATTATTTCGGTTCAACTCGCACCTTAGAAAACTTCAATAACTATCTGACAATCAGAAGTTCTTGTCTAGAACAAAAACAAAATAAAATAAACGAAAAGACAAAAAAAAATTAAATAAAATATTAACAGAAAGCGATATTTCTACACATATTTCTATGCATGCAACATGTGAACTTGTTTAACCTCTAATCTAAGGCCCTATAGAAAACATACATAGAAAGAAACCTACATATGTAGAACATAGTTGAACAACATTTGCTCTATTGTAAGCCCAGAAAATTATTTATAAATGCCGGCAAAATGATTTCGAGTTCTTGGCATGTGCAACAACAGCAGCTTAATGGTCGTTGAACTCTGGCCCAAAGAAGCACAGCACATGCAAGTGCTAAACGTACTACTGATAAAACACACACACCACACACACACTACTGTCTATGTCTATTACAAAATTAAACTAAACTTTACTGGAAAACAGCAAAACCTCTCGAGTCTTTTAATGGAACCACTTAAGGCACTGAATCATTAATGATGCTGCCTGTCGGAGAAAACGTTGAGTAAGTTAATGATAACAGGTAAATATTCATAGCCTGTTTCCATGTTCTCAATTAATTCTAAAGGAAAATGTATGGCTAAATTGATTGAAGGATGCAATCAACTAATGATCTGTGCCAGCACCACATACTCGTAATTTGAAGCTGATATATCAGTATTTCTATTATTGTCTCTAACATCAAGCCACCGATGAATTTTAATGTTTCAATTAATTTGTTGAGAGATTTGACATAATTTAAAATTGATTGAATTAAATTAAATTATTTAATTGAATTTAAAATGAAACTATTCAAATCACACCTAAAATTAATACAATATTTTTTTAATATTGGTATTAAAATTGAAGCAGTAGATTTTTTGGCTTTAAAAATAAATTCGAAGAACTGAAATTCTTGAAATTTTAGAATCAACGACATTTCGAACGGTAGTTAAACAAGTGGGCGCGGCTACAGACGAGTTGGCTCGACTGGAGGATACCCTGTGCCAGTCTCCATAAAATAGAATATTGGTTGGGACCATCTCATATACATATTTTGTCAGTATGGTTCAGTTATCTCAAACAACAAACAAGTTTTTCATACTAAGACTTGATTTTCGATTGATGGTTGTTATGGCAGCTATATGATATAGTGGTCCGATTTCAATCAAAATTGGTCAGGATGTATGGGACCATCCCATATGCATATTCTGTTAGTTTGGTTGAAATATCTCAAACAGCAAAAAAGTTTTCCATACTAAGACTTGATTTTCAACTGATTGTTCCTATGGGAGCTATATGATATAGTGGTCCGATCCAAAATCTAAAACAAACTCGATCTGCTTGCAATATAGACGAACCTACATACAAAATTTGAAGCCTCTAGCTATTAAATTTTCTGAGATCGGCTGTCTCAAACAGACGGACGGACAGACAGACGGACATGGCTCAATCGTCTCGGCTGTTGATGCTGATCCAGAATATATATACTTTATGGGTCGGAGATGCTTCCTTCTCCCTGTTACATACATCACACAAATCTAATATACCCTTTTTGACCATTTTCAATGGGCACAGGGTATAAAAAAATGCTCTTTCTGTGGAGCCCCGCGTACTTGATGCTGGATAAGGGAAAGCTGAAGATCGCATTACCTTCAATGAATTTTGATACTCCGGGGTGTATACATAAAATATAAAAAATACCTTACAAATTATCATTGTGGACAGTCCACGCTAGTGACGAAAGCATAAATTTTGAATAAAAATACGCGTCAATGAGAAACTTTTTTTTTTAATAATTATGTTAAATTTAATATTGTTGGTCACATAATTGGATATCAGAAATTTTTGAGCACGGAAATGTTTTCGTCACTAGGTTTTTACCTCGTCAATAGGTTTTTTTTAGAAGATTCGAATATACATGAAGTTGAAATGTTTTACATATAATTTATACATGAGGTAATGACATGTGTAAAGTGTGACAAATGAAACAAAACAATTAATTCGCTGCACTTTGATTGACATCATTTAATTATGCAATTCCAGTTGGTGTTGGGACTGCTCCAACTGCTGTTACGCCTATCTTGTTGGCCATTATGACACCATTTAGCCAGAGAATGTTAGCCAGCTAACAAACTCGGCCACATCAGCAGCCAACAAACCGCAGACTCAGCCATTTTGTTGGCAATGTCTAATGAGAAAAGTTTGCGGAAAACATTGACAATGAAACGCGTTGATAACAGTGAACAAATGACAGAGAGTGAACGACAAAGAGGGAGGGAGAAGGGAGGAAAACATAAGCTGCCAACCTGAGTCACAAAATATGGGTTTGCCTCCCGGCATTGAATGACTGGCATTGAGCAGGCTTATTTTCGTTAGGCGCTTGTTCCAACACATATAAAAAAAAAGGAAAAAATCATTACGATTCCTTTACAAACAAATACTCGTAGTATCGATTGTTATTCAAACTTTTGTTTGGCCGAAACAAAGTCGCATGTGGCGCATACATTTCAATTGTCATGATGACCTTAAAGGCAAATACATAAAATAATCATTTGTCTACATGTCCCAAGTAAGTGACTAAACGTTAGGTCCAGTAACAGAAACATTTATGCATAACACGGCATACCCTTTTATTAAATGTTGGTTTCGATCGTGTTTATGTATAAGCCGTGGTAACCACAAAGCTTTATTCACCCTTTTTTCGGTCATTGTCGACATTCTTTTAGCCTTTTCGTGTCTGCCGCAGGCCTTGTCGGCTTTAATTACTTTTGTTTTCAGCAGCAGCAACCGCATGAGACACTGACTGAAAACTCAACTCAATGTGAACTGTCGGCCTGATGAATTGCGAGTCGCTTGAAAGGCATTAGGTTTGCTTTGTGCTCGAATTCATTGAACCACAGTGAAATGAACTGCATGGCATTGTCACTGACTGACTGACCACCAACTATAGAATATATGTGCATGGGATAAAGCTAAAACTACTTCCTTTAAAGTCAAATCTCACTTCCAATAAAGTGGTTAAGATACTTGAGCTCGGATTTAACATTAGGTGAACAAGAGCAGCTCCCAGAGCAATTTGGGAACGTAATTGCACTGAAACGACAGAATGCAGCATAATATTATCCGTTGTGTGGCTCGTTATACGCTGCGTATACGTTATATTGCATGTCGTATACGCATCGTCTGACGAGCCAAAAGCCAAGAAACACACGCAATTAAGGCAAGCTGTAGCCAAACTTTTCAGTTGGCTCGATTTGAAATGCACTGCTTTCAGTCAAGACTTTTTTGGCCAACAATAAGTACTATGTATTAAGAACTTTTCGGCTTTGTCGAGCGAAAGTTAACTTGAAAGAAACTACCAAAATACACAAGCAAACTACGGATGAAGATTAGGTCAGCTACTTGGGCGACCACAGCTCCAAGGGGTGGCACAGTAAACGCTTTTTATCGGTACTTCCCCGGGCACCCCTCAACCACCATCATCTGCATAATTTTTATTCATTTTTCCTCTTGTTGGCCAAGTAGTCTTTTTAAGAAAAATCGCATTAAAGTCGAACATTCTGCTTGAATAGTTAAGTGGTTGAGGCAAGGATCTACCCTGTTATTACCAAAGCACTTATTTCAGGATAACTTAAGTAAAGAGAGGGTAATATAATTTATATATTTTGTGTCACTTCATTAAAATTTTAATATTATTTTATTTTCTGCTCTTTTAGAGAATATAGATATTTATACCCGTTACTTAAAAAATAAGTAAAAGGGGATATTGTATTCGTTGCAATGTATGTAACATTGAGAAGGAAGCATCTCCGACCCTATAAAGTATATATATTCTTGATCAGCATCAACAGCCAAGTCGATATAGCCATGTCCGTCTCTCTGTCCGTCTGTCCGTCCTTGTGAGGGACTAGATCTCAGAGACTATAAGAGCTAGAGCAACCAAATTTGGCACACAGATTTCCATAAGCCCCACGCAGTTCAAGTTTTATATTTGGACGTTGACGTACTAAACGAGCAGTACATTCAAGTGGCCCAAACGACACCAAGCACCGGCTTGTTGACGCGCGGACAAAGAGACAACCAGAGACAAAGACAGACAAACATTGTGTAAAACAACAAAAAACAAAACCATGAATTCAGTAAGTAAGAAATAATTGAAGTATTCAGAGATTGTACAGAAGAAGAATTAGTTATAAATTGAGAAAGATTGTTATAATTACAGCAAAGTACTCAGAAAGGGTTATGAATAGAATAGTTAGCAACACAGGATTGACGAGAAAGAGGTAAAAAATTTCTAGAAGTTCCGATCGGGACAGCAAAACTAATCTGGCTAATTAATTCAGATGAATCAATTTCACCAATAATTAGTTTGTGTGAAAAGACTACATCAAGCATTGTTCTACGATCAGAAAGAGAGGGAAGATTAATTAGTAAGAGTCTACTACGATAAGGAGGCAAGCGAATGTTAGTATTCCAGTTCAGACCCCGTAAGGCAAAGAGTAAAAATTGTTTTTGTACAGATTCTATTCTGTCCTGATGAATCTTATATTGGGGACTCCATATACAAGACCCATATTCCAGAATATGTCTGACAAGTGAAGTATAAAGTAGTTTAGTAATACAGGGATTGTCAAATTCTTTAGACCAACGCTTTATGAAACCCAAGACGCCAAATGCTCGATAAGCAATAGATGCAATGTGCTTGTTAAATTTAAGCTTACGATCCATTTAAAATTTCGCGAAATTCCACCACACGCACAGTTTTCCAGATATTAGGATTTTTTACTAATTAACGTAAGCTACTATTATTATCTATCATCCTACTATCTTAACAAGATCGGACAAATAGAAAGGTGGTAATGGCTGATTAAAGCTGATTAAAGATTAAACGAAATAAATTGATATACTTAATTTTATTTACATATTTACTAAGAAGTCCTATTTTTTAATTCTTTATTACGTTTTTCTTGTTATTCCTTGCAGATATTTTATTGTTTTTGTTAACATTCATTAATATAAAAAGATACAAATTTATTTTTAAAAAATCCATTATTTCCCTGAGCTAAATATGAGTTACGAATGTATCTACCAAACAGAGACACATTCGAATGCACAATACTCAATCAACTCGACTGTTAGAGGTGCCATCTTTCATCTATTACAGGGTATACAAATGAAAACTGCAGTCTGCTGACATCATTTTCATAGCTGAAAGCTGAGTACTTCAGAAAGTGTTTTGTTTATCTTTAGCAATAATAATGAGTAAATATTATTTATTATTGTAATAAATAGTTAGTTGAACGGTTCTTGGAGTACATTTCAGTTATGAGTTTGCTGCGTTTGACAAGGGGAAGGAGACGGAGGCGGAGACGGAGAGTCATAGCCGCGACGCAATGGCAATCAGCTAAAAGCAAGCAACGAGAACTGAACTGAATAATGCATTGCGATTATGCTAGGTCAGCATCCTTGAGTAAGAAGATTCTTGGAGGCACCCCGCGGCACTTTGTCCAGCCAACTGGCAGCGTCAGTTTTCCCATTTGGACTTGGACTTTGTGGCTGCACTGCACTGCAGACGAGCTGATATCAAAAACCAATTTCCGCTATGAGCAACGCTCTCAAATCCATGCAATAAATGCAATCCAAACAAACAGGCGAGCCAAGGAGCAAGGAGCAAGGAGCGTATATGCAAAGCAGGCTGTCAGTCACGTTGCCAGGCAACAACAACAGCTTAATAGCCAGTGGAGCTAGTCGTCCTGGCAACTGAAGTCAATCAAATAAACAGAGGAGCAAAGTTTTCCAGTCACAGAGTTCATTTGAAATTAAAGCAAAAATGTTTTGGGGTCTTAGCTCGGCACTCGATTTATACGATGAGTATGTGAAGGCCTTTAAGCTGCCGGATGATGCAGATGCTCAAGCGGAGGTGGCAGGCCAACCAGCTGAGATCAATATACTCATTTGTGGAGGCGCCGATCCGCGACATGTGATCAAAACGATGGCCAAACGCTACACACATGGCAGGAAGCCGAAGCTGCACATCTATTTGCTGGATGCCTGTGTGGAGATTGTGGCCAGGAACATGCTGCTCCTCGGCTTGGCACTGGAACCACCCGAGTCCTTCAGCCTGGTGTGCAAGACTCATCTCTTCATGGACATCTATGGCAACTCGCTAATGCGTCCCAGTTCCCATCACTATATGGCCGCCAAGGGACTCACTCTGTTGCGCATGATCTGCGACGAGGATCTGCGACTGCGTCTGGCTCCCATCTTCAACATTGATGCCTTCAAGTATCGGGAGCGTGACGGACTCGAAATGGCCTTCAACTATTGGCGGCATCCGGAACAGGTATTCGATATACAGCGCTGCTGGGAGCATCGGGTGCGCGCTCTTCTGGGACCACGTTACGATCATCGTCAGGGCGCCTTTGACTGGGATCTGAGCATGACCCTCAAGGATCGCGAGGGGCAGCAGATTTGCTCCCAGGAGTATCGTTACTGGCGGGAATGCGGCGTCGCCTTTGTCTTTCCCGAATACGAGCACTGCAAGCCGAACAAAACCTTGGCCGCTGGTCTGAGCCGCAATGGACGCACCTATGTCCATCGCGGCTATGTGGGCGACATCCAAACTGGACCCTTCTGTGGCTTCGGACTGCGCAGCTCCGAGGAGCGAATGCATCACTCTCAGCACGGCGAGAATGACTATCGTGCCACAGATGTAACCGAGCGGAATCTGCTCGAGCTGTTCCACGAGCTGCAGACCCAGTCCACTTATGAGCACGACAAGACCATATCCAGGCGTTATGGCACAACGCACTTGCTAATGACGCCACTGCTCTCCCACAATGAGTGCGACATCACCGAGGGACAGCAGAGCTATGACAAGCCCTGGATTCCAGTGCCCGATGTGCAGATTCACTTCATGTCCATCTTGGACATACGGGAACTGCAAAAGGGAACACGTTGGCAGGATCATTTTGACATTGCCTTTATGGCCTACAATTATTATACCTATCTGAGCAAGGAGTTCCTTGGTTCTCTGCGCGAGAGGGCTCTCTTTGTGATGGAGACAAAGCTGCTGACAGTTGAGCGCAAGGAGCAAGTTCAAAAGTTTGAGGCTCAAATCAAGGATCTGCTCAAGGAAGCGGGATTGAAGCCTTGTATCAACTATCAGGCAATTAACACCAAAAACATGCTTTTAAAGTACAAAAAGACACTAGGCGGCGAGGGAGATGAAAAATCCCCGGAAGAAGAGTCCAACGAACTAGGTGAGGAAGAATCCAATGAAATGGGATTATACATAACCGAAATACAGGAAGTGCAACCGGAAGAGATTAAAATCAAGCAGCAAGTCGAGTTGAATGAAGAACAACCAGAAGGGACTTCAATTGAGCCAACTGACTTGGAAGATCACGAGACTGAGAAGAAAGTGGAAGATATTTATGATTAATTGTTTAGATAATTAGTTCAACAATATCTTTACTTTATTATAATTAACTTAACATGACAGCATTCAATTAACTGCTCCGATTCGTTTTCCTCTTGCCCGTTGCCCAGCTCTCCAGTTTGAAGTCCATGCCGTCCTTGTGATGACGCAGCTTCTCGGGCTTGGCAAATACAGTTGCTCTTCGTCCATTGTCTTCATATTTCAGCAGGTGATCGACGCGCACGTTGAGCTTGTTGGCGCGTTTGTTTAACGCCTGTCGATCATTGGGATGCGTCGCATAATCCGCGACCTTACGGCGCGGCACGTGCTGCAATGCTGTGTTCCAGTCCCCTGTCTTCTTCAGATCCAGCATGATGCTGATCATTTGGTTCAGAGTTAGGGACTTTCCCGAACCTGCGCCCCACTGCAGATAGCGATCCAATGGCAGACGAGCCATGCGAAGACCCAATCGCTTCGCCTTGGCCAGCGATAGGGGCTCATTATTCACGGTGTCCACCATGGCGCCAACTATGTAAATGTCATCGGAATTATATGTGACCAAATCCTCACGACAATGCGGTGTCAAATAGACAAGTTGCTCCTTGGGGAACAGCTCGGTAAAGCACTGGCTGTGAACATTCATTGGAAACTCGGGATTGAGCATAGTGGGTATGTATCGCTTGAGACTCTGCATGCAGCTCCCGTCAAAGTTGGTATTGCAGTAATGCAGGTCGAAGGGCTCGTCATTTGAACGGTTCTCGGCAAAGCAAAGCATTAACTGTTTAGCAGCATAGGATGATTCGCGATGATTCATGTGGTCATCGTAGGAGCAGTCCAACACCAGTTTGGGTGCAAATTGCATGGCCCGCGTCAATCGATTGTTTTGCCAGTGATTGATAGTTGTGTCGTAGATGCGCAGGAACATTGAAGTGTGCGCCAGTCCATAGATGATGTGATCATTCTCCTCACGCTCCTTGCGAATCTCAGCAACACGACGTTCCGTCTCCTCGGCGCGTTCTCTCTTCTTCCGCTGCGTTGACTCCTTTTTCATTTCGATTTGCCATAGAAACGCATAGTACTTAATGCGGGCCGACTTTGACGGGAGCGTCAACACGTGCGCCCAGTGATGTTCTTGGAAGAAATCCAACGCAGGCACTCGGCGTCCTTCCTGATGCGCAATATCCACTTCAAGCTGCAGTACCTTAAGTCTCTTTTCACGCTCTTCTCTTGTCTCTGGTACAGAATTATCTGGGAGTTCTGTGACAGTGGCTTGTGCAAAAGGATTTGCATGTTTTTTTATTACTGGCTCCGCCGGCTCCTCCAAAGCGGCATTTTTATTTTCATTTACATTTCGTTTGAAGGGATTACACAAGCTGCGTACCGCTCCGCCTCGAAAGACTGCTGGGCTATTTAACACAAATTTGCATGTTTTCCAATGCACCAAGTTTTTTAGCATTTTTAAGTTAATAATTACTAAAATATATGAAGTAAAGCGAAATTCAATCAACACGCGTAAATTAAATAATAGCTACAGCTGATTGCCCAAAGTGCTCCCAATCATCTAAAATTATGCGATATACTATCGATATGCAGTTGTAAGCAGCTGATTGTCTGCAATGCTGCCAAGCAACTTTAATTTATCGATATGCAATTATAAACGTTTGCGCTCGCTGCGAATCTTAATTTTGTAAGAAGCAGCTTTGCCGACAATTTTTGCGCTTGTTTCTCTTGGAAAACGTGTAAAAAAGTTATAAAACGTATTTAAATCGGTGGGAAACGTTTGAATACTTGTCGCGATGGCTTTGGTTTGTGCACGTAAGTTGAGCCTACTTTGTGAGTGCCTATTTCATGTAATTTACTAATGGCTTTTCAGTTACAAACGAGGTTCCCGAGGCACCAGTCGTGTCTCCGTACTCGGGCGCCGTTTTCGAAAGACGCGTCATTGAAAAGTATATTCTGGAGAACGGTTGCGATCCTATTAGTGGTAAGGAGCTAAAGCAAGAAGAGCTCATTGAGATCAAGACGCCAGCAGTGGTGAAACCCAAACCGCCAAGTGCCACTAGCATACCGGCAACGCTAAAAACGATGCAGGATGAATGGGATGCATTGATGATTCACTCGTTTACACAGCGCCAACAGCTGCAGACCACACGACAGGAGCTATCACATGCATTGTATCAGCACGATGCTGCCTGTCGTGTGATTGCACGTCTGAAGAAAGAATTGACGGCGGCTCGTGAGGCTTTGGCCACGTTGAAACCTCAGGCTGGCATTGTAAGTGCTCCATCGATGATAACAGAGCCTGCACTGGCGGCGGAAGCTGGAAGTGGTGGTGCTCATCAAATGGAGCAGGCCGGCATGAGTGTGGATGTCATACAAAAACTGCAGGACAAGGCTACAGTGCTGACGCAGGAGCGCAAGAAACGTGGACGTACTGTGCCCGATGAACTGGTCACGCCCGATCAAGTAAAGAATTTCCTCACGGTCGCCTCGCGTCCTGGCCTGCACTCGGCGTCTGTGCCGGGCATTTTGGCTTTGGACATCAACAGCGCCGATCACAGCAAGATTTTGACTGGTGGCAACGATAAGAATGCTACTGTATTCAACAAGGACACGGAACAAGTGGTCGCCATACTAAAGGGACATACAAAGAAGATCACTAAGGTCATATACCATCCCAACGAGGACACTGTTATAACCGGCTCACCAGACATGAACATTCGCATTTGGCATGTGCCCACATCGCAGACGCAACTCTTGTTGCGCTGTCACGAGGGGCCGGTCACTGGTCTATCGCTGCATCCCACTGGCGACTACTTGCTGTCTACATCATCGGACAAGCACTGGGCGTTCTCTGACATTCGCACTGGACGGCTTCTGACAAAGGTCATCGACACGGCCGAGGTTGGCTTGACCACAGCTCAATTCCATCCAGATGGTTTGATTTTTGGCACCGGTACCGTGGACTCACAGGTTAAGATTTGGGATCTGAAGGAGCAGAGCAATGTGGCCAACTTTCCTGGACACACTGGTCCAATTTCGGCCATTTCATTCTCGGAGAACGGTTACTACTTGGCCACTGCAGCGGATGATGCTTGCGTCAAGCTGTGGGATTTGCGTAAACTAAAGAACTTCAAGACCATACAACTAGACGACGGCTACGAGGTCAAGGATCTGTGCTTTGATCAGAGCGGCACCTATCTGGCCATTGCCGGCACAGATGTCAGGTGAGCAGCGCCGAGTTTTATTTATACTTATATATTTTGAAGTTGAACAGAGAATCGATGAGAGGGAATTCATGAGTTTCCCTAGACCATATTCTTGTTACGCTGCGCTTGCTGCAGGCGATGATGTTTTTTGAAATGCTCCATCCAGTTGTGCAGACGATTCTGCTTGACCAAAGCACGACGTGACATTTCCTTCTGCTTTGCCATGCGACATCGCACGGTCTGCTCAAGCCGGCGGAGTTCAGCCGGCGGTATGGTGTCCAGTTTACCCAGCAATTCCTGTAGTAGTAGCAACTCATATACTATACTCATGCCAACCTAATCAGGACTTACCAAGGCGAATGTTTGTACTTTCTCCAATTTGGCCAGTGTAGTGTCTTGTTCGTCCTTGTAGATGGCGGTCTTTGTATTTGTCGCAGGCGTTTCCAAATCCTTTAGTGTGCGCCATTGCTTGGAGGATTTCTGTGCTGGCAACTTGATTGGTTCCTTCTTTAGCTGTTGCTGCTCCGGCCGCACCTTGTTCTGCAGCTGTTTCAAGATCACTGGCACAATACTATTTAGTTTTATGCTCAGTTTGCTGCGCATTTAAAAGTGTTGTTAATAATTTGTTGTACTCTTCATAACTAAGAACCTACTCTTTGCAGTAAGACTCTTCAAAGTCGTTGAACAGCTCGTGGGCACGTTGCTGCAGTGCAGCCACTCGACCCTGTAGAAAATCTGGCTTTCTGAGAAACACCACGGCACTCGCATTGCGTCTTTGGGTCTTTTCCTGCAATGATGAGAAATGAAATGTGGGCTCTGAAGCACCTTCAGTGGAATTCATCAACCTACCGCCTTGTCATGGAGCATGCCCACAATGTGGTTGAGCAGCGCAAGCTGTGTGAAGCGTTTGTTGTAGTTGGACACTTTCATGCGATTCCGCTCATAGCCCTTGATCCAAATGTCGGCATTCAAATGATTTCTTTTCTCCAAATACGGCTTAACCACTTTCTCCATGTACTCCTTAACCTGCTGCACCTGCTCCAAGCCAGCTGGATGTCGTTCGCTGATTTCCATGCTTACAATGTGCTCGGGCATTATCAGCTTAGGGTCCACCTGCTCCGATTGCTGCTCCACAGTGTCATCGAAGTAGCTGATCAGCTTAAGCAAATACTGAAAGCGACCGTAGACTTCCTGGACCTCCATAAGCACACGTTGATGCTGCAGCTTCACCTGGTTGAGTTCCTCGGCCACCTTGTTTTCTTTTAGCTTTTTTAGTTTTTCTTGAGCCTCCAACATTTTCTTAAATTCGTTGGCCTTCATTTTCGTTAGAGACTCATCAGCAAATTTGTGAAACTCCTGCGCCTCCTCATATAGTTTGTTTTGATACTCCACCTCGCGCTTTCGGTCGAGAAACATCTCCTGCGTGGAGTAGCACATAAATCTGTTGCGTGTTATGTCGCGTAGTAATAAAATATCACTGCAAATTAAAGTATATTACTAAATTAAAGCAAAGATTACACGACATAGTTTATCCTCTAACGTTTTCATCCGGAACCTGGCCATCCTGGCCAGACGCTGCAGACTGGCATCCTTAATGTAGTCGGGATCAATGGTGGTCACCACACATGGTGCACGCGGATTGGCAACTTCTCCGCGCTGTAAAAGCCAGCATAAAACTTGATTTATCAAATTATTTCATATACATTTCTTTTGTATTTTTACCGCATTAAAATCGTCAATGCACAAGTTGATGGGCTTCGGTGCGTTGGGCTCCAGATAATCCTGTGGTCGTATGTAGTCTGTAAAGCTAAAAAAATTAATAAATTAACAGCTTATTGCACTTTAATTTACCTTCATATTTGCGATAAATTTTTCGTTTACATTTTTTCATTTTTCAGTTAAGGAATAACGTTTGTTTATCCTGTTGCTAGGCTCTAAATTATTTATTATTGATTATCTTGTATGTTTCCATTTACAGGGTTTACTTGTGCAAACAGTGGCAGGACCTGAAGGTATTCAACGATCACACAGCACTTGCCACGGGCGTCCGGTTTGGGAAACATGCGCAGTATCTGGCCTCCACCAGCATGGATCGCACCTTGAAGCTGTATGCCATCGAATAAAATCTGCTTTGTTTAATTTAAGCAATCGGAGATCCATAGTTAGCAATAAGTTCTTCAACATTTTATAAAACACACACACAAGAAAACAATTACCTGCTATTTTGCGTAAACAAAAGTTCTACTTAAATAAACCATTCTCTTTTATTTGCGATCCAAAAGCTATTGGCTTATTTTATATGTACACAATTACCAACTACTAAACAGGCTTTACTCTTAAGACTAATCGAAACCGAAGCTACATTTGCTCTTGATCTCATTATGATGCCGAGATTTGCTTCAATGGCCTTTCCAAGTACTCAGCCAGGGCCATGGTCTTCTGTTTCAGCATGCCCAGGCCGACATGCTCCTTGGCATAGAGGCACAATAGTACGCTGGCCACCTGAAATGCAATTGGTAATAAACAAAAGCTGCAGCCTGGTCTGAACGAAGGTTTCACCTGTGTAATGGCCACATGCCCGCACTCGCAGTCAATCAGCACAAAGGTCAAGCGATCTTCCCGGAATGCGTTTCGGCCGTGTTTCTCATAAGCAGCCCAAATATTACTGGCAATGGCAGCTGTAATGCGTGCATCCTTATCTCCATAGCCGGAGTAGGCCAGCAGAGCACCCTCCTGACTTAGCAGACTGCAAGGGTAAATAAAAGAAAACTTTGTTTGGCTTATAGCTCTTTATTGTTGCGTCAATTGCTTACAGTGTGTTCTCGACGCCTCCAGTATTAGCTTGACTCAATGCTTGGGTAAGCGCTTTGGGTTTTAGCATTTTGTTTTAGTTTTTCCTATTTTAAAGCCCTTCAATGCACAAACAATTTACGCCCACAACAGATTTGACATTCACAGGGAAACGCAGATCACATATGTATGTAAGTTAACATAATAGCTCCTCTGTAACAGAATTGAGCCTCTTTTAACAGCGTCCCGAGATTTAAAATTCACTTTTGTCAAAATTTAAATAACTGACTGATATTCCAATAATAATAATTTTGCGTCGAAGGCCATAGCAGCTTGTACGCTACTAGTTATATTAGGCATAATATTTTATATTGTATCTAATAATTATAAATAAAAAATAATAATTTTGAAAATTTAAACTGAAATGCAGTTTTGATAACTACAACGTAAAAGGCACAACAAGTTCACAAGACAACTTCCGGCTGTCAACTACTATATGAAGTCATGCATTTAGACAAACCAGGTCACGGTTCTACGCAGCTAAAGTGCACTCCCTTTGTAAATCGAAAGCAGCAACAGATTGAAATGTCAACCACCATGAAGTGGCCCAAAAATGCCTATGCTTACCTGTTATTGCGTTTTAGCAGTACTTTTTTGGGGTATATTTTTGGAAATGCGCATGACTCAGTTTTCGAATTGATGCAGCCAAAGTTCATGAATTGACATCGTCACAGGACAATAAACAAAAAACTAGGTCACACCAACGACGCAATAAGTTAAAGCTGCATTCACAGGGGTTGAATATGCTGAAAATTAAATGATAATATGCGACGCAATTTACAAAGAAAATCCACAACAAAATATTGTTACATTAAAAACTTTATTAACTTAAAGTCAACCAAATGTAGCCTGGGCTAAAATATATATGTATGTGTATATATAATATCGAGCAAACTTTGTTTATGTGTATTATTGGGAAGGCTCAGTTTAGTGCCTTTCAAGATACCACAATAAAGACGTAATCTTATATTAATTAAATAATTACTACGTCTAAGTATTATGTACACACGTCGACAAAAAGATACATTGGAAGTACATTGCTATTGGACAGTTTGCAAGAGAGAGAGTGCACCAGAAGAAACGTTCTCGTTCTCGCAAACGACCTGCCTCTGCTCATACTTCCTCTATATGACGTTGTTTGGTGTAGCCTTCAAGGTTGCGTGCATGTTAAACTCTCTGCAGGAAGTCTGCATAGGTGAAGGGAAACAGGGTGTGCCAGGGGAGGGGAGGTCAAAACAGCAATACTTGGAAGAATATACTGGTAGTATGTAGTTAGATATACATATGTAGTTATTGAGTGTGGATAGTGGTTTGTGGGTGGTGGACTGTGCGCTGGCTGTTCTTCAGTTACTTGATATTTGTTTTCTTTATTTTGAAATTCTTCATCTCGTACTATCGATCCGCTATCTAAACTTAATTACATACGTCTTATTTACATGCTAAAACATGCCTTTCGCCTTTCAAACTCGAGTCTACGACATATCCAAAATACACATATTTTTGTTTGTATGTAGTATAAATATAAATGTCCTTCGTATTCGTATTCGATCACAGCGCGCGCTCAAAACTAAATAATGTACTTTTTTATCAGTTTCATTTTCATCGTATTCTCGTATTTTTTTTTTTCATTTACTCGTAAAAACAATAAACCGAAACGTAACTGCAACACAGGAGCAACCACTCAGTACACATTATCAATTCACAACTTTATTTGGGCAGGGATTTGATGTTCATGGGGGGGAGGGGATTTGATGCTCATGGTTATGCCTACGCCTATTATTGCATTTGGGATCGGGCCCGTTTCGCGATCGAGTACAGCGATGTAACAATGGATGTGCCCGGCTTATCATCATCGCCAACCAGACGCTGTGGCGGCAGGCGCTCTGTGAACCTCTTGGGTATGCCAGCACTGAGCAATGCCTTGCGATCGTACAGATCGAGATTATCATTGTAGTAAGTGATGGCATCCCAGCACATTTCACTTAGCTTTGGTATGGTCATCCACATCTTGTAGAGATCATTCCGACGACGCATCTCCTTGTCGTTATACTCAATGCCGCCAAAGATGTACATGCAGCCATTGTCCGAATGCGCCGCCGAGTGAAAGTATAATGGTCGCGGTAAACTGGCCGTTTGAATGATGGTCCACTGCTTGGTGCGTAAATTCAACTTCCAGATATCGGAGAAATAGGTTGAAAAGTCGCCCTAAATAGATTAGATATTAGATTAATTAGAATACTGATTATTAATAGAGATTATCTGCTCACCTGCAGACCACCAGTGATAAAAGCTTCAATGTCTCCATTGGACGACTGGTGCTGCACGCAAGAGAAGCATTTCCTCGGCTTCGGATATCCCTTGTCATTCTGGCTCCAGGCCATACTACTCCGATCGGGCAGTGTATCAAAGTAATCCCATTTGTTTGCATCCAGATTGTAGGCCGGTATACGCTGCAGGTCGAACACCGAATTCGAAGTGCCACCGCCTAGGGCAAAGATGTGCTTGCCATCATAGACGACCTCGTGGCGGTAACGTCCCTCCGGATCGTCACGCATCTCTGGACGGCATATGTAAACGTTCTCCCACACCTTTGTGCGCAGATCCAAACGGTACACATCGCAGGAATAATCAAAGCCTGTCGTTCCTCCAATTGTGTACAGATAATGTTTGTGTATGACAATGCCTGGACCATACTGAGCCGTGGGCAAATCCCCACTAACCTTTAAACGCTCCACGCCGGCCCTGTCATCGCTTGTGCGATACACATAGCAATCATTCGAACATGACTCTCCAAATGGATATCCAGTGCCGCCATGTGACTGCAAAAAAAAGATGGCAAATTTTTGTTAATTCGCCCTAAATTCTCTTTCAAAATGATGATGCGTAACGGAAGCGGGAATAACGCACGCGTCTGCAATAGTTCTGTTCTTTTAGCTATACTATATATATGTAGCTAGAGTTAGCTACTTTTATTTGTTAAAGGTAGTCATGAATCTTGCTATTTTAAGAAATGAATTAACTACTTCCCAAATTGCCAAACAGCTTCAATATACTTTTGTAAATTTTAATTCAGGAAATAATATTGTGCTACGGCCAAAATCATCAAATTGAAAAAAGACGCAGTATCTTAAACAGAGATTCTAAGATTCAAATTTAAAAAGATAATGCAAGCTAAATGTATCCAAGTGTTGTGTATGAATAATACAATTTATTCTACAGATGTAAAGATGCGACGAGATTACGTTTTGGCTAGCAATAAGATACAATTTAAATTGTATTTAAAAACCCAATCTCAAATCTCTATATTTATGTTATAAGCTTTATATTTAATTAATAAATAAATTATTATTTATTAAAAGTTTTTTATGCATGTTAGATTTTTTCTTGTTGCGATTTCCAGCTACTTTTTTTTAAATAAATCTAGCTATTTTATGCAATACAAATCGGGCAGCCCTGGTCTGCAACTGATGCTGCTGTTGCATTCAACAAACAAAGAAGCCGGCGATGCTCATGGCTTATCAGCAGCAGCAGCTCAGAGTTCGCGATAAGCGGAAACATGTGTCTGCAGTATACTTGGAGTAAGTTGTACACAAATGTATCTTTATGCTTTTCTCTGTGCAGTGTATCCGTCAATGTGTGTGTGTGTGAGTATTTGTATTTGTGTATCTGGGCGTACTTCGGGAGCTAAAGAGATGTGGGAAAGCGGGTCTCTGACCATGTTAAATGATTAACTTTCTAATTAAAACTAATTGTGAAGTCGATTGTACAGTGGAACCAGCATACATTGAACTATTTTCTGTAAAGGGCTTTGAATCTGTTGAACCCTTAGCAAAAAGTCTTCACAACACGTTTGCCATTTAGGTTTAAAAAGAATAAAATCTATTTCTAATTAATTGACAGATTAACAGTTAGCCAATTAATTGTTTTGACAAAAAAAAACATTTAAAATACAGTTTTTGAAAGTTAAAATTCGTAAAACAACATGGAAAAATTTGATTCGAGCTTAGAAAATACTTGTAAAATTCAAAACAGTTTTTCTGCGCAGTAAAGACAAAACAAACATAATTTGGCGGGTCAGGTGATTGCTGGGGATGTCGGACGAATTATGCGGTAAATCAAGCAAAAGCCACTGAAATACAGTCAGTCGCTGCCACAGCCACAAAGTCTCAACCAAAAAATGAATAAAATAAAAACCACAATGCTGAAAGAAAAAGCGCGCGCAAGTCGCAATAGAGTGGAAACTAATGCTTTGGGCTTTGTCATAGTTGAGGTGAGGTGAGGAGGTGGCTAGAGTGTGGGGGGGATAACCTGGTAAACAAGTTGTTGCATGCAGCAACATAAACAACTGCGTAATTGCCAAGAGGGATGAGCTGGTGTTGCTGCTGTTAGTGGTGTTGTTGCTCTTGCTACTGTCGCTGGGCATGCGCACAAAAGAGATGGCAGCATTAGCAGCGGGCCAAGCAACAAACAGCGCGCAGCTGTTTGGCTTTTTTTTTGTTTTCTCGAATGTTTAGAATGCATAAACAAAAAGCAAGAGCGAATAACCAAAGCAAAAGAGGGCAGACAACAACAACATCGTTGTCTTTCGGGCGTGGCATTGAGCCCAAGCCAAAGCTGATCGGCGCCCAGCGACGAATGCAAATAATGTCGTTCGTATTATGCACGATAACGATTACGATTATGTTTTGTGTACAAAACGAGTTTTGACTGGCCAGCGGACGTTGACAGGGGCAGGAGGCGGGGGCGTATGCCACCTCAAAACAGTTGTGTTTTTGTCTTTAGACTCACACACGCACACGGACACACACACTCACACATAGAGTTGCATCTATTTTTGTTTCTCCCTTTCCCTATGTTGTATATTCAATACTCACAATCAGCACATCATTGTGAATGGCAAGCGCATTTGAGGCCAACTCAGTGGGCATGTTGCTAGCATTGTCCGCATTTAGTTCCAATTTCCAGCGATTTGTGGCAAAATTATAACTCCAGAGCTCCTGGAACAAGAGGCACCTGCCGCGTCGAGCGGCAATTAGCGCACTGCGCGGATTGTATCCACCAAGCGAATACAAATGCGATTTCGATGCAATAATTCGATGGCCACTGCGTGCCAGCGGAAATCCACCAATGCAATGCTTCTCCTTGAACTGGCACTTGACCAATCGCGCTGGCTGGAAGGTGTACAGAGGTCGAGCTGGCATAGGCTCAGTTGGCTCTAATGGTCCCAAGCCCACATTCGATATGGTCGTGGACATTTCGCTCTCATCATTCGAAGTTGTCCAGTCGCCATCCGAATACATTTCCTCTAATTCGGGATCGGATTCATCCTCTTCGCTTACATAATTTTCATCGTCATCAACGTCATCGTCCTCGTCATCGACATCGACATCGATTTCATCATCGGCATCCTCGTTCTCCATGTCGCTGGCATCCATTGGCTCTGCAATTGCATTGAAACGCGCCACAAAATCAGCTTGCGCCTGCTCCAGCTGCTGTAGTTGTTGCTGTTGCTGCTCCTCTGGGAGTTCCTCTTGTATCTCTTGTTCCATTACGTTATTGTTGTTGTTGTTATTATGGTGGGGCTGCTGGGGCTGTTCCTGCTGATTGATTGCTTTTCGATAATAATTATCGAACAGTTTGGCGACAAATATAACAAATGTCCAAGTGTGACGCAGTTTGTCTAAAATGATGCACTTGAGTTTGTACAGATTTAATATCTGCATAACAATTGTATGTAGTTCACCCTTAAGCGCTCTTTCAATTCAATAACGAACAATTTTTTTTTTAATATTAATTCTGTGACACTCGTCAATCCTTTTTAGATCAATGTAAAAAACAAAATTTTGACTGAAAAATTTTGTTCCTTTTTGGGGGAGCCTAAAAACAGAAATCGACCACGACGACCTGCACAGCTGGCTGGGGGCTCTCTTTTACTCTGCTGCTGCTGCTGCTGTTGTTGCTGTCATGTTGACGTTAGCTCTCACTCGCGCTCACACATGTTACGTTATGTATATGCCTATGTATGTACTGTGACTGTAAATGTTTTCGTATTACGCACTAGACACAGATTAAATTTTTGTTAAACGTTTTAAAGCTGTTTATTACACGATTGTCTGAAATGTAATTGTTTACTTTTTATTGCACAATTGATTTCACTTACGCACCACACACGCACATAGTTGCATCTGCAGTAGAGTTATATCGAATCTGCAGTAGAGTTTTATCGAATCGTTCAGGTGAAGTTTGATGAGCATGCTCGGCTCGCTTAAATGTTCAGCATGTGTTGTTGGCGAGCGGCTCGTTGATTTGGAAAAATTCAATATTCAGAGAGCCAGCCGCGCACAAATTGCATGGTGTGCGAACATCAAATTAAAAAATTGTGTTTTCTTAACGATTTTAAGAATGGCATCAACGCACACAAGAAAGAAAATTTATTGAAAATCAACTCTGTGAGCAACAGTAAATTTAAACGTGCCGAGCATGTCCATCGAACATGATTGTCGTGTGTGACCTTTAAGCCAGCTGAGCGAAACGTTCGTTTTTGTTCATGCAAAAATGTGAACAAAAATGGACAGTTTCTTTTTGTATTGTGAATTATTTTACATTTTTCTTTATTTTATATTAACAACGTTATGCTATTAGTGTTTCCTGCTAATTTCTGTCAATAGCGGTAACCAACAAATGTGGCAGCCTTGATTTCCCAAGCACGGTGGCAACCATCAAGCGACAGAAAAAAGGACGATGTCCAGATTTATGATTTTTTTTAAATTATCCATTTTTGGAATATTTGGTAATTTTTTGGATAGTATCTTGAAAATATTACTAGCATTTTTGTTTCGTTTTTGTCGGTTTTCTAATTGTCGATCTTAAATAAATTATATCAACTTCACCCACCGAGGGGTGACAAGCCAGCCAAATTAATTAATATGACATCTTTTACTTGTATTCCTTTATTCGGTTCATGAAATTATAATTTATTGTAAATTACTTTGAAATAAACTAAAAACAAGAGCACATTTAAACTACGCGCCGGCCTATGGTTAGATCTAGAACCGGCGCTGCTTATTTAGTTCACCAGAACGAAATGAGCGAGCAAAAGCACTAAGCACTGGAACTATATGACCCACAATTTAGTTTGTTCGTTCACTCGATTTTTATAAAGTGAATTGCACAGTGTGGAGGCTTCTCAGTACAATTTTGATTTTTAATAAAAACGTGCAAGATGGTGCTCTACTATAAAACTCAAAAACTTTGATATTTATAAACTCGGATGTGGTATATAAGGATTCCTTTGATTTTGACCCCGAGGTCGTTTGATGTTTCATCAAATAATATCTAGTAATCATACGTTGGAAATCGGCATTAAATGTTTGTAATATGTACTACATGCGCGCGCTTCTGAGAATGTCCACCAAATACAGCGCACAATACTGCAAGGATTTATAACTGTTACGGCCAGTCAGTGGTAATAGAGCTGCTCCCAATAACGCTGGCAATTAAAAACACCAACTGTAAATTATGTACGTAATTATCAATTGCGCAGATTTAGAAGTCCACACTGTCCCCATCGTCCATCGAGCCACCACAGACCATAACCTATAAAGGCACGTGTACTGCGTCGGTTCTCGGGAAAGCATAAAGAGTGACGACGAGAACGAAGGAGAGAAGAATAAGGCGCAAGGATTCACCATTGACAGACCGAAAAACAGCTGTTGCTGCCTCTGTTTCTGTTTCGTTTCTTTCGGTTTCTGTTGCTGTTGCGCTTAAACTTAACCATGGCGACAACAGCCGACCAACTAATGGCACCTGCCCTGGTCCCGACCACCAACGGCAATCAGTCGACAGTGCTGAGTGTCGCGACAACGATGCAATCGAGCGCGAGCACGAACATAAACTCAAACTTGAAAATGAATTCAAATTTAATCCCAAATATGGAGGAGGAGGCTGCTGTGCAGAATCAAGCGGATAACAACAAATCAACCTCGCCAAAGCCAAATGCTATGAACAGTTTAAAGCTTATCAAAATGGGCTCAGTGTCCTCAAAGGACAAGCGTGTCTACAAAATTGTCCTTACGGGCGGTAAGTTACAAAATACATATTCTTCTGTATCTCTTTGTTTACGATGTGTGATACCGAACCGAAGTGTGCTCTGTATGCTCTCGAAGCATGTCAAGGTCGCCAGGACCCTGAAAGTCTCACATTTCCGTTGGGGTTGTTTTTACCCCCCTGCGCAGTCAGACCACATTTAACGCACATTTTCAATTAGCGAATATATGTATGTATCTATTTATATACATTTATATTCTTGTTATGGAAATCATGACTATCAAATTAAGAAATCATTTAACGTATTCAGCTTCTGTTCTACCGGTGTTTTTATTTTTATTTTCCATTTACATATGTAAATGTAAAAATGCGTAAGCCCGCCAAAAAGGAGAGGAGAGAAACCTGTTTGTGACTTCCACGAGCAACAGTTATCAACGGAAATTGACGCGTGGCCTAATCATTTGATTTGGCACAAATTATAGTTGTGATCTTTAGAATGCAAATACACATCTGTATGTATAGTATGTACATACATTTTGTATACTTTTGTCCTTGTCTGCTGTTATCACAACTCATTTCCTCTTGTCTAATCTGGCCTGATAAGAAAAAAATACCTCACATTTAATTAATGATAGTAAAATATATACAGCTGATTTCTAGGAATCTCTACCGAGCACCAAAAATTGATAGGAGCATCCCAATAATTTTCAAAAGGTTATTTTTAATTGTTTTTTTTTTTATATTTTCTAATCTAATCAGTTTTGACCAGTTTCCCTTCAGAAATTGTCGCAATGAATTTCCCATTTTTTTATAGTAAATATTTGTATCGTATTTAGCGTAATACTATTGATGACAGAAGCAGCTCGTGATGGAGTTTCTCTGATTCAAATCAATTTAGTGCAATTCGTTTCCTCATCGCTGCACATGCGACATTTCGTTGCAGTTCTCTTGGGGAATTTATGCGTCACTAATTGCAGTCAGGGTTGTGCCCCAAACAATTGATGAAAGACATTCATTCGATTGACATCATAAATATTTAATATTTGTAATTGTTTTATCATTTATAGGTCCCTGCGGTGGCAAAACAACTGGTCAGAGCCGTCTGTGCACCTTCTTTGAGAATCTTGGCTGGAAGGTGAGTTTCTGGCTTATTTATTGGGCTGCTGGGTTTTTAACTGGGCTTGGTTGTTAGGCTAAGGCTAAGAGGCAAGCATCTGTTTGTTGCCTCATATGCTTCTAACTTGTTGTTGGTGGGGGCCAGTGGCAGTTGTAAGTAGTGCCAAATGGTAGAGCCAATGTCTTTATTCATGCCGTTTTCCTGCTACGTGGCAGTAATAGAAATAATAAATAATTGCCCAGAGTAAAATGAAAGCTGAAATGAAAAATACGAAAAAAAAAACACGAAAAACAAAGCAATGAGCATGTTGAATATTTTCAGGTATTCCGCGTGCCTGAAACGGCCACTGTACTACTCAGGTAAATGCCTTAAACACATCAATCAAACACAAACGAACCCAAAAACAACAGCCAGCCAAAGTGAGATACCCAGGCCAGATAGATACAAATATGCATACAATATCTGTGGATAGATGGTCTGCCTGGAATGTCCTTTGGCTCGCTATGTTTGCTGCAAACAATGTTTCGTGCCTATTGTTTGTGCGGCATTCACAGATCACGATAATGATTTGAGTTTGATTGCGCTCTTAAATAGTTTGCCTTGCATAAATAAGTACATCTACATAAATCAATCAATATTAATTCACTCTCGAAAAAAAAAAATACAATCTTTAAATTTTTTATCTTTTATATCCAAGCAAAGTAATTTAACTTAAACTTAACTGTAGCTTATTTGTAGTGCCTTTTTTTGTCATCAAATCCAAATGATTGCTCTAATTGATTTCTCTCGATGGTTTTCTCTATCTCTCCCTCTCCCATTACTATAGCGGTGGCGTCAAGTTCTCCGATCTGACCGAGAAAGAGGGTAAGTTCTCAATTGATAACTGACTTAGTTTAGTTGTAGTATTATGTAGGAGATATAATAGGTAACTTTTGCAAGCATTTTCCCCAATATTAATTGGAAAAACTATTTATCATTTAATGTAATTGTTTAAGTATAGGCAAGAGTATTGTTAGTATACATGGTTCCCTGCTGTTTCATAATGATCTTTTATTTGTGGGTGAAAATCATTCTTCATTCCTTTCTGCACACTGTCAAGTTCGTCGGAGCATTTTCTCGAAAACGAAAATAAAACAAAATATTTACTTTCGAGATCGGCCGCAAGGCATTTTACGTTTGACTATACTATAATACATACAATACAAAAATCTATATTATACATTTTTTTATATACTTGTATATCTGCTCGATTATGTGGCTGTCTATGTCTATGTCAGCCGTGTATTTTTAATACCAACAACTGAGACTGAGACAGACAGCGACTATCTCAGCTGCCAGATAGTGCATAGTCTATATCTATAGATATAATAAATGCTTTCTCGGACCCCTTTTTGAATGTCACGTCTTCAATGAAAGTTCATTTACGTAATTTGCATAGACATACAGACACACACACACACTCACCTTCACAAAGAAAGCAATAAATAATAATACCAGTGAATCCTTAGCGGGGGCGGCGTCTTAAGAGTCTAAGAATTGCGTGACTTGCCGCAATTTGCTTGACAGTTTCAGTTTTCAAAACTAATTTGTCAATTGCGTACTTACCTCATAATGTGGCTTTTTCGCTGTTTCTGTTTTGTGGAGTCCCTCCTCGATAAGGACAGAATCGCTATAAATATAAAAAAATACATATTCCCCAATCGCTCAATTGCCTGACTTATAAAATACTTAGTCAACTTAATCTCATGTTCGGTCACGAGTTCCTTCCCCTCCCACGTACCTCTCTATTTCCTGGCACTTTCATATTGATAAAGTGATAGCATTGGGTGTGATATAAATGTGTTGCTTTAGATAGGAATAGAGTTATACGATTACTACAGTTAGATTGTGTTTGTTGTGCTTGATATTTTTAATTGCGACGTTGAACACACACACAGACCCACCCACGCCAACCACCTACGTTTACAAAGATCTACCATTTGCCGCACCGGAGCACAGTCTCATCGATCTGACCGCATCCTGTCCACGTTGCCTGGCCAAGGCTGCCTCCAAGCCCAATGGCAGCGAAGGTGAGTGTGTGTTTGTGCCATGTACGTGCGTGTGTGCGTGTGTGTGTATTCAGAATGCAGACAACCAATCCATGCAATCCAAACGATCCAATTCGATCGATGCGATCCACATAAATGATTCATTCCATTGATCCCTTTGAACGTTTCTTTACATGTTTCTTTCTCTCTCTCTTTCTGTGTGTGTGAGTTTGTGTGTGTGCTAAATGCTGCTTTATCTGGGCAACAACATAATCTTAAACAGATCGTTGTCTCTATCCCTTACTTGCATTTTGTATACTAAGTATTCTTTTTTTGTGCGTGATCACTTGTTTGCTTTGTCTACAGTTCGCGACGTTGATGAGTTGACATTTTCGTTAATTTTGTTATTTTTATTGTCCCTTCTTTAATTTGCGCTTATGCAAACATTCTTTGAATCCATTTACAGTTAGTCACGTAATTTTCTTGACAAAATGCACAATTCACATATGGTTTTATTTTATCTCTCAAAAATGATAAGCTCAATTTTCTAATAACTTTCATTCATTTCAATTTAAGACTCTTTAAAAGACTTTAAGCTCAGGGAATAATATAAAATAAAGAAATATTTTGTTACTCCTAAATAATATATGCGAATATTTAATTTGTCAACACATTTACTTGACTAACTGTCTCTATATGTCTACGTCTGCTCAAGTATTTTCTTTATTTATTTAATTTCTTATGTGTTTTTGTGTATGTTTCGTGTTTTGTCCACTAACAAACTCTAGGATTGCTTTGCAAATCATCGCTAGTATCAGCTATGAACAATCATTCTATATACAAACTTACGTGTTTCTTAGATCATGTGAGCAGACATTTACAGTATACGTACATATGTACGACTTTAAATGGGGCATTTATATTTAAAATCGCGTATAGTCTACAGATGTCTATATGTACAAACTGTACAGTTTCTTAGCGCTGGCCAATTTTAGCTGCTGACTTCTAGCACGTGCCTCTGCCTAGATCCACGCCCCATCAAACATATAGATACAATAATTATATTCTATATTAAATTCAAATTTTGGCATTAGCACTAAACATAAAACCAGTTGAATCTGGCATTTTTGGTAGTTGCCACTTTTACCAACAATTGTTATGATTGTTGGCTGTGTTAAGCTTAAAAACAGTTGCTCTATCCATTATTAAACGAGTTAATACATTTTAAATGGCTTTCAATGTACACTAATTGCAGTTGTTGTTATGAATTCCGTAGTATTTGTTGTTACCTTGGCCAATTGATATACTTTCGCTTGGCTGTTTGCTTTTTGGTCAGTCATGGCCACATGGCCAATTTCCCATTGCCGTTGTCGTTGCAATTTTCATTAGCAGTCAATCGATTGAATCGAATGTAGATTTTGGCTAATGGAATTCTTTATTATACTTTTACACAGAGATGTCACGTGTTTGTGTTTCTTGAAGCGCGTCTCCCAGATCGTGCTTTCATTCATCCATGCATCGTCAGTTTGTCATTCTGTCAGTCTGTCCATATCCATATAATAAATATAGTGTGTGCTCTACTCTTCGCAACGTGGCGTTAATTATTCGGTTTAGTCACTTTTATTAGTATTCAATGTGATGTACATACATATATTATGTAGATATACATATGTATATGCCTTGGATACAAACCAGATACTGCTAGCAATCATTGTTGTTGTTTATTTTATGGATTCCCGCTAAATTGATAGCTTAATGAATTTGTTATTCCCGTTTTGTTCTCAATTTCGTCATTAGCCAAGAAATTTGCATTCGTTGCTAAAGCTATGCAAATTTAACCAGCTAATTATAAAATTATATATGTATGATTTAGAATTTTGTGTGCCTATTAAAATTGACTAGTCTCCAATTAAGAAAGAGGACCAGATTTAAAATATTTTTAAAATTCCAAACAATGGCTGTTGCGCAGTAGCTTAAAATACGACTGCATTTTATCCCCATCTACAGTATGTCAAGTAATTGTTTTCATACGAATTTCCCTTATTCCCTTTTTTTTAACCTTTTTACTACATTTTAGTTACATTGAAGTAAACCAATTTTTTAAAATAAAAAACAAATGTAAATAATTTTTGCTTTGTCAAATCAATTACTCGAGATACTGTATGTGTGCGATATTCAGCTGGTTTTTGCATCAGTTGCTTATATCACCCTCTGCTAATTGAATTAGCCAAACAAACCAAACACACACACATACACACCAACACAAGGCAAAAAAAGTGAAAATGCAAACTAAAACCATTTTCTAGCTGACGTAAAACAGTTCAATTCCTCACATTTTCCACCTCCGCTCTTTCTACCTCCCATCATTCCAGCATACTAAGTACGTTCGATCAATTCCATTTTGTTGCGTCACATGATGCGCTCAGTCAAGTTCAATGCAACGCCAACAACAACAACAACAACAATGACATACTGTGGGACAGCACGAGACCGCAACAAGTGTCGACATACATGCACACATATAGTGTGGGAATGTGGAAAGTGGTGAATAACAGCGATACGGTGATTTATTCACCACCCGTTGATACGTTCACCGACCCCCAACCCCTCTGACCGCCCCCCAGCAATCTGTGTTGTGCTTTGTTTCATAGTACTTTTTATTTGTACTTATTTTTTACTAATTTAAAAATATACTAATTTAAATGCAGTTAGAAGCTGCGAGTGTGTGTGTGTGTGTGTGGGGTTGTGGTTGTGTATTATTGTCGTTTGCGTCCTCTATTGCTGCATTTCAAGGTCTGGGCTAATGCTTTGCTTTTAGCAATTGTAATACAATTGTACTACACATTTCCGATGACGAATTCCATTTGTTTCCGTAACAAATTTGTTTATAGTATTTCAAGTTTTGTTGGCTATGATTAACTGTACGTTCAGAATGTATCTAGAATTTTAATCTACAGTTATTTTGACAAAGAACAAAATTCATATAATTTATTTAACAAAAAAGAAATAACATAATCTTGGGTTTATAAACCCTTTTATAATAGATTTAAAAACCAATTAAGATTGTATTACCTTGTCAAAACAATTACTTGACTTACTGTTTGAGTTATTAAATTGCAAACAAACATCTATAAAATTGCGTTGCGTTTTCTTGTTTCGATTACTTATCAGCTAAGTCGAACATCTTATGAAATTGTTGTATTGATTATTACATTATTATTAAACTTATTATTAGAAATAGAAAAAAAATCCCACGATGATCGCATAACTTACACACGCTGGGGCTTAGAATTCTGTTGAATTCAAATGTGAGTCAGTTACAGTTAGTCAGGCGATTGAACTTTATTGTTTGTCATATAATATTATTACATTTCAATTTGTGTTCATGTATAGTATATACATATAAAAGTATATTGAATCGTTGCTGGTTTGCTGCTGTCGCCCTGAAATTCAAATTCGAATTCATTCAATTGCCACCGCACCTCAATTTCGCAATTCTCTCAATTGGTTCAGGCCATCGCCATGTAGTTAACCATTAAACCATCTCATGTTACTTGATTCGTTGGCAGAAAGCAGCGCAGAAGATCATAAACAAATAAATAAACAAGCATAAGTACATACATACAATATATAACGTATGTATGTGTGTATGCGATTCAATTCAATGTTTGTATTATTATTATTACTTTTTCTTGGCCAGTCTCATGTTAACTTTAAAGAATTTGCTTGCAATTGTATTTCTTGATTTTGATTCAATTTTTTCTAATTGTAAATAAATTAACAAACGGATCCTTCAGATGATTAATGCCAATGTTGTTTCTATCGCTTTGTAGCTTATAAATTTCAGGAGAATCTGATACGCACAATGGTGCAAATCGAGAACACATATTTCGAGCTGGGAAACTCGAGCACCCGCAATTGTCTGATCATCTGCGATCGCGGCGTCATGGATGCCAGTGCATGTAAGTGGAAACCCAAACGCAATCCATTCAATGGATATGCGATAGCTCCAACTCAAACTCAACTTCCCTTTACATCAGATATATCAAAGGACAAGTGGGAGAAAATGATGGCGGGCAATAAATGGAATCCCGTGGAGATGCGCGATAATCGTTACAATCAAATCTTGCATCTGGTATCTGCCGCCAATGGAGCCGAGGATTTCTACTCGACTGAGGTGAGTGTTTTGAGTGCGGCTCTATTGATTCGATTTACATTTTTCTTTGCCGAAAAACTCACAATTTAAAACTCAAGAAAAGAAAGCGCTATTATCAGGTACCCAAGAAAAGCACTGGCTATATACATATAAGATTAAATTGCTAAAAGCTTTTTAGCTGTGAGCTAAGCGCATTGTTTATAACACAATGACACTAGCTTAAAGGGATTATTCCAGCGGAAATTGATATAAAGTCACTGATTGTACAATTGCAGCAATTCATTGTAAGCTTCCTACTTAATTAGCGTTTAAAGCTGCGTCGCTTTAATCAAGTGTCATTGAGTTCTTAGTCTTTTGATCTGGATCAGTACCAAAGCTGTTTTGAAATCGATAGTATTATCAATTCCCTTCGTATTTTATTGAGCTATAAATTATAAATTAAATCGTTGTTCATGAAATATGTACAACTTACTGGAGATTCTTTATCGTACTTTGCTTGCAGTTCAGTGAATTATGACAGGAGTTGATTATGAAAGTTATGAAAAAGTTTAGGCAAAGTTATGAAAGTTTAAAGTTGGTCACAGCTTTGACCTAGCACCTTTTTACAAGTCAAAATAGCTGTTTAATTTGGCATGATTACTTGATGACTGTTGTTTTATACTAATTATGACTTATGTGATGAACAACAATTTACAACTTGAGATTGAAAAATCTGAATATTTTGACAATTCCCTTCAGTTTCATTCATCACCGATTGTCTGGTGAATCGTTAGTGAATGTCTCCCCATGCTTGGTGAATCATTGACGATTTTGTATGAAAATCGTTGGTGAATTTAACATTGAGAGTTCATACAATCGACGAAAAGGGAACTTTCACCAGTGATTCGCTTGCGTTTCATTGGAGGGAAGCCTTGGTGAACTCTGCCGAGAAATCCTCAATGATTCGCTAACGATTCCCAAGCCATTATCGTTAGGGAATCTTCCATGAATTTTACGAAAAATTCCCCAATGATTCCCTATCGATTTTTTTTGTAAAAATTAAAAAAATTAAGAAAAATTAAGAAAAATTTAAAAAAAATATCTTTTTAATTATATATTTTGAATTTTAATTTTATTAGACTTCCTTTACATTTTTGAGTACATTTCTCAGTATGTTTTGCAATACCGTGAGCAGCTTGTCTTGCCAAGTACATATGTACGTATATGTAGATGCAGATCCCACTATATGCCGTTGACCACGGCTGTCAGAGAAATTCCAGACGAAACTCCTTGCATGCTTCCAAGTTCAATTCATATTCTATAAAAAAAAAATATGCATTAGTTTTATTATTTTACAAATTAATAAATTATATTATAAAACACTTACGATTTGTCTTAGCAGTAGCAGCAGCAGCAGCCGGCAGCGACATTGTCAAATTTTTTTCTGTTTTGTTTTCCTTTGACACGTGCGCTTGCTGCGTTTTGTTGCACAAATTTCGTCCCGCTGCCGGCAGCAGCGTTCGACGTTCGTTCGACAGAGACGGAAACAACAAAAAACGAACAGAAACAGCCTCTGTCTCCGTCGTACAATTTTTGTCGACGTCAACGTCGGCCGAAAACTTGTACGCTAGAGAGGGAAAGAAACAAAGAAAAAACGAACAGAAACAGCCTCTGCCTGCGTCGCTTTAGCAGCGCACGCACGATGTGCAATTTTTTTAGACGTCGGCAAGCAGGGGAACAAGAAAAACGAATAGAAACAGACGAAAAGTAACTCTGCCTGCGTCGCTCGAGCAGCGGCCGGTCGACGCTGGCAGAACTATTAGAAAAATAACAACAAAATGTCAAAAAATAACAACAACATCAAGCGACTGCCGACGAAAATGAATTCCAGAACTGCAGGGTTGTCATATCGTTAACAGACAAGCAATAAAATCCGGTTAACTAAGAAAGTTTAACTAAATGCAAGTAGGCATTCGTATAACTGCAGATTGGTAGCACTATCGATGCCTCTTCAGCTTTAAGCCGAATTTATTCAAATGCTAATTCTCTGCTCTAATGATATTTTAGGACCATGCCTGCCGCTCTGAAGGCGTTGAGCTGGCGCGAGAGCTGGACTACAAGTCAGCCGCCGCCTGGGTGGGCCATCCCTACTTTGATGTGATTGACAACTCGACCAACTTTGAGACCAAAATGAATCGCATGATTGAAAGCGTGTGCCAAAAACTGGGCATCGACATTGGCGATCGTTTGCAGGCCACGTCACGCAAGCTCAAATATTTGAGTAAGTCCCATGGCTGAAGGATTTCCCCATTTGGCTGATGATTAAGCTACAATTGATATTTGTTTCATGTTTAGTTGCTATGCTGCCGCCAGATAGCGAGTTTCCGCCGTTCCAAGACTTTGATGTGGTCCATCATTATCTGCAGTCTGCCGGCCCCAAAGTACAGGCGCGTCTGCGCAAACGTGGCCAAAAGAATCACTGGAGCTACATACACACCCAGCGTCGTCCCAATGTGCATGGCCAGGCCCGCATCGAAGTGAAGACACAACTGACGCATCGCGATTATATGAACCTGCTGGCACAGCGCGATGATGCGCATTTTACCATCTATAAGAAGCGACGTTGCTTCCTCATCAATAATCAATATTTCCAGCTGGATATCTATAGGGAGCCGGGTCATCCGCGGTAAGTTTATTATATATCTAGCCAGCACTTGCCCTATTAACAATGTTGTGTTTCTCCTGTTGCAGTTGCAAGGGTCTTGTTCTATTAGAGACATACTCCTCACTTACTGGAGAGGCGCTGAAGAACTGCATGCCCAAGTTCTTGAACATTGTTAAGGAGGTCACTGGCGATCCGGACTATTCAATGTTCAATCTGTCGCTAAAAGAGGACTGGAGCACAACCAAGAAATACTGCCGTCCAACATCGCATGGTAAGCAGCAACAACAACCGCAACAAGAACAACAACAACAACAGCAGTCACAACATCCACCATCGGAGAAGCAGTATAAGCCCTACTATGAGAACAGTGACTAAGGCAGCTAGCTAATTGGTCATTCATCATCATAACATATATTGCTCCTGGTGCTGGCGCCATTAAAGCCAAAGATTTTGTGTAGTCTAGAAATCGCTTTTGATTATTGCTGTAAATATTTATACGCTAAAGTTCGTATTACGCTTCTTTTGCATGTGTCAAAACATAATCGCTTTATATATTCATAATATTGGCCTTAGATTTCAACCGCCTGATCGTTTTCTTTTTCTTTTCTCTTGATTTTCTTAACTTGTAGCTAGGGGAGCCACAAACGGAGTTACAAGTACGCCACCATTGGTGCTCAATGGGCAGTAGATTTTTGTCAGAATCTCGAATATCTTAACACGCATATAACAATAAATTAAAAAAAAAAAAAAAACACGACAGTTACACACAAACTGCAACAAATGACCTGGTAACTAATTTAAGTGATTAACAGCAGATAGAGAACTTGATGTTGTGTATGATGTTTAAATGTAATTAGTTAAGGTAAACACAGATCGTGTACTTATTTTTTTTTTTAAATCATTTGTGTCCCACAATTGTTAATTATTTGCGTACTTAAACACAATGTAACTGAAGCTATGAGTCCTAAGTTTATTTTAACGGCAAAAGATCGAGTGTACTTAATTTTGATCCCTGATTTGTTGTTATGTTTGCTCGTGTTTATTTATAAGCCATAACAAGTACATCTGTAAATCCGCGGTAATATGTGAAATTCATTTGTTTAAGATGGATATTCGTGGGGTCTTTTGTAAAGAAGAACCGTTGAAGCGCATGCGTGTTAATTTTTAATGTAATTTTTAGCTAATGTAATGAAAATCAAACAAAAACAATTTGAAATAATACAAAAATGAACCTTGAGGCAAAAGAAAAAATAAATCAGCTAAGGACAAGACCACCAAAACTTTTTGTTTATCTATTCTTTTCATTGTCTATAATTTAGTAAAAGCATCATAAATAATTAGCCATTGGCGTAATACAAACTTTGGGCATACAAAATTCAATTTTAAATACAAAATTTGAGTTTGGTTGATTTGTTGTTGCGACTAGAGCAGCAAATGAAGCTGTGGATCGGATCATCACTACTTATCCTTGTTGATGCGCTTGATGAGTCCATCCACCGCACGATTTATGCGCAACAACAGCATGTAGCCCACAATGAGAGCCGGCAGACCAACAAATGTAGCCAACGCCTCGTAAATGAAGCGAGGTGCAAAAATTTTCCAGACCATCAAGTGTCGACAGTGTATTGTGCATGCCAGCATTGCGCAAAAGATCTGCAGAAGAAGTAGAAGTCAATAAAATACACTCTAAGATCAGTTTGAGGATAGAACTCACCTTGATGCCCTGCAGCATAAGGAACTGCGTGGCCAGCTTGAAACCGGCACCTAGGAACACATCCTCGAACTCGTACAACACCAATTCGCCACGTGTCATATCAAAGCCAACTGCTTCGTTGGCAATATCGTTAAGAGCTGTAGATGCATCCGCCTTGTTGTTACTCCGACTGTTGCTGCTGCTGCGAATCAGATTGGGAAACAGCGCAAACAACGAGAACGTTTCCGTGCTGAGCAGCGCATACATGCAGTAGAAGAATATGGGACCACAGAAGGTGTTCAGGATAACCAAGGCCCCGGAAATGAGATGAGACTGTCCCAATGCGCTGGAACGACCCACAAAGGCGGCGCGCCAATCAATCTGCGACAGCGTCGTCTGGTGTGAAGTGGCAAAGAAACAAAAGTGGGCCAACAGAAACCAGCTGACCACAGCGCTAAATGTCGGCTGCACACAGCTCTCTGTGAGAGAATTAATTAATAATTAATTAAAAAGTCAGCTGCAGGGCTAAACATATTTACTCACCAAAGCTGCTGGCCGTGCGATAGCGTAGAATGCCATGAACACTCAGGATTATGGCTCCGACAACCACACATATAATCAGTCCAATGCTGGCACGCGGCTCGAGCAGCACAACCATCAGCATTGCCAGAAAAATGCCAAAGGAAATGATAATCGATGAATAGACAGTGGCGAGGCCATAGACGACAGGAATCTCATGGCGACGCTCGGCGTCGTCACCTTCGTACATGCGTTTCATTTTCCTAAATATTTCCGGCACAATGCTGTCACGTCCATTGACACTGATGCTGTTGGGATTTCTGGGAGGAAGCACGAATGTCATCAGTGGAGCCCATGAAACGACAACAATTTGGAGCAGCAACAGGCCATAGATGACCAGTGCCATGGCATCAATGTGCGTACGTTGAATGTTCTTAATGGCGCTATTGGCGAGCAGTATGTGACCCCCAGCACAAATAGAAGCCACTGTCGGTCCATAGCGAGCCAGCAAGACATTGGGTGCGTTGCCGGTCAAATTGCCGCAGGATCGCAAATATAAGCGTGTAAGCGTTGTGTACAACACAATTATAACAACAGCTAGAATGTAGGTCTTGCCCATCGACGGTTTTTTCACAGAAAATCCCGCTGAGCTGCTATTGAAGTCTGCGCAATTGCCCTGCTCCTCGCGGCAACGGAACAGCGTATAGGCGAAACGAATACAACAGATGGCCAATACGCTGGCCAAGATCAGGCGTAGTGCAGTGGAGCGCCAAAACTGCGACCACTTGAACTTGTTCCTAAAGTCCAGGCGCGCGCTCAGCTGCAATAGCTCATAGACGAGCAGTAAAATGACTGCAACCAGGAGATATGACAGGATTTTAGCCTCCTGTATGACGAAACTATTGGAGAAGAACACAGCCATGGTGGCAAAGAGCAGCAGTCGCGTTGGCATGTGGCTAAAGCGCTTCACGGTTGCCCAGTTGGTGGCAATGCTGCTCCAATGCCGCAGCGTATAGAAGGCCAGCAGCACAGTGCTGAGCAGACTGGTGAAGAAAATAACGCCATGTTCCTCCGTCTTAAAAGAAAAGTTCTTGAAGTAACGATAACCAAAGACGCCGGCAGCAATGTTCATCAGATATATGTAGAAGACTTCTTTCTGCTTGAATATCTTGGTATAGTCGCTGGCATTTGAGTTGTTAATGAGCAGAAAGGAGAAGAAGATGGGCAGGAAGCTAAATAGCAAACCCTGTGACATTTGTGTGGGCTCAAACTTGACCCAAATCTCCCGGCAGACGTTGAGTATGTCACGTAAATGAATGTTTAGATCGCGTACGAACGACTTGTAGGCTGCCTCATTGTATATTGTTTTTACGCGATGTGTGAGCAGTATGAATTCCGTTTCCAGTGTGTCCATTTGCTCCACATTGAAGGTGCGTTTGTTCTCCAGCGCATAATTGAAGAAGTAGCGATAGATTTGCTGTGCATTTTGCCAGACGTGCAGCAGCAACGTTTGAAATTTACTCAAATGCGGCACAGCCACAGCGGGCACAATATTAAAGTTGACCAGTCCCAGATTTGAATAGGGTATGGGAACGCCGAGTATGGTCGCCAGTGTGGGCACCAGATCAATCTGCAAAACATGACAGCGTCAAAAAGCTTATCAGCATGAAGTGACGTGACGTGGGAAGATAATGGAAATGGAAAGAACGTTGTCTTATCTCATTTACCTGCTGCAGCATTTCGCTATCTGATCCCGAATCGCTGCTCGTAAAGAATTTGTGCTGTTTGGAGTAGGCAAACAGAAGAGCATTAGTTTCGTCATCAGTGTCGCCGCCATGATCGCCAGTTGCCGTCATGCCATGATCACCCATTATCAGCAGCGTCGTCTCGTTGTCCATGCCAGCCACAACAGAGCTGAGATTAATTAAATCAAATTGATTCACATTTGTATTACAAGCTCTGTTGCTATTGCTTACCTTATGATATCATTCATTTCGTTTAGTTTTCGCGCCATTTCCTCGTGTATGGGTCCGTGCTTGTGCCCGCAATGATCCACGCCCAGAAAATGCGCGATCAACACCTGCCAATCATCGCTGGCCAATTCCTTGGGTAAATGCTGCATTATTTGATTGTCAACGGTGTCCAAGTCGAAGATATCAAAGCTAGGATACGAGTAGGCGCGCCTAAAACGTCGCGGATATAAATCAGTCCACGTGCTGTCACCCAGGAATACCAAAGGCAGATCGCTCTTCACCATTTGATCGATTATGTTGTCCTCATTAATCTCAGGCGAGGCAAAGTTGGAGCCTATGTCAATAAAGGTCGGCAAACTGCCGGTGGTGAGACCCTTTAGACGCTGTAAAGTTGTGGTTGGCGGGTCCGCCTTAAAGCGCATCAGCCGCGCATTTTCGGGTGTTTGCTGGAGCAGCTGGCGTAGAATTCCCAATTTGTTCTCATAAGGCAACGGTTCGGTGGTGTTCTCATTATAAAGTCCAAATTCGTATTTCAACGCATCGATCACGAGTATAATGACTTTGGATTTTTGTGGAAGACATAGATTCGATGACGATGATGCATTCACATCCTTAAATATCTCGTTCACAACCTCAGGCGTGAGATAATATTCCTAAGCAGACAAATATTACAGTATATATTTTCCTTACATTCTTCACACAACTTACATCATTGGGATTGATGGACAATCGCCGGCAGGTGCTTGTCTCCGTTTTAGAGACGCGTGCGAGCAGAAATCCTCGGGAGAACAAAAGCACTCCACTGCATATCAAGTAGGCCAACCAAATGAGCACGAATAAGTATGTGTAATTCATGTTGGCGCCCGCACTTAGACTAATTAGACTATATTACTTAATTGCACTTCACTGTGGAGCTACTAATTGTCTTGTCAAGTGCTCTGCATCACGATCACGATGCGTACTTATTTTCATTAAGAGTTTGTCATTTTTCTTACGGGTTTTTCAGAACGTCGCTATAAGAATAATGCACAGCGTTGCCAGATAGCGCAGCTAGCAGCTGTTGACATTTATGCATCCCTTGATTGAGTACAGAGCTGCCAGTTAGCATAACTCATCTAAATTCTATGTTGGCGCCGCTGTGTTGTTGTTGGTGGAATCAAAGATGTTGCCTTCCATCGATGTTTTCAATGTTTAAAAATAAAGCATCGAAGAAAACATCGACAGTAAATGATCAATTTTAAAATGTTCACATTTGGAGCCCAACCAAGGGGCTGCCACCATAATTTGCCAAAGTTGGGCCAAGGCAGCCACACAGTTGCAACTTTTTGTGTTTTTTTTGTAATTTTGTTGAAATTTTTAAAAAATTAAAATAAGTCAGTAATAATATTTAAAGTGCAATTCAAATAACCAAGAAATTTATAAATGTTCTAAAATAATAAATTTCATTTTAAAATTGGTTTGGGGCAAGTTAGCCTTTGCATGGTGAAGAAATTAAATAATTAGTAAGAAATTCTAAAAAAAAATCGAAAAAAATATAACAAAACTCCTGTGAAAGTTTGAAAAACAAAAAATTGATATATAACTCCTTTTCTGAAAAGAGTTAAATATTGTGAAATATGATATTATTATGCGATGTTTGCATAACACATAAATAAATTTTTGGACGCATCTTTTAAGGAATTGTATTAAACATATTTCTCAATATTTTGATAAATTTATAAATTTTCAAAAATAATAAATTTCATTTTAAAATTGGTTTGGGGCACGTCAGCCTTTGCATGGTGAAGAAATTAAATAATTAGTAAGAAATTCTAAAAAAAAATCGAAAAAAAAATAACAAAACTCCTGTGAAAGTTTGAAAAAAAAAAAATTGATAGATAACTCCTTTTCTGAAAAGAGTTAAATACTGTAAAATATGATATTATTATGCGATGTTTGCAAAACACATAAATACATTTTTGGACGCATCTTTTAAGGGATTGTATTAAACATATTTCTCAATATTTTGAAATTCTTTCCTTCCATTATTTTAGAGGGCCGTAATTATCAGGATTGTTCATTTTTGTTGTATTACAATGCACAATTTAAAAAAGTAAACTCAAAGCAAACAAAATGTACTGTTCTTTTAATTTTTATTGGGCACAAAAATGTCGTATTTATTTAATGATCCCATACACATATAGCAAATCTTAAATCAAGTGTAGTTGCAACGAATTAGCTGTGTGTTTGTTGTATATGCTCGAATTTCTTTACATTGTGGATGTTGATTTTCTTCTTAAATTTATCAATGCATTTTTTTATTCATTTTATCAAGCAAGCTCCTTTTCATTGTATGAACAACTTTAAAATAATTTGGAATTTCATTTGTTTTTTGTCAGTATCGCCATTTAATCACGTGACCCAAAGCCTATAGAAAAAGATGAAAATATAAAAATATATAATATACAAATATTTTCATTCAATTAAAGCTTACTACAGGGCAAAATATTTAGTTTAGTTAGGAATGAATATCTCTCATATGTGTATGTGTGTTAACAAAGTTGGCATAAATACGGTATCAATGCATAGTTGTATACCTTTACCATTCAATTTTTTGAACATTCATTAAACGTACACTTAGATTAATGTAAATGTTTATATTTGAAGTAGTGTAAAAAACACACGCACAACTTGTAGCTAAACTTTCTTATCCAAGCCAACAAAGCGCGCAAATTTGAGATACAAACATTAAGTAATATTATAATAATATTAATAATAATAATAATAACACACATATGTATATAAATAATTAAATTCCTTTCTTGGTGTTAGCAATTAAACTGTTATTTTTTTGCTGGTGTTTGTGTGTAAGTGTAATTTTTTCTTATTTTTGATTAATTTATTTACGCGTGCTGCTTTTGTGTGTATGAATGTGTGTCGTGTTGTGTGTGTTTCATAATTATTTACGATTTTGCACGCATTTGATTTTATTTTGTTAGAGAGTCTGTTGGTGAGTTGAGTCCCGATGATGTGTTGTTCTCATCTAGAGCGTCTGGGAAACTGGAAACCGAACCCGAACGGGATGTCACCTTCGTCTACAATAGAATAGAATAGAAAACCGAACAATGTTTTAGCAGACAAGACAAAGACATTTTGATTTAAGTAATAGCAAGCACTAAAAGATACATGCAATTACAAAATAATACAGAAAATATATGTATGTTTGTTAGTAAAGCAATTAACTAGCCAAGTGACAACCTCACTATTATTATGTGTGCCTAAACGTTCTTTAGTAATTCAAGTTTTAAATGATGATGTGCCAATTAAAGATTTTTTAGTAATACATAAGTAAGTTAGTAAATGAATGTGAATCGAAATGTGTATGATTATGAGGTGAGGCAGAAAATAGATATTGAGATATATAATAAAATAGTAGTTACCGCATGAGATTGGCACAAAAAATTGTTCTGTTCATAGCTTACTTTAACGTTCTCATAGGCAGAGCCAACCGAAGCTTCAATAGAACGCATCGAGTCTGAATTTTTCATTTGTGAGAGTTTCGACGTAATGCCGCTCGTAAGGCCGCCAAAGAGCGATGCAGTTTTCTCACCCGTCGACTTTAGCACCGATTCGGTGCGTTGGAATCTGTAAAAGATGCAATGGTTGAGATAATTAATAATCTGATAATTAACAGCAATTGTAACAAAGATATTGACAAATGCAGTTGGTAAAGAGACACACAGCAAGAGCAGAGTGTTAGTGAAAACATTGGACAGCGTTGAGTTAGTAAATAATTTGTGGCAAAAAATCCTTAATCCTTAACGCGGTTACTTACAGAGGTGCCTCATGCACGGCTTTACTTATGTTGCCCACGCTCTGCTCCATCGATTGGTAACTAAATAAATACATAATTTAGGCAATAAGTAAAGCAAACAAAATACAAATAAAAAGCTAATATCGAATTTCATGTGGCATTTGCTATGCTGATAATAAATTATTTATGCAGCAGGCGGCAACTTACACATGACTCTCCTTGAGGTTCTTGACGCCCTGATTGACATCGTCGGTTAGCTCCTTCCATACGGTAATTCCCAACTTGCGCCTGAGATCGGATGCATGACGCGTCTTGGAGGCCAGCACCGTGCGCAGCGTATTGATTTCTTCATCAACACGTGCCAGCTCCTACACAAATTAAAAATATTACATTTAATAATTGTTAAAAATCAATGTTTTATAAATATGTAATATATGGATATAATTATATTTATAATTTTTATATGGATTTAATTCTTAAAAGATGCGAAATAACATTTATTTTTAATTTTTAAATAAAAGTCACAGATAAAATTATTTTTAGCTTTAAATAAAAATAAAGAAAGAGTTTTTTAAAATGAAAATAAAAATAATATTTATTTTTTAAATTTTATTTTAAGAGTTATGTTCCCTAGTAATATTCGACTGTGTAAACAACTTGCCTGGCTCCATTCGGCGCGTCGCTGTTCCTTCTCCTCCTGGGTGAGCACTGCAAACTCGGCTGCAATTTCCGCAGATGCCACCGATGCTGCTGGAGAAGCGGGCTCCGACAAGTGGGCGGTGTTATCTGTGCATAAATCATTGTAATTTCATTAGATAGTCTGTTGGTAATCAATATGTACACATTAACTACGAAATAAACTCAACAACTGGCGCACTTTTAGTTTGTTTGCTTTGATTTTATGTATGTACCTCCTTGGAAGACAACTTCCTCAAAGACAACTTTTTCATAGGCTGAGTGTATCGAATTTCGGTTCGTTTGTTTGTTTGTATATAAAATGTATAAAGACTTAAATTTTGTAGTTTTTATTGTTCAATAGTCTCAGCACAATTAATACTCACAAACTGTTGTTCGACAATATTGGTGCATAGTGTAAGCAAAGTGAAAAATAGAGAAATAAGAAAAAGTTGATTAGTCACGCTTCTTGTTCTGAATTCCAATTTCGCAAGCCATTTAAACCATAAATAAGATAAGTTAGTCGAAATCTACAAACTACAATGAAACAGGGCTCATTCCGGTTTTTAAATTCAACAAAAAGTTCCCAGCTGTTACCGTTTCTCACACTGTTAACGTAACCCCAATTAGAACTTGGCCAAGCAGATTCTCTAGATTTACCTTTAGCAGTTTGACCGATGGTCAAAAATCTTTTGTAGTTATCACTATTCGATATTTTGGCCAGATAGGGTTTTGAGAAATCTATGAACGTGACCTTAACATCGCGCATTGTTCTTTTCGTGAAAAACTTTAAGCGGAAACGCTTCGCAATTGACATCGAGGGCGACTGATTGGACAATTTGCTAGCAATGAATTCCGTCTCGACGGCCTGCAACTCGAGGGTATTGGCATAGTCCGAATCAACATCATAGAAGATCTCGTCCAGCGTTAGATTACGCAAATATAATTCCGTTTCATCGCAGCATTCCAATTCGTCGTTAACGGGAGATAGCTCATCCAGTTCATCGAGAGATGGCGTTGTGGTGATGTCATCGATGCGGGGCAGATAGGAATCCTCAATGAACTCCAAGCTAACAGGCTCCGATTCGCTGCTCATGCTGTTGCGACTCTTTGTTTCCTCTGTGGTTTATCTCATGTTCAGCGGCAGCGTCGCCAACAACAACAACAAGCACTTTCTAATTGGAACGTGGCGGCGCATGTGGACCCTCCTCACATTTCAAAGCGAGCGATTCAGGCAAAGGCAATTCGTTTTGTGTCTGTTGGGTTCTTTTCTTCTGCTTCTGCTTCTCTAATTCCTACAGATTCATGATGGAAAGCGTTTTCTTTTATGCTGTCCATACAAATGCGTGTCTATGACTCTACGGCTGCTGCTGCTGCCTCGTTTCGCTTCCGCGCACTTCTACAACCAAACTTTAACTGAGCTTAACTTCCAATTGGTATTTCTAGCTCTTCTCGCTCAGCAAATGTAACTCAACAAGTTGGCTTCGTCAGCGTAAAAGACTAACCAAACTTAGAGAGCATACAGTGAGAGAGAGAGAGAGAGCGGCAGCCTAAGCGCGGCCAACTTAACAAAAGGGCAAAAACAACAATAACAACTGACAACAGTTTCTTATTGGACCGTCTAAGGTCTGGTTTTCTTCTACCAATTTGCAAAATTGCATGATCAACAAGTGGGAAGAGAAAGAGTACAGACATGTTCAAAATTATTGAACGAGATTTGTGCCCAATTGACGTCCGCTCATAAACTGGGAAATGAAATGTAATTAAATTTTTATTTGCTACAATTAATTTTGTTTATTAAATTTAAAAAAAAAAAGATAGATGTAAATAAGAGGCGGAACGGTCGATTCATTTGCGCATTGTATACAGTTGTTGTTGCAACAATCGTGGCACAAAATGTACACAAAGAACGCAGCAGATTCACAAAATGCTTGCCACGTCGTCAGAGTCCGGGAAATTCGGCGTCAAGCACATTTAAACTGTAAATTATAATGTTTACAGTACGCGAAACGTATTTGTGGCATTTTTAGCTAACTCCCACGAGTTCAATGCATTGCAGGGAAAGGCGCAAACTACGTGCCCAACAAACAGTCAACAGACGGCGAGCATGACTCATCTCAATTTGAAGCAGGAAACTAGGCACAAAAAGGGACAACATGACTTTTTAAGCGAGACTCTTCCCATTGCAAAACTACCGAAATACCTTCGATATCTCGGTCAAAAAAAGTCGCCAACTTAATTAGCGCCCCACGTCTCGAACAAAAGCTGTTCCAATAAGAGAGCCAGGGATTAGACCGAGCACGCTGTCACTTCTTGACTTGCAAGCGGCAAAAAGTTGTAATCTCACACTGATGATAACTACTATACAATATACACAATTAGAATGCACTTACGATCCTCCATTACTGGCCTGTTGTTGTGTCTGTCCTCTTAATGTTTCTTGCTTTGCACTATTTCAATTGCAACGCACTTGTCTTTTTTTTAATTTTGTTGTTGAGAGAAGAAAAATCAGAATTGGTTTGCTCATGAGTGAACAGAGTTGAGTTGCTCAGGGAACTGTATTAGTGAACAAGCTCCTTCAATTATTCTTTTTATAGTGTTCATTTGCAATATTTTTCAAACTAGCGCCAAATTGACTTAATTTAAATTATTAATTAACTTAATATACAACGTTATTGGACCAACAAAAGAAAACTAAACATGGAAATTTAATGGAAGCAACTGAAGCAAACATATATTTGAGCTAAACTTGAAAAACAACAGGTTATGCATACTTTAACCATACGAGAGTTTCCCAACACTGCAAAATCGATAAGCGCCGACACAGAGCTGCCAGATAATTGTTAATCGTAAATAGAATTAAAAAGACGTTTAAATTTAAAATTTTTGTATTTCAAAAGAAATAAAATACATATATCGTATCTGAATAGCCTGTTTGAAAATAATGTCGTAAGTGAAATATTTTGCTTTTCAGCACTCGAATCGCATCGTCACGTTTACATTTGATTTTCGTCCGTTAATATAGGAAAATATATACATTTATATTCTTTATATTGTATTTACTACGTTTCTTATAGTTACTAATGCAGTTGGTTGTAAATATGTATATTTAAAAAATTTACAATATCAGGTCTGTATTTCTTGGTGTTTTTTTTTTCTTTTGACGAAAGGAATACTGCATAAAATAAAAGCCAACATAAGAATTAAAGAAAATAAAAACAAAGACAGGGTCTCAAATTATATAATTTGTTTACGTTTTTTATTGGTTTTATTTTGTTTTTTGTTTTATATTGAATGGTAAGTAAAAAATTTTAATATATTTTTTTTTTGTTTTTTAAATTTTCCATACTTTGTGTTTCAACTTCAAATAATAATAAACAGGGCACTCTGAGCGCACCCTTCGTTGTGTAGCGTCCCAGACACCGTGTATACGTAGATTTAAAGTTGTTAAGTGAAAAATATATAAGTCGAAACAATTTAATATAAATCAAGAAGATTGCACAAAATTAAAATGTTTGAATTCATTTTGAAATGTGAATGGGGTGTGTGTGGGGTATAAAGCTGGTTGGTTGTTGGAGCAGAAGCAGGCGTGCGTTAAATTTAAATAATATATATATATGTATGTATACTAAGGTATACATCTATAATATGTTTTGTATAATTTCATGTACATGTCTGAATGTATTTCAATCAATTGCTTTTATCATTCAATTCAATATGTGTGTTCTAACTTCTTTATACAATTACAAACGTTTTTACCGTACATTCAAATGATTAAACATGCTTTTTTCCAAAAGAAGATAAAAATATACTAATAACTCGGGATGTAGTATAATATAATGTGTTGCTCAAGAAAGAAACACATTATAAACAATAGATTTTTGTAAAAAAAATTGAAAAGCAGCAATAGCAATAGTAAATATTTAACATTTTATGCTTAAAATTATTTCGTTCTTGACCGTAATTTGTTGTTTTCTCGTTATTTCTTTTCTTGTTTCATTAAATATCATTTGCAATCAATTAAAGTTGTTGTAACCATTTTTTAACAAAACATTTGTTAAACTTTCTGCTTAATTTAAGTAGCTTGAACTAATTAGAATATTATGCATTGAAATGAAAATATGGTTATAAAAAGAAATTGGCATTTAAGTCATATGGGGGCGAACCAACAAATTGGCAGAAGGACCATAGGAAAAATGGGGAGCAGAACTTGGCGCTACATAAAGAGTTTGTATAAATGCAATTTCATGTGTCTTTGTCTGTATGTGTATCATTTATAATAGTGTGTGTGTTTGTGAGGATCAGGATCAGAGTTTCTCTGTATCAAATTATACAAAAATAGTTTCTCATTATTTGTTGTCGTTAGTTTTGGTTTTGAATTATCTGTATCATTGTGTTAAACCTGCACAAATTGCATTGTAGAAAAGCTCCTGGGACTGAGTTAAGGATAGAGAGAGAGAGAGAGACTGAGACTGAGAGAGAGACAACCTGTACCATTGTTTGACACTAGTTTTCCGACTTAAAAAGTCCGCCCAAGCACGCCTGCTGCTGCTGCTGTTCAATGCCCGCCCGCCCGTTCCGTTCCGTTTCCCGAATCCCCATCGCATTCTGCTTCTGATGCCGCTGCCGTAGCTGCTGATTGGACTAATAGCATTTAGTTCTTCGGTCCCCATACGGAGGTGATTGGCGTGGCAGCAACTGGACCACCGCCCGCAGCGAACAGTGGGAAATCTTCCTGCGATTGAGTATTGGGCGCAGTTGGATTCTTTGCCTGTTGCTTCTTCTCCCACGGTGCATCCTTGATAATGAAACCATTCTCGTTAGTGCTGTTGCCACCACCGCCAGAGCCGGAACTAGCGCCAGAGGTCAGAAAAGCGCCAACAGTTTGAGGCTGCGGGGATGGCGGCAAATTCTCCAAATAATCGCGCTCATAATCCTCGGCCATGCTCAACAGCATTTCCTTGGCATTCTCCACATCCTCCTCCTTGCCAATGATAGTCACGGCACTGGCATTGTTTTGAGCTTCTTCTGATGATGGGAACTTGATGTCCACCTATGAAATTGAAATTGAGAATACTTAATTATCAAATTTCAATATATTAAAATCAACTGTGCTCTCACCTTATAATCGTCAATAATCTTGCGAATCGTGCGTCCACGATGCCCAATGATGTGCGAGTGGATGCGCGTATCAATCTCGATCACTTCGCGATGCAGTGTCTGCAGTTCACCTACAATTTCTAAAATGGCATCGCGTGCAGTCTCCGCCTTGGCTTGGTAGCCGGTGATGGAAATGATGCGTTGATTGGGATCATCGCGTTTGGGCAACGAGATGTTCACGTCGTAGTCGGCACGCAGTTTGTTAATGACAGCGCCCTGGCGACCAATAAGCTTAGAGTGATACTCCGGATCGACCTCAATCTGGAGTACATATGAGCGCAGCTCACGATCAGCCCGATCTGCCTCATAATCCTCAATCATCTTTTCCAGCGCCTCCTTGGCTTCGGCCACACGGGCTGGCGTGCCAGAGACCTTGATGATGTCCGACTTGAGGTCGCTGGGCGGCAGCTCGACGTGCACATCGTGCGTGGACATGAACTGACGCACATTGGCGCCACGTGGCCCAATGATGGTGCGATGCAGATCGAAAGGAACATTCAGCTCTTCCTCGATGGGGATGAGGTCGATCAGCGCCTGCTTAGCCGCATTGCATTTCTCAATGCGTCCTGTGATGCGAATGACATCACACTGACGCACTGGCTCCGCGGTGGGCTCACCATCGACGCCTTCAACGTCACCGTTGACACCATTGGTGAGTCCCTCGACGGGTTCGGTGGCATCACGATCGGGGAATTTGATTTGCACATCAAATTCAGAGGTCACCTGCTGCACCTTGAAACCGCGTGCACCCATAATGGTGCGATGCTGCCGCTGTGGTATGATCACCTCAATGGTTGTCTGCGCCTCCAGATCGGCAACAGTTTCCTCAATACGCTGCTTGGCCGCCTCGATGCACTCCTTGGCGCCCTTGATTGTCACCTTGTCGGAGTTTGTGCCGGGACGCGGGAAGGAAATCATCACGCCGCCGCACTCCTCAGAGATGCGATGCAAAATGGTGCCACGCTTGGCCACAAAGTGCTTGTGGTGCTTGGGATCAACGGTGACTTCACCCTCGGTGACTTCGTCACACTCCTTGATGATTGCCTCCAACTGCTCTTTGGCCTTGTTCACGCTCTCCTCCTTGCCAATGATGATGATGGCTTCCTTGTCGCTATCCTCGTTCGAGGGGAAGATAATGCGTGCTCCCGTCGCATCGCGAATCTTGCGTATGGAGGCACCATTCTTGCCAATAAGGAATTTGTGATGCTGCTGCTTGGCGCGCACCTCAACGCTGAACGAAGCCTGTTGCCGCTCATTGGCCAGCTCCAGCAGCTGAGCCTTGGCCTTCTCCACGTCATCCTTGGGACCGCGAATGGTGACCTAAGAGAGAGAGCGAGAGTTAAAATAAATTGTTAATATATGTTAATTACATAAGTGCATTTGATTGCGTATACCTTATCGCTCTTGGAATCGCTGTTGGGGAACTTGATGGTAACGCCACCACACTCCTCCATGATGGATGAGATGAGCTTGCCGCCGGTACCAATGATAGAGTTGTAGTATTTCGGTGAAATTTGCACCTCTTCGGTGACAATGTCGGAGAGTTCATTTTGAATCTTTTGAATGCGTTCCTTGGCCTCCAAGACATTCTCCTTTTTGCCGGTGATGACAATCACCTCGTTGGTATCGCCCTCGGCGGGAAGATCGATTTTCGTTTGGGTCTCGTCGCGTATCTTTTTAATGTTCGCACCGCCTTTGCCGATGACAAACTTGTGGAATTGCTTGAATATTGGCACTTCAATGATGTGCGACGACTCCTGGATTTCCTTGACAAGCTTAAGTAGGTCCTTATGGCACTTGTCGACATCCTCCTTGGGGCCGCGCAGCTTAACAATGTCGGTGTTCTCCTGGGGCGTCGGTATCGTGATTGTCACCTGACGGTAACGATCCTTCACCTCACGTATCTTCTCGCCCTTGGCACCAATGATGGAACGATGCAGGCGACGATCAATGATCACATCCTTTGACTTTTCATTTTCCAGTTTATCGATTTTTTCTTGTAATTCAAGCTGAGCCTGACGCACTCCCTCCTTGGGTCCCTCAATGCGAATGTTATTCTGTCCCTCGCGCTCCTCAATGTTGATGTTCACCTTCAGCTCATCCTTGAGGCGATTCACATTGGCACCCGCCTTGCCAATAATATGCTTGTAGTACGATGGATTCACAGTCATCACCTCGTACGTGAAGTTCTCCTCATAGTTGCGAATGATATCATTCAAATAGGAGACAGCCCTGTCAACATTCTCTGGATCACCCTCCAGCTTAATCTTGTTCTCCAAACAGTTGACATTCACATTGGGGCAATCTTCCTCCAGCTGCTTCATGTTGATACCCTTCCGACCGATCACATACTTGTGTATCCAATGCGGCGCATTGATCTCCACCGATTTGACCGAGTTGGCTTTCTGGTAGACAACGGTTAGAGCATTGCCCAGAGCAACCTGAGGACCACGCAGCGTTATTGTCTCTGAGGTGGAGTCATTGGGAGGCATCTCAACGGAGACACCCGTGAGCTGCAGGATTTCAGCAATGGTGGAGCCCTTAGGTCCAATGACGTAGCGATGTTGTGGCTTGGCCACCTCAACGCTCACAGTGGAGCACTTCTTCTCCATCTCCTTGTAGATGGCCTCAACCTTTGCCTTGGCAGCGGCCACGGCGTCTTTTTCGCCAGAGATGATGATCTCATCCTTTTGCACTTGTTGCGGTGGCACATTGATCTTGGCGCCCGTCTCCTCCTGCAGCTTGTTCAGATTCTCACCGTAAGGGCCAACAATGAACGGATGATAGATCTTGGGCACCGCAGTCCGATCCGATGACTTCTTGAACTGCTCGGCGGACAATTGGCGTATCTCCTGCTCGGCACGCTCAATGCCCTCCTTGGTGCCAGCAATGGTGATCACATCACTCTCATCACCCTGATGCGGGATATTGATGCGTGTCGAGGTAAGGCGTTCCAGCTCACGCAATCGTTCGCCACGCTTGCCCAGAATGACGCGATAATGCTCACGGGGTATGTTCACCTGACGGCTGGCCTGCGTTGAGAAGCTCATAAGGATCTTGCGACGCGCATCGAGCAACTCGCTCTGCTTGCCCTTGATGAGAAACGTGAGTGATTGATTCTTGCCACTGACAATCTCAATCTGAGCGCCCGTCTCCTTCGTTATCTGCTGGCAAATGCGCTTCGATTCGCCCTCACCAAACTTCTCCGACTCCGTGGACTTGCGCTCCTCCATGGGCACATGCAGAACCTTTAAGAAAAATGAAAAAAAAAAGAATGATTAAAATCAATCATGTAAAGCAATCACCTGTTGGACTTACCTGAGTCTTCTGCGAGCTGGTTACACGTGCAATTGCTGGTCCAGCAACGACGTTCGTGTTGTTCGTCGGCAGGGCCGGGAATAGATCGTCGTAGCTAAATGCGGGCGTGGCACTGCCAGTGCCGGTGCTACTGGTGGGCGTGGCCACCGGAGTGGGCGACGATGGCTGCTCGTTGGACGACACCAGCTCCTGGCCATTGTTGAGGGCGTTTGGTTGTTGCTCAATGTTAGTTGCTATTCCAAGAATTTTCAACATTTAATTAGGATTATGCTAATGATAAGCAAAAAATCTTAATAGCTGCTTACCGTTAGATTCCTCCATCACTGCTGCTTGCATTACTTAAAAAAAGAGAAGAGTCCTTTTTCGTTCCAAGTCGTTACAGTAACACTGCAATTAGGAATTTTTAATTACAGATTATTTAAAAGCGGATAAAAATAGCATGATTAAATTTTAAAACAAACTTAGAAGTAGTAAAGTCTTTGATAGACAAAAGAAAAACCATTTAATCACATACTTTCAGGGAAATATCTGAAATATTAAATTCTCATCGATAAAAACTCATCTATTTACAAAATTATGGAAACGTTCGGAAGTAATTTCTTTTGTTAATAGATTTTAGTTAATTAAATGCCTTTACAGGAATCTTTTTCATCTGAAAAATTACATAAATTTCATACAAATTTAAGTCAAATTCAAGTGGAAGAGATTTCTGTAGCACACCTGATAAAGCTAACGATCTTAATCATACTGCTGACCTAGTAAGCTTATATTCATCTCGAATGCAATTGTTTACGGGGTATTTTTTGTAAGAAAACAATTGCAACGGTTTCAAATGACAAACAAATTGATTCGACATTCCTTCGTTAAACAAATGTTACTTAACAACATTTTTGAGTAAGTATTGGGTGTTGCCTGAGCACAAATCTCCATCTATGTATTTAATGTGAATATAGAACAGCAACAAGAACAGAAATAAACCCTAGATAAACGAGTAATACTGAAACACAGGCATTAGGCACATGAAATTAAAATCGACTTCTGTCTTGATAACGACTGCGACCCGCATGTCGCTGACGCGCTAATGATAACAGAGCAGAGCGGAGCTACTCGTACTCACAGCTCACAGCTGATAAAGTCACCAAAATGTTAGTTTTAACTCTGGCTACACAGGCGACACAATACGTTAAATGGCCACGTAATAGCTTTGCCAAAATATTAGCTACCATATAAATGAAAATATATACATATGTACATAACAAAAATACATATATATTTGATTTCATTAGAAGAAATGTTTTCAGCTTAGGCGATAAGTGGACAGTTTTCGTCTATGTCTGTGTTCAGCACACGGCCACGCTGGCAAATTTTCAAAGCAAAAGCAAACGTTGATAGCTATCGACTTCGCTGATAAGCGCTGCTCAATCGTCCAAGATATAGATGCAAGTACATTAACGTACTAAATAAACACAGATACATTTGTATCTACATTATATAAATGGTAGAGAAAGACGAAACTTAAAAAGAGAGTCCGGTTTGGAGCAGTGAAAGGTTACCCAAAAAGCCACAATCTCGGAGATCGAGAGTAGCAGCATTCTTTGTTCGGTTAGCCAAGTATTTCATCAGTAGTATACCGTTAAAGACATGCACTTGCTCAAAGCTGTTCCTGATCGTCTGTGTGCGTCATTTATGTGTATATATATGTCTGTTTCTTTGTGTGTGTGACTTGTGGTTTTCTAAATCAGCGCCCAACAAGTTTTTTAGCCTACATTTTCTTCATCTTTGGCCAAAGCAGCCCCAACAGCAGCAGCAACATCGGAGGCAGCCACAGAACAACACATCAAAAGACGTTGCCACTATCGCCATTGACTTTATGTACCCACAAAATGAACGACAAAACGTAAAACGATCTAGCCGAAATCTTAAACACACTAAAAAGGTCTATTCACTATTATGAAAATCTGGCAATGATTGCGAAATTACTTTAAAGTGGTTCAGCATCAAATCTCTGGTATTTGGGCTGTAATTAGTTATAAAACTTGTTCTAGCTCTTTCTAAATTAATTGGTATAATTATACAGTTAGCAAAGTAATTGTTTTGACAAAATAAAAAAAAAATTCACAAAAATAAAATTTCTTTATTTTTCCTTGTTATTTTATGGTTTATTTTTAACTCGCATTCCTATGCGTGACAAACTGCATGACAATGGTGTTGTGCTCCATGTGCAGTGTATAAAAATGTGTCAAAAGAAGAAACACGCGTAGTGTGAGCGAGAGAGAGTCTAGGCTTGATGAGTGCTCTGCGCCAAAGAGAGGGGAATAGGGGGAGCTATAAAAACCGGATGATAGCCGGCAACTACATAAAACGATCGACAAGTGTGTATACGTGTGTATATGCATGTATGTATATGTGCTTGTATTTGTGCCTTGCTCTGCGCTGCATGCGCACTTCTTTACTTTTTTTTGTATTTTTTTGGTGTCGCAGTCGCTTTGTATTGGTGGCTTGGCACCTTTCGAAGCAGCAAAAAGACACAGGTAAAAATACCAAAAAAAAAAAACAACAACTAAGAAAAATACAAACACATGCATACATATGTATGTAAATGTTTACATGCATATGCATGCACTGCCTTGCAGCGACGCTGGCTTTGGCGCTGACGTCGACGTCGACGGTGAACGTCGAGAAGACAGACAAGGTTCAGCTTAAACAATTTCTATGCACAATTTGCATATATAAATTTTTGGTAAGGTGACAAGACAAAATGTTAATTGAAAAGCAAAGTGTTGATGTTGTTGTTTCGTTTAACGGTTGCAAGATTTGCAGAAAGAGTTACAAAAAAATAAAAAAAGAGTGTAAGCAAAAGTCATGACGTAGTCACTTTTTTAAACGAATAAAATATAAAAAAATTCTAAATTATGCAAATGTAAACATTTTATCGACAGGTTGTTCAACTTACTGTACTGTAAAATCCAAAAAATCCGGCCTATATTTGTCCTTTAACAAAATCCAGTTTGATCAACTTGGCGTGTCTGTCTCCTGCTGTAAATGTAATGTAAAAGTTAATTCATTAATTAGTTATTAGTATTTGTAAAATATGTTAAGTAAATCGCAACATGTTCAACAGCAAATGGCAATAAAGATGCCACAGAAATTTAAGTGAAAAACATGTTTTCGTGTTGCCGCCCCAAATGCGCTACAATGAATGCAATTGGTTGAGCATATGGCAAACGATAGAATGCCTGAGACAATGCTATTATCACAAATTTCGAGATGTGCATCAATTTACGAGAGCAGAGAATTACAGAGAAAGAGAGCGGGAGAGAGAGTGTGCTATCCCCTAGGCTTGTGGCGACCTTTATGCATAAACATGCGGGCCATTTATTGGACAATTATTGTTGTTGTTCTTGAGTGTTTTTGTTGTTGCTACTGCAGTTGAGAGCACACACAAAAGTAGAGCATTAGCTATGTGTAGGCGGAAGAGCAAGACTGAGATTGAGACTGAGTAATGTTTTGTGGAAGAGTGATGCTCTAATGGGATGAAAGAGATTTGGTAGCTTGCATCGACTTGTTTTTGTCGGGTGTGGGAGCTAACGTTGAAGCTACTTTGGCAAAAACGTTGGCATTTTAATTAGACGAAATGTATTTTGAATACGAATGCTAAAAGTTCAAAAAACGTATGGCCCGTGCTCACTCACACACATACAAATACAAAGGCACGCGCGCACTACCATCACCATCACCACCACCATCAACGCCACTGCTGCCGCCGACTATGAATGTTCCCGCGGCTGTTATTCGGATAGAGGCACACACACATATGTGCATGTGTGCATAGTTTATTGGTGTGTGCGTGGACGACATCGTAGTCTCCGCCGTTGCCGTCGCCGCCACCGCCACAGCGGGCAACGAAATATGGCTCTGACTTTTGTGTCTTTTTCTGTGTGCGTGCGAGTGAGTGAGTGCCCGTGCCCTGCATATGTGTGAAGACGACGACGACGACGACAACCCGTGCGGTTGATAATACTATTGAAAAACACGTTGTTTTTTATTATTTCAACCGATTTTCAATTCATCACTATCCTCATTTAAAAAATAAGGCGCTCATTGCACTCGAACGTAAGTGTTTGCCTTAATTTTCGTTTAAATGCAAGTAAGAAGTTTCCACGTTGCGGCAGCCGCGGCCTCAATTTTCTCTTAGGTCGCCGCCGCCTTCCTTTTTGGCCCATATAACTGTAAATTTATGCACATTCTTGTTGAACTTTAACAATTTCAATTGCTTATTTAACCGCGCGTAGTTTGTCTCAACATTTAAGTGCTTTTGTTTAAATCTATTTGATTAATTTAAGATCAAACTTTCTACTTAGAACTGCATACGCACACGAAACGGATATTCAACTCCAAGTAAAGTGAATGAATGAATGAGCACTGAGCGAACGTGGCAAAATGCAGTGAGTTGCCACATAGTGTTTTTGCAGTGGCAACTCTGCTGAAAGAAATTCATTCAGTGATGCCAGTAAGCTTAAATTAATAGAAAAGGCTAAACAATTGTAGATAAAAGCTATATAGAAGCTATTTCAGATTTAAAGTATTTATTTTATTAATAAAGAGATGGTAAATGCTTGTCAAGCTCAACAGCATTTTCCCCGTTGTCAGCACTGATATCTAGTTTGTACCAGTGGATTTATGGTACTTTGAGTTATGGCAACAATGTTTCTAACAATTTTGTTAAAGCTAAAATATGCAATTTCCACTCTCAATGTAGCTATGATTCTCGCCAGCCACTAGTTTAATATTTCTCCCGTGTTTGGCATTTGTAAAACGCCAGAAACGGCGGAAAAACAGCTAAATTGGCAGCCCTGCATATCGCATTAATCGACAGCATAGTGACTACGCCCGACCGACTTTTTTGTCATCTTTAGCACAAGAGTTGGGACTTTTTTTTAATTTGCTGAATAAGTTCATTTAGTTCAGTTATTCATTTGGTCAGTTGTTTATGAACGATAAACGATGTGAATAGGCAACAACTACTAGTGGGATTCCGGTAAACGTTTTTGATTTGCTTTTGATTATTTTTAACCAAATCAAAATCATTTGACGGAACGACCCTTTTTGCACACTGATTATTTTTTGATTTCGTGACAGCTGACAGCATGGGCGAACAGCTGATTGACAACTAAAAAGTATACAAAATGCCGAAAGAAAGCCAGAAAAGGAAATTTATACGCGTTTTAAACGAAAGTTTGCTTTTCGATTATGTTTTTATTGAATATCTCTAATAATTCGAGTACTTTTGACTCCGTCCACTTTATGCTGTTGTTTCTGCGTTTTTTCAAGAGGGGCTGTTAAGCATCCTAAAAAGCATTAAATAAATATTAAACAAACATTTTATATTTATTTATTTACAAATACTTTAAATGCATTAGACTTACGTTCTCCATATTGATATGACAGCAGAAAGTAAACAAACACCATATGCCACACAGCTGACACAGTTTTGAGTTGAAAGCAAATCAAAATGCAAAAATAATCAGTCTCATAGCTGATTTCACGAAATCAATTAGTAAGACCACATTTCCCTGATTTGCTCTGGGCACACTGAAAATTTTGTATGGAGCAGCTGTGAACAGCTGACTGAAAAATCAAAATCAAATCAAAAGCAAATCAAAAACGTTTACCGGAATCCCACTACTGTTTCTTTTCAGTGGAATGTGAAATGTGTTTCAAGTTTTTAATTAGAATAGACTAGAAGTGCCAATTCGATTCGGGATTATTTTTTAATTTTTTGGGTTATGCTAACCTTTGCTAACCTTTCACATTGTTCAAAACTTAAAAATATAAGAATTGAATAGTTGCATCCGAAGTTGAAGTTAAAATTATTTTTAGTTCATGATTGACTGAATAAGTTCATTCGATCATCAAAATAACCCGTTCATTAGAACTTTTTCTGAACGAAACGACACAACTCTATTTAGCACCATTCACAACAAAGACAATACAGCGAGTGGTTTTCTTCTTACTTTGCACGGAAAATACCCCGTTCTCTGGCATTTCCGAAAGTCTATTCTATTTATAGAATAATCCAACAACAGTAATTAAATCGGCAAACACGATATGCCGAAACTAAAAAGTTTGCTGCCCAACATATTTGGGGTCAACAAAGAGACTGACAACAACAAAACAAATGCGGATACGGAGGGACGATTGGAAACAGATGCCTTGCCCGTCAGCGACTATCAAGATAACAACAATAGCGGGGCATTATCGCTGCCGTCCAATACGCCAACGGCATCAGCGGATTTAACAGAATCAGTGCTACGCGAACTGTCCGATCCAAATTACAATTCCATGGATGTGGTGCAATCTGCGCAGATTCCAGGATCTGCTTTGGTAAATAGCAACAGCAGTACCAGCAACCACAATACGATGAATACCATGAATGTGCATAGTGCACAGCAACAGGTTGTCATGAACTTCTCGAATGCCAGCAATTTACACTTTGGCTCTGTTTATAATTTCAATAAAGATTTGAGCGCAAGCAGCTCCCGCAAGAGCAGCACGAGCACAACGGAAGAGGGCGCCGCATCGTTGGCTATAGCACCAGATGGAAAACGTCACCTGCCACGCAAAACAGTTAGCATTGTGACCATGATGCAGTCACAGGATGAGCCCGATGTCCGTCTGCTGGACACGGTGGCTACACATTTGGGTGAGGGCTGGAAACAGGTAATGCGTCAGCTCGGTCACTCCGAGGGTCAGATCGAGCAGGCAATTATCGATCATCAAATGCACGGCAATATCAAAGAGGTGAGTTACTACACATATTTGAGATGAATCAGTTGATATAGTATATTATACATTGTAGGTGATCTACCAATTGTTGCTACAATGGCTGCGAGGCGCTGACGATGGTGTCGCTACTGTTGGTCGGCTCACAACATTGCTGTGGGAAACACAGCATCGTGAGTGTGTGCAGCGTATGAAACTGGTTTGGAAGGCGCTCGAGAAGCGCAAGACATCCAGTTAGCTGGAGTGCATTAATTAAAATTGCTGTGCTTCCCAACCAACCAAACAGGGCAATTTTGAACGGCGACTCATTCGATGCGAGCAGATATGCAAAACGTTATGTTATGTTAGTCTCTAATTGGGTAGCTCACCTTTTTGTAGATTAGTCAAATTCAATATCTAACGCATGTCGCCGTTGTTGAATGCTTTCAACGTTTCAACCACGAGTAGTTTGCGATCTCAGCAAACAAAACAAAACATTTGTGCAATAACTTTTGTTAACATTTTTTAGACGAACCGAATGGCATTGTATAATACGTACGTATAACCTTCGAATAAGTGCCTAGAAGTTTATCCTCAAACAACTTAGTTTATAAAATGTGATATTTAAGTCGAACACTAAAGCTACATTGTTATGGAAAATGCATTTTTGGAGTAATTCAAAACAACACAATAAATATTATAAGTGGCAATTTATTATGTAAGCGATATTGTAAACTCAATTTCTTCCCCAGCAACAATTGTAAATTCAAATTCAAACAATTTTTGTAATCTTTGCACTTAGCATGTCAATTAACATTTGCGCCCCATTGCCGTTGTTCGACTGATAATCCGGCAATTTTTCCATGCGATCCAGCCAGGCGCTGAGCTTCGGATATCGTTGCTGTTCAATGGCTGCCAAACCGAGCAGGCTGGACACCGAGGAGACCATACTGTAGTCAGCCAAGGTCAAGTTGCCACCACACAGATACTTTTGTGTTATGCCCAGGAATGATTCGAGAAAATCGTATGCCTCGTAGATAGCATCGATCTTAGTACGTGGCACCTCGGTCTGATTGTGTTTAAGCACGGGAAACGTAATGTTTCGAATGCAGCCTTGAAATAAAACCCCCGACTCGAAGTGTAGACGTTGGTCGACAATTGCACGCTTGTGGTAATCCTTGGGATACAGCTCATCATTCTTGCCGTATTTACGCACCAGATACGCCATTATTGCATGCGAATCCCAAATGCATTTGCCATCATCCTCCAGCATTGGCACCGTGTGCTGTGGATTCTTCAACAAATATTCCTTGTTCATTTGTTCACCTGCCAGCAGATTGACCAGCTTGTACTCATACTGAAGTCCCAGGGCATTCAATGTCATCTTGCAAGCTCTCACTGGGGGACTTGCTTCCACTCCATAGAGTACAAGTTTTCCCATTCTGGAATATGCGAAGTGCTTAGGCTCAGACTGCCAGTTTTAAACTAAACCCACTCGTTCCAACTCATGATCGTTTTAAAAGCTTTTGCATTATAAGACCCTGTACTTAGGAATTACAAAGGGTCTATTTAGTTTTTTAAGCGGTCAAACTTATGAAGTTTTCTCATGTGTAAATTGAAAATTTAATTATTGTGGGTTTTCTTTTTTCTTTTACATTACATTTACAAATTAAGTACAGGGTCTCTTTTAGTCTAGCTCTTTTTGACGGTGGCCTTCCCTACTAGATTACTATACTATAATTTCATCACATTACGTATTGAGTTAGATTATTGAGCTCTTGTCTTGGAAATCTCGCAGGTGTCAGTCAATCAGTCAATTTAAATGAAAATAGTTGCGCTTAGATAGTACGATCTATTATATTTTCCATTTTCAAATAAATAAGTGCACACTAAAAGCATCTCGTTTCGTAACCAATGGTAAGTATTTAGGGCGGTCGAATAAATTCTAGGAAAACCTTTTTATTAGCTGTCGCCGCTTTGAATCTGTCCGTGCAGCTTATCGATCCGATGATAACACAATCAAGTCGATCACAGTGTTTGTTCTGTGTTGTGATAACGCGCAAATTGTGAGTAAGGTAAGTGTGGCTAACAAAAAGCACGTGAACAACAATCTCGATAAACAGTCATGTGTATGTATGGTTGTAAAAAAATATTTAAAAAGATTATATATTAATATTTGATTGAATATATTGCAAAGTTCTGTACTATTTATGATAATGATTGTGCATACAACAGTTGAAAAATTAAAGCAATATCTGTTTCAAAGTATACACGGCAGCTTAAGTGGGTTTAACTGAAATCTTGTAGACTTACATCGCATTTATCACTGCGGACGGCAGTCCGCGCTAGTGACGAAAGCAGCACGAAGGGTGCGAAGGCGACTAGCATATATACACAGGAAGAATGGAAGATTTGCTATGACTGTCCGATCAGGTCGAGTTATATACCGATCGAAAGGTATTAATTAAACTTACAAGTGTGCATACTAAGACTTTTGAAAACTCACCTGGTTCGTGAGATAAACAGGTGTAAGTGGGAGGGGCAAAATTTACATTATTGGAGCTAATGGGGCCGTTGGAGCCTTTTGGAATTTTCGTTGAATTTTTTACAATTCTCATCAAAAATACGCGTCGAATGACACCTCGATCATCAAAATCGGACAACTGGTTCAAAAAATAATTAATTTTGAAATTTTGAGTCGCCTTCCGAAAATGAGATGAAAAGTCAGTATGTCTGTTTGTTTGTTTGTTTGTATCAAAGCGATGATTTAGCTTAAAAGTTTGAATGAGGACTTGTTCCCGCTCAAAAATCTAGAAACGTTTGTTCTACGACTTTTTCGAAAAATCGCTAGTTTAGCGGGAAATCGCTAAAAACCGCTAAAACTAAAAAATTTTGTCACTGGCTCTGCGCAAAAAAGTACTACTAGTATATACTGGTATTTATTAGTTATGAAAAATTTAGCGCAATGTGTCCAGTGACAAAATTTTTTTTTTAATAATTCATGTGTAAAATGTAATATTTTTCGTCACAAAATTGGATATCAGAAATTTTGGGGCATGAAAAATGTTTTCGTCACTAGACTTTTACCTCGTAAAGAGGTTTTTTTATAAGATAAACTTTAATATGAGCAGTGATTTGGCAAAGCAAGTCATGTGTTGTAGGCCAGAGTACAAAATTTAGAAACACAATAAAGTAGTGGCTTTAAAGACTAAAAGAAAAGTGTTGTAAGTCAAACTGTGATTGGTTAATTCAGAATCAGCTGCCTTATAGCCTTGGTATATAGTATGTTATTGAGCTAAGGTTAATACATATAATACCCAGTGATGTTAATCGAGAGCTCGATTTTCGCGGAAGCGATTTTTAAGTACTTTAACTCGATATTTTGATTTTCATTGTCAATCGAGTTAATTAAATAAAATTTCATAAAAAATCGACAACTCACTGGAGTTTGTTAATCATAGTTCATTTGCAGAGTTAAAAGGGGGAAATTCGAGTGTTTTTTGTGATTTCTTTTAACTGGAAAAGAATAATTAGAATTCGTTTAAACTTGGAGGATAGTTAATTCCTATTTTAAACTACACATTATAATTTTTACGAAGCCATTTCCGCCGGAAGTAGGGAAGTTAGAGAGTGTTGCCCATTGACGATCGAAATCAACGTTGACTGCTTGCGGGATTCCTAAAGTCCGCAGTTTCGATCCGAAATCATGAACTGTTGTTTTGGTTTTTTTCTTTCCAAGCTTTGTCCAAAATAGTTGAAAATTTAATGTTTTACAGGTGGTTGAGCAAAATGTCAGGTTTTTATATCATTTTTTTTTCACATTTCTTACATAAAAAAAATATTTTACTTAATAATATCATTCCAGAGTATGGTTCATATTCTTCATACTTGAATGAAGAATATTTATTGCTCATATCTTCGGAACTCCCTAACTTTGACAGGAGTTTATTAAATGTTCAAGATTAAGGTTTAAAATTTACGAAACAGTTCATTAAATCATTAATTAGAGCACCTTGTATTATTACACCATGATAACGCCAAACATTTTTACAGCTCTTAAGCTTTAAGAGAGCAGTTGTCTTTTGCTTAATTTACTCATTATCAAAGCTTTCGAAAAATCTTATTTTTTCTCTTCTTTTTTTTTAAATGTACACGTATATGCATGTGTAAATTGCACAGAAAACAGAAAAAAACGATCAACTGCTATATGTTACATATGAACATATGTGTATGGCCACTACAACGGTTGCCGGCTTCAAAGCTATTTGCATGGAGTCACGTAAATATGCAATTTTAAAAGCTTTTACTTGTTGAAAAAAAGAGAGTTAGATTTTATTTTTATGCGTTTTAGAATGCAATAATTAAGTTAAAAATTCTTTATTCAAGCAGCCACTGTATATGCTATACTTTTGATTTTAGCTATAAACTGTTGAGCTCCATTGGAATTTTCCGAGTAGTATGGAAGCTCTTCCATTCGCTTAATCCATGCACTTAGCTTCTTCCATTTGGAGGAATCAATCTCCACGTAGGCCACTGCCGAACTGATCGTTGAGATGAGACTGAAGTCTGCAATGGTTAAATGATCTCCGGCAGCGTAATCGTGGACCTTCAGGAAGGCTTCCATAAAGTCATAGACCTCGATAAAAGCATCGATGCGCTCTTTCGGCACTTCCTTTACTCCCATAAAAAGAACCAATTTGGTTAAGGCTCGAAGGGAGTTGGCAAACACCACGCCAGACTCAAAGTGCAGACGTTGATCGACAACAGCACGTTTCAACAGATCTTTGGGATACAGCGAGTCGTCCTTTCCATATTTGCTTACCAAATAACAAATAATTGCATGTGAGTCCCAAATGCGCGCTTCTCCATCCTCCAGCAATGGGATTGTATGTTGCGGATTCTTCTTTAAGTATTCCTCTGACATTTGTTCCTTATTTAAGAGATTCACGACTACATACTCATAGGGTAATTGAAGAGCAGCCAGTGTCAGTTTGACAGCACGCACTGGAGGACTTGGTTCGAAACCATAAAGCGTTAATTACCCTGTGCGGGTATATTAAGTTTGTTAAAAGTATGTAACGAGCAGAAGGAGGCGTGGCAGTATATATATTCTTGATCAGCGGCAATAGCCGAGTCGATGTACCTTTGTCCGTCCGTCCGAGATCCGAGTTCCCATCCCTGGTCGGTCGTTGCAGAACTTAAGGGTTTTTCGTTTATTAGCATTGTTTACCTGAATGTATACTGTATGTATTCAGTATACATATGTATACTGAATTTGCCAGCTTCAGATCAATCGGTGCATTGGTCTGTCTAATGTTAGAGATACGAGTCTGTGTGCGAGAGGTCCGCGGTTCGATTCATGGTGTGGTTGGCCATTCTTTTCGTTTATTTAATTATTTTTATATTTAATACATTTTTGAAAATTAATATTATAGTGCAAATTGGTTCAAATTTTTAATTTATATCATAAATGTATGTAGCTGCCACAGAAACGATTGGTCGATAATTTAGGATTAGTATAAAAATATATCTTAATCGAACTCATAGCGTTTTACAAGAGGATCAAATTTGGCGAGACGAACAGCATTTTTGCGCCTATGTACAGGGTATCTTATGGTCGAGTGTACTTGATTGTTTCGCTTGTTATCACTATAAATAATTGTATTATATTTGGTTTCTTGTGTTTAAAATGGGTAGCACCAAACCACTAAACCACTTTTGAAAAAAAAAATTGTTTTTTATTAGTCAACTGTACTTTTATTATGATATCGGATTCTTCAAAACTTCGGGTGTACGAAAATATGTTGTGATGAGTGTAAGCCTATCGAAATGAAGAGAGTCCATAGTCTGACTATTTTAAAAGAGCTTTTTCGAGAAGTTTATTATTAGTTATTTCTTTAACAATTTTCTAAGCTTCCACAGTTAAGTTAAAATTCTTAATCATGCCAATAAATTGCTGAGCACCAACGGAATTTTCCGAATAGTAAGGCAGTTTTTCCAGGCGCTTGATCCACGCAGTGAGTTTCACATATTTGGCTGCGTCGATTTCCAAAAATGCAGGCAAGGAACTGATGGTTGAGATGATACTGAAGTCGGCAACAGTTAGGTGATCGCCAGCAATGTAGTCATGATCCTTAAGGAAGGTCTCCACGAAGTCATAGACCTCGACAATGGCCTGAATACGCTCCTTGGGGACCACTTTTAAGCCACGGATTAAAATGGGTGCGACAGCACTGCGCAGAGCATTGGCAAACACAACACCAGACTCAAAGTGCAGGCGTTGATCGACAACGGCGCGTTTAAGCAGATCCTTGGGATACAGAGAGTCGTCCTTTCCATATTTGCTTACCAAATAGCAAATGATAGCATGGGAGTCCCAGATGCACGCCCCATCATCCTCCAGCATGGGCACTGTGTGTTGTGGATTCTTCTTCAGGTATGCCTCTGATAGGTGCTCCCCTTCCGTTAGATTAACCAACACAAAGTCATAGGGAATTCCGAGAGCGGCAAGGGTTAATTTAACAGCGCGCAGTGGAGGACTGCCATCGATACCGTAAAGCGTTATTTTTCCCATGTTGTCTGGTTGTAAGATGAACAGCTATTGACTGACCAAGCAGTCAGCGGGGGATCTTTTATACCCTACTTCTCTAAAGAGAAACTAAAAGCTTTAAGAGTATCATCATTTTACACAGATAAGGCATAATATGTTTCAGGCTCACTAAAAATATATGTTTGAAGTCAAAATTTGATAATGAAAGCTTTAATGTTTAGTTTAGAATTTTTTTACCCTCTTATTATTGTGTGTGATTTAAGAATGCATTCTTACTTAGAGCTTTCATACATGCAGCTTATGTGCAAATGATAATAATGTACACATGATCTGAACCACCACTATTGTTCTTCCAACTTACTTACATATGTTTATTAATAATTATTTTAAAAATCTTAACACTATTTTATTTAGTTTTTTTATATTGTTGTGAGAGAATAGTTAGTACATTTCTGAGGAATGTAACCACATTTTCAGAAAACAATGCGATATTCATCGGAATTCAATTGATATTTGAATTTTTTTTTAAATTCTCGAAAGTACTATCACTATATTTCTTAACTTCTGGCGCCAAATTTTAAATGATAGAATACTGTACTTTATTTTTAATTTAATGAAAAATGTCGTAATGTTAAAATGCTGCAGTTAACAACAAAGGAAATCAAAAACTGACCCTACAAGAGTCAACATAACACATTCTCTATCGCAACAATTATTGTTAAATCGTTATAGTGTCTCATTGAAGATGATAAAAATTTAATAAAAAAATTAGTAGTTCTTATTGGAAAATATTCTAATATTTATTAGTATCAAATAAATAAATATTCCGTTGAAGTGTACCAGAAGTATCTGATAAGGGCACTACGATTATTATTTTGCCAACAATCAATTATCAGAATCTAAAATACCAGACTCTTGCTCTAGTTGCGCTGACATCATAAGTACGTTGTCTCCAATTTTCGTTATTTTACAGGCGATCCCTACCCATAGAGAGCTACGGCAACCCCTTGTTCACTGAGAACTCATTGAAATGGTTTTTTCACTTTGGGTTCCCTTTGCAATGGTTTTCTCATCCGCTAAAGTTGAATGATCTCTTGAACATCAGAGATTCTGTCCTAAGCAGCGAAATTTTCTTGAAATTCTTCCATTTATTTTCTAAAACCGAATGAAACGATCACGGGGCAACGCTATCGGACTCTACTCATGCGTTTGAGCCGCGTTCTGAAGCAAAATCGATCGGAATACGAAGAGAGGCACGACAAAGTAATTTTGCAGCATGACACGGGAGCACTCATGACCAAACCGTAAGGCGTTAATTATTCCATGACGTGTGCTAGTTATGATATCTGGTGACCGACTGACAGAGCAAGTGCCGGCCTGCTAAAAGCTAAAGAGAGTCAAGAGAGTGAAGCCGTTCAAGAGAATGAAGGCAGTCAAGAGAGCTTAAAAAGTTCTAGAAAAGTAAAGTTCAATTGCTTCTAATTTGCTTGTTTCTCGCTTTGATATTTTCGGCAACTAACGATGACAGGCAAAAATTAATATGTTGTAACTCATATGTGATAACGTGCAACAAAATACTGTTTACTATAAGTTTATGAATATATTTTATTAAGGTTTAACATTATTATCAGAAATATCTACGTACAGTCCAACAATGTATCCAAGTTATTTATATAAGCAATAAACGCTAGAAGAAATTCAATAGGATGAACAAATAGATTCTACATTGGAATAAATTCTCTTTTTCTATATTTTTGCCTATTTTCTTAAAAATCGACTTTCAAAATGGACCGTTTGTATTTATTGTATTGTATAGTAAGATTGCAACATAAACCATTTTAATACACAGAATTATATTGAAAGTTTAATTTAAAACAAGTTTTTCGAGCTGTTTTTGATGTATAATTTAAAAAAAAAGAGAGACTGAAACAATACAAATGTATTGTGGAACAAAATATCGCGTGCGACATGAGACTTTGAATGCTTACGAATGTCGCATTCGACATGGGAGAATACTGAATTTCCCAGCTTCATATCAATCGGTGCATTGGTCTGTCTAATGTTAGAGATACGAGTCTGTGTGCGAGAGCCATAATTAACTGTATTATATTTATTTTTTGTGTTTAAAACGGGTGGAACAAATATACCTACACCACTTTGAATAAAAATTGTCTTCTATTAGTCAATTGTACTTTTATTATGATAGCAAATACTTAAAAATGTCGGGTGTACGAAAATATGTTGTGATGAGTGTAAGCCTATCGACAAGAAGAGAGTCCGTAGTCTGACTATTTTAAAAGAGCTTTTCTGAGAAGTTTATTATTAGTTATTTCTTTAACAATTTTCTAAGCTTCCACAGTAAAGTTAACACTTTTAATCATGCCAATAAATTGCTGAGCACCAACGGAATTTTCCGAATAGTAAGGCAGTTTTTCCAGGCGCTTGATCCACGCAGTGAGTTTCACATATTTGGCTGCATCGATTTCCAAAAAGGCAGGCAAGGAACTGATAGTTGAGATGATACTGAAGTCGGCAACAGTTAGGTGATCGCCAGCAATGTAGTCATGATCCTTAAGGAAGGTCTCCACGAAGTCATAGACCTCGACAATAGCCTGAATACGCTCCTTGGGCACCACTTTTAAGCCACGGAAAAAGAGGGGTATGGTTATGCTGCGCAGAGCATTGGCAAACACAACACCAGACTCAAAGTGCAGACGTTGATCGACAACGGCGCGTTTAAGCAGATCCTTGGGATACAGAGAGTCGTCCTTGGCGTATTTGCTTACCAAATAGCAAATGATAGCATGGGAGTCCCAGATGCACGCCCCATCATCCTCCAGCATGGGCACTGTGTGTTGTGGATTCTTCTTCAGGTATGCCTCTGATAGGTGCTCCCCTTCCATTAGATTAACCACCACAAAGTCATAGGGAATTTCGAGAGCGGCAAGGGTTAATTTAACAGCGCGCAGAGGAGGACTGCCATCGATACCGTAAAGCGTTATTTTTCCCATGTTGTCCCGTTGTAAGATGAACAGCTATTGACTGACCAAGCAGTCAGCGGGGGATCTTTTATACCGTACTTCTCTAAAGAGAAACTAAAAGCTTTAAGAGTATCATCATTTTACACAGATAAGGCATAATATGTTTCAAGTTCACTTAAAAAATATATATGAAGTCAAAATTTGGTAATGAAAGCTTTAATGTTTAGTTTGACATTTTTTTACTCTCTTATCATTCTTACTCAGAGCTTTCATACATGTAGCTTATGTGCAAATGATCTTAATGATATGATATGAACCACCATTATTATTCTCTCAACATATGTATGTACATATATTTATTAATAATTACTTTAAAATTTTTTTATATTGCCAATAGGCTTTTTAACTGTTTGAAGGGTATCTACTACTCACTAGCATTCATGTTCTTTATTCTAAGTCATTTTTTTTAACTTTTCATGCATGCTTTAACATCTCTTCCCTAGTTTATTTCTAAGGTTATAGACCTCAACACTGGCCTCAAGGGCGTCGACAGGGGGACGTACATTCAGAACTTTACATTATCCCTGCCAGGATGTTATGAAATTTTTGATCATATTTTATTTGCTTTCTAGTTCCCTTTGTGATCAAAATAAGCATAATAGCGCAATTTTTCTGATCATAAATTTGACAGTTGTAGGTAGTTTAACAGCCACTCCTCTTAAAGAGTCGTTTATGACTCGCCTTTCTGATTCAAGTTCGAGTCATTTTTGTTTATCATTAAAAAAGAAGGAATCGAGCCCGGGTCGCTTGCACACTTGCTTTATGGCGGCGGCTCAGCCCGGTACTCCATTGAGCCCACGATTCTTGGGCACTACTTTATCTATATATATAAAACTCTTTGTCCTGACTGACTGACTCACTGACTGACTGACTGACTGACTGAGAATCAACGTGCAGCCCAAACGGTAAGAGATAGAGAGCTGAAATTTTCACACAACATAGGTGAGATAATTTCATCGTGCAATAAGACGGCGTTTTGCAAAATTCGACCTCTAAGTGGGTCAAATCGGGGTCAAAGGTCACGGAATTGCTTAGTATGAAAAACTTTTTTGTTTCTTAAGATATCTCAACCAAACTCACAGATTATATGTTTGGTACTGTCTTTTACGTTCTGACCAAATTTGGTGAAAGTGGAATGACTATATCTTATAGCTGCCATAGGAACAATCCGATGAAAAACACATTTAGTAAGAAAAACTTTTTTGCTTCTTAAGATATCTCAACCAAACTCACAGATTACATGTTTGGTACTGTCTCTTACATTCTTACCAAATTTGGTCAAAGTGGAATGACTATATCTTATAGCTGCCATAGGAACAATCCGATCAAAAACACCTTTAGTATGAAAAACTTTTTTGTTTCTTAAGATATCTCAACCAAACTCACAGATTATATATTTGGTACTGTTTTTTACATTCTGACCAAATTTGGTCAAAGTCGGATGACTATATCTTATAGCTGCCATAGGAACAATCGGATGCAATCGCAGATATCCTAACAAAACTTTTAGATTAACTCTTCTTGCCAAATTTTGACAAATTCTCTTAATTTAGCTTTTTCCCGCCAAATTTAGCTTTTTCCCGCCAAATTTAGCTTTTTCCCGCTAAATCACCAAATCCGACTTTTTAGCCAAAGTTCAATTGCAAGGAAAAAAATTAAGGCAGCGGACAGCGGAAGCTAAATATTTCCGTTTTTTTTTAAAGAAAAAATGTTATCTATATATATAAAACTCTTTGTCCTGACTGACTGACTCACTGACTCACTGACTGACTGACTGACTGACTGAGAATCAACGTGCAGCCCAAACGGTAAGAGATAGAGAGCTGAAATTTTCACACAACATAGGTGAGATAATTTCATCGTGCAATAAGACGGCGTTTTGCAAAATTCGACCTCTAAGTGGGTCAAATCGGGGTCAAAGGTCACGGAATTGCTTAGTATGAAAAACTTTTTTGTTTCTTAAGATATCTCAACCAAACTCACAGATTATATGTTTGGTACTGTCTTTTACGTTCTGACCAAATTTGGTGAAAGTGGAATGACTATATCTTATAGCTGCCATAGGAACAATCCGATGAAAAACACATTTAGTAAGAAAAACTTTTTTGCTTCTTAAGATATCTCAACCAAACTCACAGATTACATGTTTGGTACTGTCTCTTACATTCTTACCAAATTTGGTCAAAGTGGAATGACTATATCTTATAGCTGCCATAGGAACAATCCGATCAAAAACACCTTTAGTATGAAAAACTTTTTTGTTTCTTAAGATATCTCAACCAAACTCACAGATTACATGTTTGGTACTGTCTCTTACATTCTGATCAAATTTGGTCAAAGTGGAATGACTATATCTTATAGCTGCCATAGGAACAATCCGATGAAAAACACCTTTAGTATGAAAAACTTTTTTGTTTCTTAAGATATCTCAACCGAACTCACAGATTATATGTTTGGTACTGTCTCTTACATTCTGACCAAATTTGGTCAAAGTGGAATGACTATATCTTATAGCTGCCATAGGAACAATCCGATCAAAAACACCTTTAGTATGAAAAACTTTTTTGTTTCTTAAGATATCTCAACCAAACTCACAGATTATATATTTGGTACTGTTTTTTACATTCTGACCAAATTTGGTCAAAGTCGGATGACTATATCTTATAGCTGCCATAGGAACAATCGGATGCAATCGCAGATATCCTAACAAAACTTTTAGATTAACTCTTCTTGCCAAATTTTGACAAATTCTCTTAATTTAGCTTTTTCCCGCCAAATTTAGCTTTTTCCCGCCAAATTTAGCTTTTTCCCGCTAAATCACCAAATCCGACTTTTTAGCCAAAGTTCAATTGCAAGGAAAAAAATTAAGGCAGCGGACAGCGGAAGCTAAATATTTCCGTTTTTTTTTAAAGAAAAAATGTTATATTATATAAATTTGTTAAAACGGGCAACTAAATACAATGCTGCGAGCGTAGCGAGCTGCGGGTTGGCGAGCGAAGCGAGCAGGGGGCGAATATTATGTAAATTTGTTAAGCCGGACAACTAAAGACAATGTTGCGAGCGAAGCGAGCTGGGGGTTGGCGAGCGAAGCGAGCAGGGGGCGTAGCCCCCTAGTCTATATATATAAAACTCTTTGTCCTGACTGACTGACTCACTGACTGACTGACTGACTGACTGAGAATCAACGTGCAGCCCAAACGGTAAGAGATAGAGAGCTGAAATTTTCACACAACATAGGTGAGATAATTTCATCGTGCAATAAGACGGCGTTTTGCAAAATTCGACCTCTAAGTGGGTCAAATCGGGGTCAAAGGTCACGGAATTGCTTAGTATGAAAAACTTTTTTGTTTCTTAAGATATCTCAACCAAACTCACAGATTATATGTTTGGTACTGTCTTTTACGTTCTGACCAAATTTGGTGAAAGTGGAATGACTATATCTTATAGCTGCCATAGGAACAATCCGATGAAAAACACATTTAGTAAGAAAAACTTTTTTGCTTCTTAAGATATCTCAACCAAACTCACAGATTACATGTTTGGTACTGTCTCTTACATTCTTACCAAATTTGGTCAAAGTGGAATGACTATATCTTATAGCTGCCATAGGAACAATCCGATCAAAAACACCTTTAGTATGAAAAACTTTTTTGTTTCTTAAGATATCTCAACCAAACTCACAGATTATATATTTGGTACTGTTTTTTACATTCTGACCAAATTTGGTCAAAGTCGGATGACTATATCTTATAGCTGCCATAGGAACAATCGGATGCAATCGCAGATATCCTAACAAAACTTTTAGATTAACTCTTCTTGCCAAATTTTGACAAATTCTCTTAATTTAGCTTTTTCCCGCCAAATTTAGCTTTTTCCCGCCAAATTTAGCTTTTTCCCGCTAAATCACCAAATCCGACTTTTTAGCCAAAGTTCAATTGCAAGGAAAAAAATTAAGGCAGCGGACAGCGGAAGCTAAATATTTCCGTTTTTTTTTAAAGAAAAAATGTTATCTATATATATAAAACTCTTTGTCCTGACTGACTGACTCACTGACTCACTGACTGACTGACTGACTGACTGAGAATCAACGTGCAGCCCAAACGGTAAGAGATAGAGAGCTGAAATTTTCACACAACATAGGTGAGATAATTTCATCGTGCAATAAGACGGCGTTTTGCAAAATTCGACCTCTAAGTGGGTCAAATCGGGGTCAAAGGTCACGGAATTGCTTAGTATGAAAAACTTTTTTGTTTCTTAAGATATCTCAACCAAACTCACAGATTATATGTTTGGTACTGTCTTTTACGTTCTGACCAAATTTGGTGAAAGTGGAATGACTATATCTTATAGCTGCCATAGGAACAATCCGATGAAAAACATTTAGTAAGAAAAACTTTTTTGCTTCTTAAGATATCTCAACCAAACTCACAGATTACATGTTTGGTACTGTCTCTTACATTCTTACCAAATTTGGTCAAAGTGGAATGACTATATCTTATAGCTGCCATAGGAACAATCGGATCAAAAACACCTTTAGTATGAAAAACTTTTTTGTTTCTTAAGATATCTCAACCAAACTCACAGATTACATGTTTGGTACTGTCTCTTACATTCTGATCAAATTTGGTCAAAGTGGAATGACTATATCTTATAGCTGCCATAGGAACAATCCGATGAAAAACACCTTTAGTATGAAAAACTTTTTTGTTTCTTAAGATATCTCAACCGAACTCACAGATTATATGTTTGGTACTGTCTCTTACATTCTGACCAAATTTGGTCAAAGTGGAATGACTATATCTTATAGCTGCCATAGGAACAATCCGATCAAAAACACCTTTAGTATGAAAAACTTTTTTGTTTCTTAAGATATCTCAACCAAACTCACAGATTATATATTTGGTACTGTTTTTTACATTCTGACCAAATTTGGTCAAAGTCGGATGACTATATCTTATAGCTGCCATAGGAACAATCGGATGCAATCGCAGATATCCTAACAAAACTTTTAGATTAACTCTTCTTGCCAAATTTTGACAAATTCTCTTAATTTAGCTTTTTCCCGCCAAATTTAGCTTTTTCCCGCCAAATTTAGCTTTTTCCCGCTAAATCACCAAATCCGACTTTTTAGCCAAAGTTCAATTGCAAGGAAAAAAATTAAGGCAGCGGACAGCGGAAGCTAAATATTTCCGTTTTTTTTTAAAGAAAAAATGTTATATTATATAAATTTGTTAAAACGGGCAACTAAATACAATGCTGCGAGCGTAGCGAGCTGCGGGTTGGCGAGCGAAGCGAGCAGGGGGCGAATATTATGTAAATTTGTTAAGCCGGACAACTAAAGACAATGTTGCGAGCGAAGCGAGCTGGGGGTTGGCGAGCGAAGCGAGCAGGGGGCGTAGCCCCCTAGTATTGTATAGAATTTTTTTAGTGGTCAATTGTACTTTTATTATGAAGTCAAATTCTTCCAGATTTCGGGTTTGTGCTTAGTTTATTTATATCGATTACAAGAGAGTCCGTAGTTTTAAGATTTGACTGAGCTTATCTTAAAAGTTTACTTCTTATACGTACATAAGATGTCATTTATTGAAAATTATTTTAAGCTTCCACAGTGACGCCTAGATTTTTCATTAGGACATATAATTGCTGAACGCCCGCGGAATTTTCCGAATAGTAAGGCAGTTTTTCCAGACGCTTGATCCACGCAGTGATTTTCACATATTTGGCTGCATCCAATTCCACAAACACGGGCAGAGAAGTGACAGATGTGACGACACTAAAGTCGGCAACAGTTAGGTGATCGCCAGCAATATAATCATGATCCTTAAGGAAGGTCTCCACGAAGTCATAGACCTCGACAATAGCCTGAACACGCTCCTTGGACACCACTTTTACTCCACGGATAAAGAGTGGTGCGGTTATGCTGCGCAGAGCATTGGCAAACACAACACCAGATTCAAAGTGCAGACGTTGATCGACAACGGCGCGCTTAAGCAGATCCTTGGGATACAGAGAGTCGTCCTTGGCGTACTTGCTAACCAAATAGCAAATGATAGCATGGGAATCCCAGATGCAGGCCTCATCATCGTCCAGCATGGGCAATGTGTGTTGTGGGTTCTTCTTCAGGTATGCCTCTGATAGGTGCTCCCTTTTCATCATATTAACCGCCACAAAGTCATAGGGCAGTCCAAGAGCAGCCAGTGTCAGTTTGCAAGCACGCACTGGGGGACTCTCAACGAAACCGTAAAGCGTTATTTTTCCCATGTTGTCTGGTTGTAAGATGAACAGCTATTGACTGACCAAGCAGTCAGCAGGGGGTCTTTTATACCGTATTTCTCTTAAGAGAATCTAATGCTTTCAGAGCACCAGCATTTAATACAGATGAGGCATAATATGTTTCGGGCTCACTAAAAAAATTCAGTTCAGTTCAGTTTGGAGCTTTTTCTCTTCCAATCATAACTAATTTAACTCTTAGTTTGGCGCTTTCTTACCCTGTAAGCACTGGGTATGATATAGGAAAGCCTTTATAAAAGAAGAAATAAACATGTGATTAAGTATAAATAGTTTTGGTATATACACGATATCATCTTATAAAATACGATATGAAGATTTTGCACAATTTCATACTTAAACCAATTAATATTTTTTAAAATTTGAACAGTATATGTATATTTACAACCGTTTACAGGGTATCTACCACTTCATGCATGTGATTTATTCTAAAACGATTTACACATAATAGTCAAATTAAATACAGTTTCTCTTATGATGTAATATCTCTTCTCTTAATTTATTTTGCCGTTTAGCATGTAATCTCATGCTTCCACTGTAAAATTAGTATTTTTAACTAGAGCTATAAATGTCTCAGCACCAATGGCATTTTCCGAGTAATAAGGCAGCTTTTCCATTCGCTTGATCCATGCACTGAGTTTCACGTACTTGGAGGAATCGATCTCTACGTAGGCCACTGATGAACTAATCGATGAAATGAGACTGAAGTCGGCAATGGTTAAATGATCTCCAGCAATGTAATAGTGATTCTTCAGGAAGGACTCCATAAGGTTATAGACCTCGACAATTGCCTCAATGCGCTCCTTGGGCACTACTTTGGTGGTAAAAGCATATGTGTTGGTTCTTCTTATCGCATCGGCGTAGACTACGCCAGACTCAAAGTATAGTCGCTGATCGACAATCGCACGCTGCAGCGGATCCTTGGGATACAGGGAGTCGTCCTTTCCATATTTGCTTACCAGATAGGCCATAATGGCATGGGAGTCCCAAATACGGGCTTCTCCATCCTCCAGCATTGGAACCGTGTGTTGTGGATTCTTTTTTAGATACTCTTCTGAGAGTTGTTCTCTTTTGATGACATTCACCTCGACAAATTCATAAGGCACCTGGAGCGCTGCCAGTGCCAATTTAACTGGGCGCACTGGAGGACTGGGATCAAAACCATAAAGCGTAAGTTTTCCCATGTTTCTAGCTTGTACCTTGAATGATAACTAATGAATCCCACATGCATTAAGCTATTATATACCTGTATGTTTGAGTGAGCAACGAAATATTTAAGAGAGACATTGTTGTTTGAGCGCCACAAAAGAGAAAAGAGAGAAATCTGTCTATGGCAGACCATTTGCCTCGCTGGAGAACAGAGAGAGAGCACAGAGCATAGGCAAAGTTAAATTATTTTGAATGTTAAGAATATGATTAAAACAATATTTTTATTTTATTTTTTGGGAACTTGTTGAATATTTTCTATTAACTTCTGAAAGAAAGCATTAGAATTTTACATATACTTGCACCAAACTACAATAATTAAGCACATTGACCATTTTAAATTAACATAGAGTGTTTTATGTGTGTTGTATTTTGAAAGAACATATTTATTTTGTTTAAAACTTAAGAGCAAAATACAATAAGTTTAAGCTTTATTAGTGTATGGTGTGTGTTTTTATATAGTTCGCTCTATTGCTCTTTAAGTAAGATATTTGTTAGATTTGCTCAAAGAGAGGGAAAAAGCTTTTTGATCCGCTCTCTGCGTGCGCGTGTCTGTCTCTCTTGACAGAAAGCTTCTACAGTGAGCACTGATAAGTGCCGTGCTTAAATGTTAGTTATTGATTTTTATAAAGAGAGCATTTTGTGCTGTGTCGTCATGACTGCGAAATATGTTATTCTTATCTGTATATAAATATGTAGTATACATATAAAAAATTATAAGGTATTTCACCATTAATTAGTTTTAAATAAAAAAGTTTTGAAGAGATTTTATAATAAATTTTCAGTTAGATTCAATTGTAAAGTTTTTTGATTTGATCATAGATTCAAATTGAGCGGCTCCAACTCCATTGGCCTCCTCATAGTAAGGTAATTGCCTGAGGCGATCCAGCCAGGCGATAATCTTTGGATATTTGCTTGGATCCGGCTCAAGGAAAACCATCAGACTGCAAATGGTGGTGACAAAGCTAAAGTCGGCTATGGTCAGATTAGTGCCAGCAATGTACTCGTTATCGCCTAGAAGAGTCTCCACTACATCGTAGACGTCGGCAATAGCATCGATATTGGACTGTTCAATGACCGTAGCTCCCATGAAGAGTAATGGCTTCGTCATAATTCGCAGAGTTCCAATGAACATCGAGCCGGAGTCGTAGTGCAGACGCTGATCCACAATGGCACGTTGATGGTGATCCTTGGGATACAGTGCATCCGATGTGGCATATTTACCCACCAGATACGGCATTATGGCATGCGAATCCCAGATGCAAACCTCGCCATCCTCCAGCACTGGCACGGTATGCTGCGGATTCTTCTCAAGATACTCGGGTAACAAATGCTCTCCGGCCATCAAATTGACTTTGACAAAGTTGAAGGGTAACTCCAGTGCCTTAAGCGTCAGCAAACAGGATCTAGTTGGCGGACTGGCCTCCAAGCCGTAAATAGTAAGCTTACCCATACTTTAAGTGGCGCTTGAAAACTGTAACTGAAGGCTAGGACACGCAGCCAGGACCTTTTATACCCCAGAAGTACATGGCAGGCATGGGAAACTCAACCTGCAGCAAAGTACACGTAAGTCTAAAACAAAGAACTCAATTATCGACCGCCATTATTTCGAGGTCTTAGTTGATGACCCATTGAATACTGTATTGTCAACAAAATAAAGGGTATTTAGTGTGTATCTGACTATAGTCTGAAAGTAAATATTTTAAATGTATTTATTTTATAAATTGAAATTATATTGCTAGAGCTACAAATCCAAGTTTGTCAGTTCATTAAACTCATATTTAAATCAAATTCAAAATGCATACAAAAGAATATTTATTATTTAAACAATGTCATAAAATAAAAATATTTTAATGTGAAAATAAAAAACTTAACTTCAGCTACAGCCAAGTACAGGTTATATAATTTTTAATCAGGTGAAAAGTTATCATCTGAATTTCTTGTTGCTTAAATATTAAATGTACAAAAACCAACTGCTTAATAGAAGTAGAGGGTATATTCAATTCGAGTCATTAGCCTAAGTATTTAAATAATTTATGCATGTAACACACGCTGAGCGAAAACTTTGGTATTGGTTTTCTGGTTTTCTTGTAAATCGATTAGAAAACTGCCTAAAATATTGATATGTAGTTGTAGTTGCTTGGCCATATGCAGAACACTTTGCTTTGCCATATGCAGAATACCTGCTAGCGCTAGTGATACATTATTTAGACTCATACACACTTGACACATGTCCGAAGCTCTGTGCAAATGTTGACTTAGCCATAGATATGGCGGGTTTACCGATTGTGAGTGGTGAGTGGTAGCTACATATCTTCAACTTATCTGCAGCATTAATAAACAATCAAGCAAAAACTTAAACTTGCAGCATTATGACGTCTTTGTTTCCTTATAACAATAGTACTAGTATCTAATCTTATCTAATCTAACACTTTAAATCAGTTCGCCGTACTTTGTATGTAGTTGGGCCACAGTCAGTTGAGAATTGTACGTCTCGCCTTGAAGCAGAAGCTACATAATCCGCATCCAAATAAGACTATAGTCTACTAAGATCCTTGAGAATGGCTCTTGTGCTGTATGGAACCGAAGTAAGTTCTTCAGTTCGCGCTGTCCTGTTGACTCTGCGCGCTCTTGAACTGGAGTACGAGTTCCGGGAAGTGGATCTGACTGCGGGTGATCATCTGAAACCAGATTACGTAAGCAAGAATCCGCAGCATACGGTGCCCACGTTGCAGGATAAAGATGCATACATCTGGGACTCGCATGCAATAATGGGTTATCTGGTGCAGAAGTATGCCAAGGATGACGCACTGTATCCCCGGGAGCCGCTGCAACGAGCCATTGTCGATCAGCGTCTGCACTTTGAGTCGGGCGTTCTCTACGTTCGCTGCAAGAACCTCAAGCATCTACTCTTCGAGGAGAAAGACACGGAGTTGCCCATTGAGAAGCTGCACGAGACGTACGCACTTCTGGAACTCTTTCTGAACGGACATGAGTACATGGCCGGTGACCAGTTGACCATTGCCGATTTCAGCATTGTCACTAGCGTGAGCACAGCGCATCTGAGCATCGCCCCCGTGGATGCATCAAAGTATCCCAATCTGAGTACCTGGTTGACTCGAATCTCGTCGTTGCCCTTTTACGAGCAGGCCAATTCAATTGGAGCTCGTCGCATGGCGGAACTTGTGCGTGCCAAGTTGCCCAAACAGTTCGACAAGCTCTGGCAGAAGGCATTCGAGGATATCAAAAGCGGGGCGGGCAAAATGTAAAGTAATGAACCCAATTATCCTTGGTTTTTGAATTTGAATTTCAATAAAGCTCACGTACGAGTATTTGCCTATCTGGCTCGAAGCAACCACCTAACTCCTAACCTGATCACATACCCGACTAAAAATCGCTAACAAATAAAAAAATTTTTTTAGTTTCAGCTGGAACTGGGACTAAGTCATAGTTGATAGAGTAATTTTTCCAAGAATTGAATTATGTAATATTCAAAGATTTCATTACAGTATTGACGAACTGCTCGACTTTGAAATACCCGACTACAAACATCAACAACTGGAAAATTCTAATGGTTTTAGCTAAAATTGGAATAAACTTAAATTTTCAATTCAAAGTTTGTAATGCATTATAGACCTACACAAAGTGTGTATACTTTACTTACAGCTGCTGTGTCGGGTATAATTATGTTTGAAAAACTTTAAAACTTTTTGCGCTCATTAAAATTAAAAATTTTCTTGCTCGGCTGGGGCGAAAAAAAAACAAAGTAAAAATGAGAAGCAGCACGAAATGAAAAGCGCAAAGTTTTGCTGCTGTGTCGTGCATGCGAAAGTTGTTAAATCATAATTAATTTATGACGCCGTCAGGCAGTAGAGACTTGGAGTTCTTACAGTCAAGAGTTTGAAGTCGGCAGGACGACGCGTCGTGTAAAACACTCTCTTAAAACGGCAAGGAACTTTGTCTAAATACCTGCTGCCTGTGCCATCGCTTTCAACCCTCAAATCTAGCTTGGGCCCTATGCTAAACTTCCCCTCCCCTTTCCTCTCAGCCAGAACTGAAAAGAGTCTCCTTGCTGACGCTTTTATGCGCCTCATTGCAGAAACGGCAGCAGCAAACTAATTGGTTTAATTTCAACTTTTACTTTGGATGTCGACGCTGTCGTCTCGCCTACCGTTCCTGCTCATGGCCACGCCCACCACCCATCGCCCACCTCCCACTTGAAGTCCAGGTTTATGCATCGCTTGCCGCACTTGCTTTAATACAACATTTTTTTGTTGCTTTTTGGAGTGTATCAATTTATTGTAGCATACTTTTAGGCGTCTCTTAAAATTCCTTTGCTTTTGCTTTTCGCAGCAGACTTCAATCAAACTGAATCACTTTTCAGATTTTACTAAAACAAGAATAAGCATTTATAGCCATAAAGTAGACTTCAAGCACTAAGCAAACAATACCTAGAGTGGTCAAACAAACACTTTTGTGGTATCATTTTTGTTGTATGCCAAAAGCCTAACGCTCATTTCAGTAAAACCCCAGAGCGGCATTAAGAGATAGTGAGAGAGAGAGCGACACAGAGCGTGCTCATCGTCACGGTTGCCAAAATTTGGCTCTTTTTTTTCCTGTTGGCACAATGGCACTTTTTTTTTTGAATTGGCTCTTTTTTTTCATCAGTTCAGAATCAGTGTTTTTGCATAGTCTTAGGTTGAAGTACATATTTATTTTTGTACCCTAAAAGCCTTATCTAGAACAAATCGATTTGAAATGCAAATAATAGCACAAAAATGCTTGTTTGACGCCTCTATATAATGTTTGCTTAGTGCTAAGAATTGTTACTCAAGTTTCACAATTGTAGCCATGAAGTTCAATTTGTTGTTTCTATTTGTTGTGCTTTTCGCTTTAGTTGCCTGCTCTATGGCTTTCAAAAATCGTAAGTAATGGAAACTGAAATATCCTTTGGTACCTCATACAAATTCCGAATTTTTTTATGGAATATTAAAAAAGAAAAAAATAAACCAAGAATAAACTTTTAGGAATCCAAAATAAGGAAGAAAAAATTAGGAAACATAAATTAGGAATTTCAACTAAGAACAATATTCAGAGTACAAAAGTTAGGAAAAATAAAATTAGGAAAAAAAAATTAGGAAAAGAATCCTTGGTTTTCCTGTCTTTGATAAGATTCTTTCGAGTAGTTATATACATTATTAATTATTCAAATAGCTCTGTGTCAAACGGTCGGTTGTTTTTGTTAAAAAATAAATATGGAAAAATTTATTAGCAACAAGCAATTGCACGAAAAAATGTATCTGAGGCTTTATACATTTTATACATTTTATGTGCGAACGATATCCAGTGTCCGGTTGTCGCGGTCGACTGATAAAAAAACTGACGAGATAAAAGAAATCCAGCCACATTCGCATTTTCCCGATCCATGATTGAAAAAACATCTAAATCATCAAAAGAAAAAGCCAGAGACTTAGTTGCTCAAGAGTGAAAAGAAACTGATGATCAAACTATTGCATTTCTGCCAACACTGCCAACACAAATATGTGCAAAACGGTAAAAAAATAACAAATCATGATAATTTGAATGCCAAGGATAAATCTCTCGATTTTTAATAAAATATTTTTGATTTTGGCTTCTTCTAATTTTTGTTTTCTTAATTTTTGTCCTCCCAATTTTTGTGTTCCTAATTTCGAATTCCTAATAACTGTATTCCTAATTTCGTATTCGTAATTTTGGATTCCTAATTTTTTCTTCAGATTTTTCGTGTTCTGAGTAATATTTCGCGTCATTCGTTTATAAAATCATATCCTTTATATATATTATTCACAATAATAATTTCACCATTTTTGCAGCGGAATGCGGTGAGCCGCATTCGGCAGATGGTTACGGTGAGAGGATTTGTATGGCATATATGCGCAGTTGGAGCTATAATGCAGATGCCAAAGAATGCGTGGAATTCGTCTATGGCGGCTGTGGAGGTAATGACAATCGCTTTAGTTCCAAAGAGATTTGCGAGTCAACGTGCCTGGAATCAACATCAAAATAGTTTGACAAGAAGAAACTTTTATTAATATTATACACAAATTTGAATAAATATCACATTTTAGCGAATTTTTTTCTCACCTATTTTACTACGAACATTTCAGCATCATGTGTAGTATTTAATATGATTTCCTTTTGTAGTCTACAGACCTTATCTAGAACCAATCGAAATGAAATGCCCACTTATTAATCTCCGTAAGGCTAAGAAACAAAGGGCTCTTTACAAAGATATTGGATAATATAAAAATAAAAAAATCGATTCTACTTGAAGTTGGAACAGTTCCTAATCCTTAGATTTAATATTTAAAATCTCAAATAAGCAACAGCAACAATTCCATTTAAGAGTTTAATTATAACATTAAAACAAACTGTCACTTAGCTTTGTGCTTCAAGTACAACTTTTATTTAAATGCAAAGATTGTAAGAGAAAATTGTTTTTGCATTTAGTAACAGATTTAAGCTGTATACGCTGGTATCTTTTAAAATATTTTCTTATGTTCCTAATAAAATGTGTAAAGATGTTTTTAAAAATAAATATAAAAGTGTGCTACAGAAATCTCTTCCACTTGAAAAATTAGAACAATTTCACTTTATATATTGTACTTAATGTATGTATGAGTCACAAACAGAATAAAAAACTTTCATATTTATTTCATAACTATTCTTGCTTGCCAAGGTCTATTTAGATTTGTACTTAACATATTTTAGCTTAAACTCTAGTCTACTTCTGATTAAAAATATTCAATGAGGATAATGCTTAGCTGACTTGTTCTGCCAACTTTTAAATCTTTCCATTGTTATATAGATTGCCACTTGCTTAATTATATGTGAGCTCCTCTTAAATAAAATACACATATAAAATATATCAATCGATTTCTCTTAGCTGCCTTTCAAGTTCTTTCTAGATTTATAAAGACTTGTTCTGCCAACTTTTAAATCTTTCCATTGTTATAGATTGCCACTTGCTTAATTATATGTGAGCTCCTCTTAAATAAAATACATATATAAAATATATCAATCGATTTCTCTTTATTTCGAAATATATTTACTTTTACAATTTGTATTTAATGCTTCTTAGAATTGGATACTTTTCGCCCGCGCATTGCCCACGAAAATCATCTAGGGACAGATCATGGAAAGTGACACCACCCAATCCCTGGGCCTGGGCAAAGCTGGCCTTGATGGCGGCAGTTGTGGGATCCTCGTAACCTACCCAGACACCGGGCTCATCATTATCTCCTGCTGCTCGATAGGCATAAATGCCATAACGTTTCGTTGGGTCGCCCACTTTGCGGAGGTGCTCGTTATCCTTATCCTTGCCCTGACCGAGATGTTGCTGCAAAAGATCACAGATCTCTGGCCAGCTCAACAGACCGGGCGTGCCCGTGTGCTTGCCCGCCGGAGCAGGGCCATCCGTACCGGTGATGGGTGGGAAGCCCGTGATGCCGGAGCTGCGAGTCATTTGCCAGGCACGTCCATAGCTGGTGATGCCAATGTTGAGCTGCTGAGCGTTGGCCGTGTTGTTCAGCCAATACTCCAGCTGATGCTGCACATTGTGTGTGGCATCGCGATCGTACATGGCATAGAGAGGAGCAGGCAGATCCGCCAGCTTGGGATCGCGCTGAGGTGTCTGGAAATCATAGGTGCCCAGGTTGACAAAGTCCACAAAGCTCATCACAGTGGGTATGTCGATGAAAACTGCAAATTTAATTTATTTGTCTATGAATTTAAGTTGTAGTTTAATTGTCAATATTAATTCGTCTTAAGTTAAATAAGTGAAATAAAACTAAATGAAAATCTGTTGGACACTCACGCTGTGGATCCACATGTGGCAACATGCTAAGAGTCAAGTGCTTGCCACTGCGCTGCAATTCCAATCTCAGTTCCCTGACCAGCGTGGCAAACTGCGTCTTGTGCTCCTCGGCCTTGCTGTCGATGGAGGAGCTGCTAAACCAGCCCTTGAACGATGACCAGGCGCGCTTCAGTGCGCCTTGCTGTGCCTTGGGCCGCAGTTTGGGAAACTGCCAGGCCAAGTCCAAGCCATCGAAACCATATTTGATCAACTCGGCACTCACGCTCGCCTTGAAACTGTTCCGACTTTCTGGCTGTTCCAACAGACTCAGATATTTGCTGCTATCCGCCACGCCCTCAGCATTAAGATCCTGATCGCCGCCCACGGAGAGAAGCACACGGAGATGGGGAAACTTTTGACGCAGTGCAGTTATGTGATTATAATGCTGTCGATTGTGTGTAAGTTCTGGATTGAGACTCTTGATCTTGTAGCTCTCCGCATCGATGCCCGCATATCCGTAGATCAAATAGTTGCAAAAGTTTAAAGCCGGCTCCAGTTCGGCGAGTGAGAGTTGAGCTGGACCTGTTTACAAACAAACAAAGCCAGTCAACGGATAGAGATAACCTTTCACTTCACTCCAATGATCCCGCCACTTGACATAGATTAGACAAGACGTGACCTCTCTTTCTTACCTTCTTTGACGAAACTCCTTGCATCGTAAAAGCAGACCAGCTTACCCACATCAGCCAGGCTCACCTGGAGCCATCCCAAGCAGAGGAGGGCTCCAAGAAACATCCAACAACGGGGAATCATGTGTGTACGTGTTGTTTGTCTTCAGTTTCAGCTGAAAACTGGCACCGAAATCACAGCTAAAGCAGCTCGAACTGATAGCGCTCAGGAGATTAAAGGCAAAAGCAAAAAAAGACAGAGCTTGGAAATAAATTCAAAACAATCTCAGCGATAAGATGAACTAAATAAATGTCTCAGTGAGAGACACTACATATATATTTGATTTGAATTTGTTGTGAATATAACATTGTAATAGCAATAAAAACAGAGATTTGCATATAAAAGATTTTTAGTTGTAGAGAAAGAGATTAAAAAGCAATAGGAGTTGAGTCTACTATACTAAAAAAAAAGCTAATTTCTAATATTAGTTAACATTTTAAATAATTTCATTTATGAAAAAAATGAAAAGAAAAATATATTAATAAGATTTCTTCCTTTAACTTAATATATAAAAACTATAAAATACCCAATAATATTGTTTGTTAATTATTCTTTATAAGCCCAATTCACTTATTTTTTTTAAACATTCTACTCTTTATTTACGAGGTTCAATTATGAAAATATCGATTACATTTTCATTGAAACTCTCATGACAATTAACCAACTGTTTTTTAAATTTCTCCTGCTGTTCTGAACAATTTTTCCAAGCATTTTTGGTAAAGTTTAACTATAAAAGCTGTCATGATTACTGTCCATCTTTGTCCTTCAAACCAGTACTTACTCAGTGATAAATTGAATTACGTTTTTGTTACGCTTTCAGCTAAAAGTTTTAGCCTAAAACACAGATAATATTTAAGTTGTAATAATATGAAATTAATTATATACAAACTTTTCTTTTTCGACAACTTAGAGACAAGGCTGATTAACACCATTTCAATTAGAATGTGTGATTAAAACATTACGCTTTTGTTGTTCTTGCCTCATATGAATTCATACACTGTCTAGCCCGTTCCTTTTGCCTTTCTTTCTATTACTCTAGCTTAAGCTAATGCGAGCAACCACCAAATATACATATATATTCATAATGGAATGAGTGTAGAGGCATTCGAGGCATTTGATGGAAAGAGAAATGGATTTCAGCGTGTTATAGTCGGCTTCAGCTGGGAGTAGGCTTTTGCGATTGCTTTGCCAACACAAATACACACACAAACTCATACATATTCACAAATATACATATGTACATAAATACACATGTTAGTATTTTCATATAGATGCCATTAGTTGTTGTCGCTTTGCCAACGGCATTTTGCCATATTCTCTTGCCTATGTCACTTAGCCGCAGTCGCAGTCGCCTCTCCCCCTATCTCCCCTCCCTTCTCCCCTCTCCCTAAAATACCACATTTTCCCAGCCGACAATAATGTTTTTGTGCTCGAGCTGAAGCTTAAATACATTAAAGCATTCGTTGTTGGCAAATGATGAGCTGTGTTGTTCTTGTTGTATTCCGACGATGGCACTTAACCAAGGATGAGAGTCCTTCTAACGCTTTTACTTTTGCCCCCAACGTTTTGCCAGTTGATTAGCAATTTTGCTCACGTGGCGCTATTTGTTGGCTTCCTGAATGTGGCAGGGGATAAATGTGTTGACTGTTGTTTGGATTCCGGAAATTTATTTGTAGAAATTGTGTAAAAAGAAAATTTGCATGCTGCATAAGAGTAAACTTGTGCTTTGTTTAAAGCATTCAGAGAACTCCTTTCAGAGAGCTCTTTGCCTGGCCACAAGTGGCTGCTCTGCTGAGGCGCTTAAGCAAATCCTTTTAGTAATTACTTTTTGCCCCAAGCGACTGTTACGACTGTTAGCCAGCTGCTGTTTTGCGTTTTTCGCCTTAATAGATTCGTCCCCTGGGCAGAAGTAAAGTCAAGCCAAGCGAAAAGCCAATAAAATTTCAAGGACCAGCGACTTTGTAATATGTTCATTTAGCTGTTATATGTATGCCTTTTATATTTTTTTTCTGGTCAAGTTTGTATATTTTTTTTTTTTGTCTAGATATCACGCATACGCCGAGTGGTTTTGTGAATGTTTTTCATGCGCGCCTAAAAGTTTCAACGAAAAATTTCAGCTTCCGTTTGGCGGCGCTTCACCGGAAAATGTACATAAAAAACATGAATTTTATGAAAAGTCAGCACACAAGCCACACACAAAGCACACACATCCCAAAAGCTATAAAAGTAACCGCAAAAAAGCAGAAAATAATGAAACACAACTTAGGCACACAGTAGCAATAACACCGAAGTGAGAAATCAACAAAAATATTTCAAATATGGCTATGCATAGTCGCTTAAGCAAACAGCCAGCAAAGTGCACACATGTTCACGGACACGCCTAGTCGCCCACTCCCCATCCCACTGGCAAATAGGAGGACACACACGCACACACACTCCACAGGTTGACAATAAAACGCTGCTCGTAATAATAAACTAATAGTGGCCCAGCTGCCAAGAAATACTTGCTCTGCCTTTGTGTCTCTCCAACTACTGACAACAGAGCACACATTCATTTGCCAATACATATATGAACACATATATACCTACAATCTGTATGTGTGTGTGTGCTTAAGCAAAGTTGTGTCTATGAAGAATATATGTATGTATATTAGGGTGGGTCAATTTGTATGGACTAAAAAAAATGCACCAAGCGGTTGTCAAAATCGTAAAATCGCTAGTGTTTTTTATGATTTTTTTAAAATAGCTAAAAATGTCTTCTTTAACCCTTTTTTCCTCCATTTCATACAAATTTTTTTTGAAATCATCCCATACAAAAAATCATAAGAAATACTAGCGATGAGATTTTTGAAAATTTCTTTTTGCAGTCATTATTAGAATTGTTTAGAGAAACTTTTTGCATCAAAACATTTTTTGATTGCCACCGAGGAATAAAGTAAAAACAGTAGACTTTTACATAAATTCAAAATTCTCAATGGGTACTTAATTGGTTAAGGAATGTTTTGTATCATTCAAACGGAAATTAAATGACCTTTTCATTGATGCCAAACTTAACATAAAGTAAGTTCAAATTACGTGAAGATTTAACTTTAGTTTTGTCAAAATACTTTATCCGACGACTGTATATCGTATTTATTAATTTATTTAATGTCAACTAAGTGCAGTCATCAAAAGATTAATAATATTAAAACACAAAATAAAATAAATTAAAAATAATTTTAATTTAAAACAAATAAAATAAAAAAGTAAATAATATTAGGTCTGGGAGTATTAAAAAAATATTAATAATAATAATAATAACAAAATTTACTTATCTTAGATTGGGGAAAGCCGAAGAAAAACCCAAACTGTTTTATTAATATTGGTGTTACGGGCTAAAAAGTTAATAAAATATAAATTGTATGAACACAAAAACACTTACACGTTAGTGAAGCATGAAATTTAGCTTAATAAAAAAATTGTTATGGTTTAGTAACAGTTGACAAATTATTTAAGTCTCGATAAATTTCTTTAAAATAAATTTCTTTAAATAAATTTCTTTATTTTAAAATTATTTTAAATATCTTTAGTGTAAAATTATGTAAACAAATTATTTTTTTTAACAGTTATGGTATCTAATCCCGTTTGACAAAGCTCTCCGAGATTTTAAAGCTAGAGCCCATTACCGACCCCATCACCGAATTTAGCTAATGATGTAATGATAGTTAAACTCAACACCTAACATATTTTTGTTTTATTTTTAGAAAGCAAATAACAAAATATATCAAATAAAAAATAACTTATCAGCCATTTTTTAAAGTCTTTCTTAGACTCGATTTGATGATAAGTGGAACGACTTTTTTTCTAAGAAAGACTTTAAAAAATGACTGATAAGTTATTTTTTCTTTGATATATTTTGTTATTTGCTTTCTAAAAATAAAACAAAAATATTTTAAATGTTGAGTTTAACTATAAGCTAAATTCGGTGATGGGGTCGGTAATGGGCTCTAGCTTTAAAATTTCGGAGAGCTTTGTCAAACGGGATTAGATACCATAACTGTTAAAAAAAATAATTTGTTTACATAATTTTACACTAAAGATATTTAAAATAATTTTAAAATAAACAAAAATAATAATAAAAACAAAATTTTATTTTTCCAATTTGTTTTTTATTTTTTAATATTAAAGAATCCGAACTTTATCGTTTGACCGTTAATTTACGCCCATTCGGATGCCACGCCCACTTATTTTTTATTGTCTAAATTTTTTACTAAATGTCAAGAATATATATTTCAAATTTCATACCGATATCTTACTTCGTTAGAAAGTTACAGACTTTTGCCTCTAATTTCCTTAAAAGGCTTTGTTCATGGCTTGCTCGGCTAATTTCAACGAATTAAAAAAAAACAGGTTGGTTAATTAAAAATAAAAATTATTTATAAAATTTGTTGTAAAAAGATGAATCAGAATAAGGCCCAACATTTTTGAAAAATGTGTTATTTTTATTTTAATACCTTAAATACCTCAAAATACCTTAAAATACCTTAACCTGAAATCTTCATGCTTCTCAGCGGAGGCTAGGAATTGATTTTAGACATATAATTTCTTCCTGAAAATTTCTTAGAATTCATCGTAGATTACGATTCTGGTGGACGATTACCACGTTTTTTTCGACCCGAACAAATTGACCCGCCCTACTGAATATATTTCTCATATAGACAGAGCATTTCAATTTCGACTTGAATCTACTAAACTCTATGCAACTCACACATACATACACACACATGCGCACAGTCATGGGATATTTTCACACCAGCTTGAGTAAATAGGCCCACAGTCCCCCAGCAACTGAGGCAAAATGATGGCTAATGGTCTTTTCCCTGTCCTTCAATCTGTGAATTTTGCTCAAAGTCTTGAATTCAGCTGACCTCCCAGTCGATTGGGTGATTAACTTTATGGGAAACATCTGCCCGTTGGCAGAGCAGCGAAGAGGGGAGAGGGCAGAGGGGCGTTGGCTTGTTTGGCGTAATTAAATTGTTAACGCACACGTGTCGACTAGGCGTTTTTGGGTTGCATGGGTTCATTTAATCGTAATGCTTTTTACGTTGACAAATGTGGCAAAGGCAGTGGCAATGGCAACGGCAACGCTAATCCACCCAAAAGCCAATCGGTGGCAGGGGAGAGTGGTGAGTGAGGAGGGAACTCGGCAGCTGTAAGCCATGACAGCAACTCCCCAACCCAATTGGCAGTTCACTTTGCATGGCTTACACCCTTAGCTGGTGTTTTTAATGCTTCATTGGCTTAATTGCCAGCCCACACATGCATACACACACACACCCACACACACAAAAACACGCACACACGGATACTCGTAGAGCATGAACACAAATTTTCCACGTCGAAAATGAATTCAACCGCAAACACGTTCGTTTACCTTTAATATGTAGAAACGAATTAACGCACTCAAATGTTGGCACTGAGGACTTTAAATATATGCTTTAATACCGAAAGTTTTATTATAATTTAAAATTATATTATTTAAGCTATGTTATAACCATTACATTATAATGATTATATGTAAAATAATAATTTTTAAAAATATTCATCAATGGTATTAAATAATTTTGCGTAATTAAAAAAAAAATTAATGAATTTTTTTTTATTATTATAGACTTATTACACTTGAGTTCCATTGGGAATCTCTGAGTTCTTTTATAGAGAAATGCAAAAATATTAGGCAAAATATAATACTACTCGTATTTCATAAATTTCATGTTAAGAAAAAAACATTAATAATGATAACAAAAATAATAATTATAGTCAAATTTTTGTAACATTGCTCCAAATTAATCATTGACAAAATTCCACCATACTCTTCTGTTATTCTTTTTCTTGTTGGTGTATTCTAAGTCATTGATTTGTTGATTATAAAAAATAGCAAGCAGAAAAGACTATAGTCAAGCTTTACCCGTTACTTATTTAAATATATAAAAAATATTTTTTATTGCGAACTTTTAGGCACTTACATTGCTTGAAACTTAAATCAGCCATTACCGTCATGATGATAGTTAATAATAAGAGTTAACGGTAATTACAAAAAAAAAAAAAAAGTAATACCTTAACAACTGTGCGTGTGGTGGCTTTCGCGATTTTTGGAGGCAAAATTGGGCGTATTCAAAATTAGAAACAAACCCTATCAGCGTGGGGTTTATAGAAGTCTTTGTCCAAAAATTTGATTGCTCTAGCTCTCTGAGATCGGTTGTCTCAAACAGACGGACATGATGCTGATCAAGAATATATATACTTTATAGGGTCGGATATGCTTCCTTTTCCTTGCTACATAAATTGCAACGAATACAATATAACATTTTACTTATTTGTTAGAAATTAGAAAATATATTTATATGTTATCACTAAAACCTTAATCGAAAAGTATTCATTCTGTCTCCTTCATCCCAACGTTTTTGTTATCAGGACACAATGAGATAGTCTTAATCTACAAAATATTTCTCAGTGCGCAATTAAATACCACGTTCCTCAATCAAATGTATTATACATATGAATAAACGTCATTACATTGACGGGTTAGACTATAAAAGCCACTTCTAGACGTAGCTTTGCATTCAGTTTCAAATTGCAAGTCGCATTTCAAGCTTGTTAACAACATGAAGTGGCTATCGATTGCTTTTGTAGTCAGTTTGTTGGCTCTGGCAAGTGGTAAGTAGGGGCTTGGAAATGGGGTTATATTAAAATAATATTCATGCCTTTAATTTGTATAATACTTGTATTTATTTACAGCTAATCCGCTTACACCAGGAAATGTACTTATCAATGGGGATTGTAAATACTGCAACGTGCACGGCGATTAATTAATTCTAGCATTTAAATTAATGTAAACAACAAACATTTATGTACACAAAGAAATCAAAATTATATTGAAAAGCATAAGATGAAATTGATTTAATAAATTATGTTTTATCAAAACGCATTTTGAATTTTACAATATTAGCATAAGAATTTAAAATACTTTTCAGCAACTTTCGACTCATTGTCAAAATTGGAAAGTTTTTTTTATTAGCTGTCAACTGTAATTTTTTGTGCTATTTCGACTGAAATTGAAGCAAATTTGGAATTTTATTTTTAACGTCAAATATTCTATTTAATAAGTTGTGCTTTCCAAAATACACATTTTTATATCCCATGAAATTGGTTTGGTATTTCCAAGCAGGTCAAAAAATTATACACATTTTGCAGTTCATGATTTATTTATAAAAATCCAAGCAAATGCTTAAGCAATCGCACTTGTGCTCTTGCTAAGAGTATTCTGTGAAATACCCTGTAAGTTAACTGTACACTACTTTGTATTTATATTTTTTTTTTGTGGTTAGACTTCTTTGAACTTAAAGATAAATAAATAAATGGAATAAACTTCAACTTATTGTAATATATTTCTAATCAAATAAAAATTTATCTTTTTTTTTCACAAATTTTCAATTTATTGTACATATACATATACAAATTTATTTATATATATGTTAACTTTAATTTTCGACTTGGAATTCCTTAAAAGCAAATAGCATCATCATGTCTTAGCCTCCCCGGACATTGCAATGGCGGCAATCGCCATTGATGACCACATCAGGCTTCAAAGGGGAAGCTACGTAAGAAGAGAGAGTAAGAAATAGTGGCAATTAGTTGAAATACAGTTATCAGCATATAGAATACCGTTACTTACCACTGGCCAAAGCCAACAGGCCCAGCACAAATACAATTGACAGGCACTTCATATTTCTACTTGTTAGTTCAGTTAACAACGTTTACAGTTTAACTAATGCAATTGCAATCGAAGATAGCGCTTATATAGCAATTACAGCAAACGTGTTTTTTCCCAGAAGTATTGAATATGTTGTTACAATATTACACTGATAGGTCAGCGTTCAGAGAGATTGGAATTGCCCATGCAAATGAGAATTTCCCATAGATAATACACGAATACTCGTAGCTGAATGTTTTTGATTAGTTGCAACGCTTACTTGACGTTGATTTAAGAGAGATAAAAGTAAAACTATTTTACAGTAAACACTGGCTATGTCGTCATCAATTTACAAACATTTATTACTTTATTAAGGCTCTAATAACCATATTTAACACCATATTTATATATCTAAAATAGTCGAAGCTCTGCTTATTTTCTACAACGCAATACTGATAATTTATTCATATAAAATATAATTTCCTTGTTTACGATTGTCGAGAGAATATAGCAAAAGACTTATAATCTCCGTCTAAGGGAAATATAGAGAGAGAAGAGAGAGGAAGAGAGAAAATATGTATATTATCATAAAGCTATCATACATTTACCCCATTTTCTTAGCTCAAATGTAAAAAGCTTTAAACATTTTTATTTATTTTATTGTTTTTTATAGATAAATAATTAAAATAAATGCTTCCACCCTCACATGGGGCGTCAACATCCTCACATTTATTTAGTTTTGACCCACGAAAGTGCTTTAATAAGCATTTGCGTGCTTAACAAATAAAATAAATTATTTGCATATACAAAAAAAAAATTATTAATTAAATAAATAAATTGGTCAATAACACATTATTATAGTTATTAATATATAATCAATAATAAAAGTTGTTTTTCAATTTTTATTATAAAAATTAAGAGGAAAAGTTATTTTTCAATTTTTATTATAAAAATTTAAAATAAAAATTGATTTCACATTTTAATTTAGCAATTGAAAAAAAATTTATTTTTCAATTTGTATTATATAAATTGAAAATAAAAATTATTCTTCAATTTTTATTATAAAAGTTGCAAAATAAAAATTGAATGCAAATGTCTTTTGAACTGGAAGGGGTGGGAGGGGTGGGAGGGTAACGTCGCATCGCCTCTCCTTGGCTATGCCTTTTTATATACATGTCACTATTGAAAATACGCCTTCCAATTCAAAAGACATTTACAGTCAATTTTTATTTTTAAACTTTTATAATAAAAATTGAAAAATAATTTTTTTATTCAATTCTTAGGATAAACATTAAAAAATAACTTTTATTTTCAATTGATAAAATAAAAATTGAAAATAAGAGTTATATTATAATTTTATATAAAAATTGAAATTTAATTATTATTGTGTAATTTTTTTATTTAGATCGAAAAATAAAAGTTTTCTTTTAATTTTTTTGATAAAAATCAACAAATAACTTTTATTTAAAAATTTATATTTTGAAAATTATAATCGTTACGGTCCCTGCAAAAAATGAAGCAATAAATTTATTGCTCTTTTGTGAGACAATTTTTAACAATGGAAAAATATGTAAGTACTTAAAAAATATGTATATTTTTTTAAGCGTTACAAAAAATAAATGTTATCAAAATGTTTTTAAAATAAAATTATTCTAATTTAAATATTTGAATAAACTATTAAATTGTCTGCTCTATAAAGTTTGCATTTAAAATGTTTACAAAAACCGTGCATCGTCTATATTACGAATACTCACAATATTACGTGTACAGTCATTGCATTGATTATGTTAAGTGAATATTAAAGAGAGAGTATCTTAATATTCCATTAGTACACAAACTTCTAAAGAAATCAACTGAACTCAAGTTTATTTAATTATTATAATTTATTCATTCATATTTAGTGTGCTAAATTACGCTGAAGTAAACCTATCAAATAATATAAAAGACCAAAGGTCACTGCGCCCGATGTCAATGTCTGAGTAACAGCACCCGATTTTTGTTTGTTTTGGTTAAAGGGAAACTGCTGATCCACAGGAACGTGATCCATTGGCACATTTCCTTCTGGGTATCCATCGGGTGTAAGAGGACGTCCATAGCCATCCTTGCAGTCTCTACACTCTCCATTGATGACAACCTTTCCAGGATCAGCTGTGGAATTCAAATCAAGTTATTGAAGGGATCATTTGCAAATTTAATTAGCAATTACCGCAAACCACAGCCAAAAGGCAGCCAAGGACCACCAGTCTCAATGCAATCGATTTCATGTTCAGTTCGGTACTAAATGCAATCTGAAATTGGATCGTCAGAGACTGCGCACTTATTTATATAGACAACAATGAGATAATGACAGCGGGGAAAAATAAATAAAAAAAAGTGGAATTTCCAATTATATTTTTATAATAATAATTAATAAAAAAAAATAATAATAAATAATCAACAGTAAGATTTTACACTAAACAACAAATTTGGCCTTCACACTAATGATAAAAAGTTCTAATAAATATAAGTATATGTTACACAAATATCTTAAAAAAAAGCAAAATAATCCAAATTGCTGATATCCAATGGAAAATCCTTTAGAAATTAATAGAACACAAAAAAATTTGTTTTTCCCAAAATGCACAAACTAAGTAGCTGATAACCAATGGAAAATCCTTTAGAAATGAATAAAACACGAAAATACAAATTTTCCCAAGACATAAAGTATTCAAATGGCTCAAGGTTCTAGATATTTATTATGATTTTTATTCAAAGTTTAACCCTGATTACAATGATAACATACATTGTTTAATAATAACTGAAATTAATTGCATAGTGTTCATGAGTTTGCAAATGCGAGTGCCAAACTGTTGCGGTTGGAGAGTCTGCGACAACCTTATATAGACACTAAGGTCCCAAGGGTCGAACAGACTACTTGTAAGTCAAGAAAAACAGATTCAATTGCTAGAGATTTGTAAGCTAATATAGTTACATGATAATACATATTTCTTAGTCTGAGCCGCAGTTAGTAGAATCAATAGGTTATCAATCCAATTGTAATTGCGACAACACACAGTGTCTATGAGAGTCTACGAGTCTTGATAAGACAAATACGGAAATTCCCAACTGAAATAGAGCAAGTAATGATTTCATTATCAATAAATACATAATGTATAGTATAATTATTACATTACATAACATGGTTTCTTTGGATTTATATGAGTCTAAACTGAAACTGCATAATGTAAAATAATTGTTTTCCACCAGCAATTCAAAAATTATTTTGCAGGTCCCCAAAATGTATAAAAGAAATTGATAAAATATGTGCTCTAAGAAATATTAGCGGTTTTTATTAAGTGAATTATAAAATTATAAAATTAAAGAATTTAATATTATATATTGTATAGGGTATATTATCGTCCAAGGCATGAACCAGCCAGCTGGCACTGTTTGCTAACAACATTGCCATAATTAGGCAGAGCATAAGCTGTTGAGAGATAAGAGTTGATACAATTATTGTCTTGACAGATATTCGACTTACCAATTGTCAAAAAGCCAAGCACGCCAATGGCGACAATAAGGAAACCTCTCATGTTGTCGATCGATATGTGTTATTTATAAGATCTTGCCTTGAACTAAAAAACGAGACAGCTACAATCTCCTTATATGGATTTTTATAATGAGAGCAATGGGGATTTAAACCCAAGTACCAAAATAATAAATAATAGAGAAAAATCCCGCTAAATAAAACCCGAAATTTGATTCATCAATCACAATTTTCAAATTTAAATAAACATATAAATTGAAAGAGAAATGCTAAATAAATATGATCAATTTCTATGCTCTTTATTCTGCTTGATTTCCATAACATTTTGAGAAAAATGCAGTGTTGTCATTATTTGTTATATTTTATGAAGCTTTACTTGATCACATTGTCGACTACACGTATCTTTCTGATTACAATCTCACAATCTGACCAAACAGGTTTACAAGTTCAGTTTTGTTTACATGCTATTGATATATTGTTAATCTGGGCTTTTCCATTACATTTACGTAGTATAGGTGTAATAGACGTAGTCTCAATTTAAATCATATAAGGTGAGTCTCTCCCAGCCAGTATAAAATCAACGTTACAACGAGCACATTGTCAAGTTTAGTTGGGAAAATGCGGTGCATAACATTGTTAACGGTCTGGGTTTTGGCCATGTTGGCTGTCTACGTTAATGGTTAGTCAGTCAGGGACACAAGCATTTTCTCTTTCTCTATCTTTCTTTCTTTCGTTCTGTCATTTCTGACTTTGCATCTTTAAATCTTCTCCAGCTGGCAAGGTGGTAATCAATGGTGCTTGTGTGGATTGCAATACTCAGAGACCCCAAGGGGAAAGTACGACGATCAAGCCGGTCAAGGCCACTGACAAGGATAAGGATGACTCGACCGAGGATGAAGGACAGACCGTTGGGCGCTATAAGCGGCAATGGGGCAACCGCCAAGTGATCATAACCGATGACGGTCCTGGAGGTGGCGGTGGTGGTGGTTGGTCAGGCGGCCGAGTGACTACAATTGATGGGAATCGTTATCCCGGCAGCGTGGTGCGCAATGATGACTGCGTTGGTTGCAACATTCGTGGATAGATGAATCAGAGATCAAAAATTTGCTGACATCTAAATATAGGTTAATAAATTTAAAAAAAAAAAAACAACATACGTGGATCAATCAGTGATAAGAGAAACCATATATAGGCTAATAAATTGTATTTTTGGAATTGATGGAAAATACGTCAATTGATGAATCAGAGCTAAAAAAAATTTTTGTCATTTAATTTTAGGATAATAAAATGATTATTTCCCATAATAATATTTTTGTAGTTGTCGTGTGTTAAACCTTATTCACTGGAATTACCACATGAACGATTTCAGTGGGAAACATCTGCCATGACATTTTGATCTTCTACTGATAAGCTGGTATAAAAGAGTGTATAAAAGGCAACATTTAATGCAATTGCAATAGATTTATTATTTATTTACCATGAGGTGGGCATTGTTTGCACTCTTCGCGATTCTCCTAGCTGTGGAAGCGACAACGGGTAAGGATTCCTACTTAACATCTCCTCCTTTACAAATTAGCAATCAATATTTTGAATTCTCCATCTCCTCGTCTAGGATATGGTAATTACTACAACAATGCACCGGCAGGACAATATAATAAACCCTCCGAGTGGAGTCCATTCGACGAGAGACACGCCAATGAACCAAGAGGTGATCGATCGGGATCTGACAATAAAGGTAAAATAGTTGTAAATGGTGAGTGTCAGAATTGCGTGACAAATCGTCCTATAATTGGACCTGATAGCCAAGGATATGTCCATGAACAGCAGGGAGGTCAACAAGGATATGGTACGCGTAATACCAGTCCTTATCCAGGATATCCACAGAACGCACCTCAACCTAGTTATACGGCACCGAATGGACAATTCAACAATTCCCCCAACTGGCCTTCTTCCGGCAATGTACCAAACGGTGATCCACGAAGTGCACCATCAAACTTTGGCAACAGACCTCAGCAAGGATATGGTAATAACGCACCCAATGGACAATTCAACAATTCCCCCAACTGGCCTTCTTCCGGCAATGTACCAAACGGTGATCCACGAAGTGCACCATCAAACTTTGGCAACAGACCTCAGCAAGGATATGGTAATAACGCACCCAATGGACAATTCAACAATTCCCCCAACTTTGGCAACAACCTCCCATTTGGACAAGATAGGGCTCAGTCAACTAATGGTAATACCGTCAAGAGTGATCCGCATGTTGAAGCCGTGTTGGCTGAAGCAAAGAATACAGTTAATCGACTCAAGGGAGCTGTGAACAATCAAAGGGCACCTCCTGCAAGACAAGCAGCTAGCCAAGCACCTAATGAAAAGATCTTCAGTGGTCGATTGCCAGACGGCACTTATGTGCACAACGGTCCATGCACCAACTGTCGAATTGAGAACTGAGTTAAGTCAAAATACTTTTTATAAATCTAAATAGAGAACAAGTGAATTATTAAAATAATATTTATTTGCATTATTTTTGGGTATTTGAAAGCTGGAAAAAACGCTGTTTGTTAGTGGGTACATTTGGGAAACGTTGTCATTTCAAGAGATTCCCAAATTTTAAAATAAAAATGAGTGCAATATTTAATTGAGTGATTAAGAAGAATACGATTGCCTTTAGAAATGTATGGGAAAAAATTAAATGAATCATAAAGTCTATATATGCTTTGTTGATAATCATCATTTTGGGCGCAGCTCATCCGCGAGCTATCCCCAAAATTGCGATTTCAGACTAAGAGCTACTTCTATATTATTGATAAGAAGCTTCTATCTCTATCTATATAAACTGCCGAATTCTCTGCAAAAATTATTCAGTTCATCAGCATATTCCAAACAGAATGAAGCTGTTCTCATTGTGTATGTTGCTGATCGCAGTCATCAACGTTGTGAGTTCTGCACGAATTGATTTGAGGCAACACAGATGTAAGATTTCGTATATTTTCTATATTGTTGATTAGAGGTGGAGAACTATCGATAGCACTATCGACACTATCGATGGTTGGGCGCTATCGAGCTACCATCGATAGCAGCTGCCCACTTTCGATAGTTCCCGAAGTACTATCGATAGTTTAAAAATTGCTAAAAATTACTATTTTAACCTCATTTTCATCATTTTCATACAAAAAGTTTTCATCAAAAAAAATAATAGCGAAGAGATTTTTGAAAAATTCTTTTGACAGTCAATCTTAGAATTGTTTTGAGTCAATCTTAGATTTGTTTTAAGAATTTTTTTTGCATCAAAAAAAGTTGAAAAAGTAAAAAAAGTAATGGGTTAAGGAAAGTTTTGCAAATACAGATGAAACGCTATTATTTTCTTATGTAAAGTCAAAAAATTAAGTTTTTATCAGTGTGTAGCGTTTCTTGACAAACTGTATGTATTTTTTGTGTCCGGGACTATCGTCGACTATCGATAGCACTATAGTCTACTATCGTCGACTATCGATGGTCTTGAAAATACTATCGTTGGCTATCGATGGCGCCGACTATCGATAGTTCTCCACCTCTATTGTTAATATTATTCCATAAATCTAGCAGACTTTAAAGTTATTTAAGTTGCAACTTTTTTTTTAAGATTTTATTTTTTGACTGTAACAATGTATTTTTATGTCTATTACAGGTAAAATGATTCTTAAAGTATACGATGGCGAGGATCTTAATATTTTGGATGATTGCCATAATTGCAAAATAACACAACGCAATGGCTATATCGAAGTCATCATACCCTATTAAAGAAGTTAAGCTTATAAATTAGAACAACAATATATAGCAAGCGGAAGAGGTTATAGTCGAAACCCCGACAATAAGACATTCATTACACAATTAATGTGTGTATTAAATTTATGTATGCACTTTAAGCATCAAATGTAAAAAAATACTACATTCTTTTAGTATATAATAATAAAATATAATGTTAATCACCAAACCAAACTTGATCTGCATGGGGTTCATAATATGTATATGTCGGTAAAATTTGGTTGTTATAGCTCTTAGAGTCGCTCAGATCTAGAAATTTGCACAGTCGGGCAGACAGATATTTATTTATTTTATTAAAAGCACAACTAAAAGCAGTCTGCAAAAGTAAATGAATTATGACAATTACATTTAATGAATTAAACCAGAACTAATATTAAAAAGTAATAAATTAAGTAAATGCAATTTTTAATTGTACACTGAAAAGATAATAAATTAAGTGAATTAAGTCTGGGGTATGCAAAGAATTATAATTGATCCAACATTTGTTGCAAGGATTGGGGAAAACCCAGAAAAACCCAATCAGATCAATGGAAAATAGTTAAGTTAAAAACCTCTGTGAAGATCTCTGATCAGAGATCAGAGATTTAACCGCAGGTGATTAAAAAGAGAAGCTGTTATAAGGGGGAGAGGGAGAATGCTTGATAAGTAGTCAGTAGTGCATGTAAGCAAGAATAATGGAGCGAAGTTCCTAGACGCCCTAAAGGGGACATTGAAGTAAATACGATTTAATAATGCAGGGGAGCAAATATCTCCAATAATTAATTTATGGAGGAAGATAACACCCAGAACAGTTCTACGGTGAGAAAGGGTCGCGAGATTTAGGAGCAGAAGTCTACTAGAGTAAGATGGCAAACGGAGATTTGTATTCCAGGCAAAATCACGAAGTGCAAAAAGTAGAAATTGTTTCTGTACAGATTCAATTTGGTCTTGATAAAGTTTGTACTGAGGATTCCAGACACAAGAGCAGTATTCAAGAATAGGTTGAACTAAAGAGGTGTACAGCAGTTTAGTGACAAGCGGGTCATTAAATTCTTTTGACCAACGCTTTATAAGTCCAAGAGTGCCCTTAGGCAATGGAAGAAATATGAAGAGTGAAACATAATTTATTATCGAAAAGGACACCAAGATCTTCAACAATCGATATGCGTTGCAGAGGAACATTATCGATCGAGTACTAAGTAAGGAGTAACCCTGCTAAAAGTCATAAACAGGCATTTAAAAAACTTTAACTTCAGATGATTAGTTATGCACAATTGCGTTTAAATCATCTTGTAAAAGCTTATGGCAATCAGACTCCTTATATGATAATATAGGTTTCAGGTCGTCTGCATACATATAGTAAGTATGTGACAGTGATATGAATGATTCTGAGCATCTAAATTTGGGGAAATAAAATTTAGGGAAATAACAATATGAACCACTGGAATTACCAGGTAAATGGCTAAAGTGGAAAACACTTGGTGATCTGTTGCTGATAAGAAGTAGTATAAAAGACAGCCCCAAATGCTGATTCAATAGATTTATTATTTATTTACCATGAGGTGGACACTGTTTGCACTCTTCGCGATTCTCCTAGCTGTGGAAGCGACAACGGGTAAGGATTCCTACTTAACATCTCCTCCTTTACAAATTAGCAATCAATATTTTGAATTCTCCATCTCCTCGTCTAGGATATGGTAATTACTACAACAATGCACCGGCAGGACAATATAATACACCCTCCGAGTGGAGTCCATTCGACGAGAGCCACGCCAATGAACCAAGAGGTGATCGATCGGGACATGACAATAAAGGTAAAATAGTTGTAAATGGTGAGTGTGAGAATTGCGTGACAAATCGTCCTATAATTGGACCGACACAACAATATAAGAAGCCCTCCAAGTGGAGTCCTTTCGACGATAGCCACGACAACGTAGGAAGCGGTGTTACCCACACCAATAATCCACCCAGCTCTAATCCATTTGACGATAGCCACGACAACGCACCAAGCGGGGATCACTCGAAATATGGCAATAACCACTACAATTTACCAAGAACTACTCCTTCAAGATTTCGCAATCTACCCAGAATCTTCTCCTTTACAAAAGAAAGGGTTAAACGAGCCAATGGTAATACCACCCCTAATCCAGTCAAGGAAGCCCCGGACAATTCGAAGGCAGCTCCTACAACTAATAAGGTCTTCAGTGGTCGATTGCCAGACGGCACTTATGTGCACAACGGTCCATGCACCAACTGTCAATTGGAAAACTAAATAAACAACTAATAAATCATTATTCTGTTAAATGTATACATTATTTTGGGGTATAAAAAATTTCCACAGAAATGTTAACCGAGGCCAAAAACGTAAAAATTACATTTGTGAAATTTTCTTACAAAAATGTGTTCAAGTCATTTATTTAAGCAATTAACGCTAGAAGAAATTCATAGGAACAACATATATATTCTACATTGGAATAAATTCACTTTTTCTATATTTTTGCCCATTTTCTTAAAAATTGACTTCCAAAATGCACCGTTTGTATTCTGTCGATTGTAACATGAACTATTTTAATACATAAAAATATATTTAAAGTTCAATTTAAACCAGTGTTTAAAAAACTGGAAAAATTTTCATTTCTGTTGCTTTTGCTTCTGCTTATGTCTCTGAAAATAGCAAAAGTAGCAGTCGAAGTAATATCAGAACACAATTTTCTACACATGCGGAAACGCCGATAACCAAGAAAAACTTCAAGACAAGCACTGGGTTAGCTGGCCAACTGCACTTTCGTCTCTTTCTTGGATCCGCCAATGGAGCAGTAACATTTTCTTCAATATGCGGCGATACGAAACTTTGTAACAAAGAAACGCAAATAAAATCGTGGGACATTGAATTTTTATAACGATAATGGAATGCATGCTCCTATTTCTTTCTGGTCAAATATTTTTCATCTTAGGGAATTTCAGGTAACCCTATGCGAGCCCTAGGAGAAGCTTCGTTACAAACTCTTCATGTATTTATATGAATACATGTGGAGCAGCAAACAGCAAACATCATAAGCAGCAAGTCATCAGACTGTAACTTGCAAAAGCCTACTGCTGCTGCTGCTTCGACTTTCGAAGCAGCCAGAAAGCAGAAGCAAAGCAATTTCCAAAATTATTTGATTTTTTTCCGCCTCATAACTCTTATTTGCAATCCCTGAATATTACTTCAACTACTACTTTTGTTTTTTTCAGAAGCATAAGCAGAAGCAGTAGATAATATTGAACAGTTGCAAACAGTCAAAGCAGAAGAAAGTCAAAATTTTGTAACTTTTGCTGTTTCGACTGAAGCCTTTTAAACACTGCTTAAACAAGTTTTTCGAGCTGTTTTCGATATATAATTAAAAAAAAAAGAGACATAAACAACATAAATATATTGTGGAACAAAATGTCGAGTGCGACATGTCGCGTGCGACAGTGATTGAAATTAAATTAAAAAAATTTAAAATTAATATTTTTAAATCAAACAAAAAACATTTTTAAGATAAATCAATGCATTATATTTTAAAATTAATTGCATCAAAAAATTCCGTCACATTTTGCGGAAATCAGTGTTATAGCTGGTCGCCGAAAAAACTACTTCTATTTGAGTCGCGTGCGAATGCCTTGGATTTTTTCAATTATCTTGAAGTCGAACTATTGCACAAAATCAACCTTAGCACCAATAATAGTGCAAATCATGACCTATAAGTTTTTCCTTTTTTTCACAACAAAATAATGTTTTGGCATATGTTTTATTTCACATTGAATGCGTACGAATGTCGCATTCGACATGGGAGAATTACCCATATGATGGACATATTTGGGAAACATTGGCATGCCACGGAATCACTAAGTATAAGTATGTATTCCTGATCATTTCTAGAGATTCCCAAAATTTGGAATAAGAATAAGAATGCTGGGAAAAATTCCGATAATCAATTGACATTTGTGGGAAAAATTCTCACGCCACAAAATCATAAAGAATAAATTTATATTTTCAACAATTTCTGAAGATTCCCAAAAATTTAGATTAAGAATTGATTTAAAATTAAGTAGAATTTTGGGAAAAATTCCGATAATCAATTGACATTTATGGGAAAAACTCTCACGCCACAAATCATAAAGAATAAACTTATATTTTCAACAATTTCTGAAGATTCCCAAAAATGTAGATTAAGAATTGATTTAAAATTAAGTAGAATTTTGGGAAAAAATTCCGATAATCAATTGACATTTATGGGAAAAACTCTCATGCCACAAATCATAAAGAATAAATTTATATTTATCCGCACTATTTAAATTTGATTTGATACTCAATATACATATTCATTACAGTGTTCTTTACTGTGGAGGGTACAAATAGATAGTACAAATAGAAATTGACGATTGCGTTAAATGCACTCTAAGCACCACCAAAGATACCTCCCGAGTAACTTTCGAATTTTTTTTAATATTTATTAATTTAAATGCTGTAATATTTAATTTTTTTTTGCTATACTGAACATTAAAAAATAAAAAAAATGAACTGTTTTCTTGATTGATTGTTTCTTTGGCAACTAAATAGTGAAGGAATAATAAAGTTTTAACTTCATCAATATTTTCTATTGTATCATTTTTTAAAAATTTTCAGCCTACTCGTTTTGACACATAATTTCTTCTTCAAGTAGTCTGCAAACATGTACATTGTACAATTATCCCTCATTTACCACAAGACTTCAATATGAACACTAAAAAACAGAATATAAATACAACTTCTTCATCATTAACTCAAAAATCGTAGTATAAGAACGATATATGCTCGACTTTTTTGTTCATGTTAACATCTATGATCTAATTTAATTAAATGGGTAAAATCATAATGTATTGGATTTTAGCATTTATCACGATTAAAGTTATCTCAATACATTTTACTTAGCATATTGCTGCTATCAGATAGAAGATTTGATCAAATATATATAAATTTTAGTTCCGAGCTCACGTTACTCTGGAAATGTCAAAAGACCAAATTAAAAAGACTTCCAATTTTATGAATCCAAGTCTCAAAGTATATACTTATAAATATTTAAATAATATATTCCAGCAAATTCAAATGTCTAATAAGTTTGCCTAACAATCTTAGTTATAATCTGTTTAGTCGTTTTTAAAAGTTCAGTTGAGAGAAGCTGTCAACTGATTAATAATTCACAATATTATATACTATATGCAGTTGATAACAGATCCTCAATCTTACCTAAAATCACGCTAGGTGGAATCTTTCAGTGCCAGTATAAAATCAACATTACATCGAGCACAGTGTAAAGTTCAGAATTGAAAATGCGGTGCATAATATTGTTAACGTTCTTGATCTTAGTCATATTGGCTGTGTCCATAAATGGTCAGTGTGCCAGAGGCAATGTTAGTAATAGGCATTAAATTTCTTTTTCTCTCCATATCTCTATCTTTTCCAGCTGGCGGAGTGACAATAAAAGGCGCCTGTGTGAACTGCCATAGGTCCAATCTAGACAGAACAACGGCACGTGTGCCAACGACTCGACATAATTATGGCGGACGCTCTTATGGCCGCCAGACTACAGCCCTGCCGAGGCAAACAGGTAGGCAACCCTCTCATGCTGATGACTGGAGCATGGAAGGCTGGAATCTTCACCAGACCGCAGATGGAGCCCAGCATATATCCGGAGGACGAGGCTACAGGTGGTAAAGGAAACCGATAATAAGCGATCTTTACAATGAAAATATGTACAGAATGACATACACAGCTTGAGATCTAAACAAATGTTGGCTAATAAAGTGATTGTCTTTGCTTAAATTGCTGTTGATTTGAAATTGGTAAGGGTTAACCGGTTTCGTTAGAATTTCCAGGTTCAAGTGGCACTTCATAGGAAACTGTTTTGCTGATAAGAAACATCTGAGTAGCTTTATGAGAACGTGGACTGCCTTTGCAATAATCAATACTTATAGCAACAGTCTAAGCTGCTTCACCTCTATTCGCAAGAACTGCAAAGAGTTATGAAGTAAAACAAGTGGGAAAGGCTATAGTCGAGCTCCCGACTATAGGATACCCGTTACTTACATAAACAAATTAAAATTTTTTATTGCATGCTTTTAGGCATTTTAATTGCTTAAAAGCTTTAATCAGCCAGTACCACCTTTCTGTTTGTCCGATCTTTTTGGGATTTAGTAGGATGATAGGTAATAACAGTAGCTAACGTTCACCGTTTAAAAAAACATAATATCTTGAAAACTGTGCGTGTGGTGGATTTTCGCGATTTACGGAGGCGGAAAGGGGCGTGGCAAAATTTTGAAACAAACTTGACCTGCGTGGGGCTTATAGAAATCTGTGTGCTAAATTTGGTTGCTCTAGCTCTTATAGTCTCTGAGATCTAGGCGCTCACACGGACGGACAGACGGACGGACGGACGGACGGACAGACGGACATGGCTATATCGACTCGGCTGTTGATGCTGATCAAGAATATATATACTTTATAGGGTCGGAGATGCTTCCTTCTCCCTGTTACATACATTACAACGAATACAATATCCCCTTTTACTTATTTTTAATAAGTAACGGGTATAAAAAATGCATAGCTGAAAAATAACTGCTTGAATATAACCTATGTATATATAAATATAATATATTTAATATATTCAATAATTATTCGTATTTAAAATGCTTATAGCAAAATAAAAATTTTAAGTATGGATATGATTTTTTAAGAAAAATAAAAAAGGAGAGTTATTGTTAAGTTGTTTGATAAAAAACAACAAACAATTTGTTTTTATAATTTGTATTTTCTATAAGTGAAAGCGTACTTAGAATTCGTTGAAATGTATATGTAAATATGTATTTGTAAATGTAAATAAAGTATATATATTCCTAATCAGCATCAACAGCCGAGCCCGTCTTTCCCTCGGTCCGTCTGTTCGTCACCACACGCACAGTTTTTAAAATAACACAAGGAAACAACGTTTTTGTTGATGAAGGTTATTTGGGACGCTGAATTCAAATCTGCACTTTGTTTTTTATCTATCAGCTAGACTTTACGCGATATACCGTTATGTAATTTTTCCTTTTTTTTTGTTGTTTACTCAGCCTTGTTTTCTGCTGTTGTTAACTAATTTGAGTTCGCTGATTTCAAATCTGATTTCCATTTTTCTTCATCAGCTCGCGATTTTAAGTTACAGGTACTAAACGAACTTACATTTTTCAGAGTGTAAGTGCCTACAAGTATTCAGTTAAAAATATTTTAAATAAGCAAGTAAGTAAGACTGTCCGCTTGTTTTTTGGGCTCCGTACTAAAAAAAAAGTACAAGGGTCTATTAACTTTGTCACAAAAAAAAAATGAGTAACAGGCAGACCCTATAAAGTATATATATTATTGATCAGCGTTAACAGCCGAGTCGATATAGTCATGTCCGTCTGTCCGTCTGTAAGAGCGCCTTGATCTCAGAGACTATAAGAGCAAGAGACTCTCAACTTGGTATCTGGGTTCTTCTGTATTGCACGCAGATCAAGTTTATTTTAGATTTTGGATCGGTCCACTTTATCAATTAGCTGTCATAGGAACGATCAGTCGAAAGTCAAGTCTTAGTATGAAAAACTTTTTTGTTCTTTGAGATGTTTGAACCAAATTGACAAAATATGCATATGGGGTGGTCAGCCGAACTCACTGATTGGGAATATTCTATGCCTTTTGATCGAATTTGTTTCAAATTGGTTCACTAAATTGTATACATATAATACAAGCAATTGGTCGAATACTTAATGAGGCATCATTAAACCTTCAGCGTGCCTAATGGCTTGCAAATATGTACGTATTAGGTTATCGGAGTGCCAGGGCACAGGGCACGTCGAGCACACTCGACGGTAGACGACCCTCCCCGAGAGCATGGGGCGAAGCCCCCTTGTTGGGCGAAAAGTACATTTAGTATATAATTATATTAATATTTTTCGCGATTTATATTATATTATTTTAAGCAGTGTTTGCTTTTCCGTAGTAAGTACGGGTCTCCAACAGTCGAGTATTCTCGACATCTAATCCTAACATGTTGACTGCCAACACCAACGGTGAGGAGATGAAGTTAATTCGAGCAAGGAATGACACTTCTAACAATCCAACAGTTTGGTGGTGGCAGCTGCACTACTCAGACAGTCAGAACGATTCGAAATCACTTTAATTATTTTGAATATGTTCTCATTATATTCCATTGATTGATTGCAGATGCGCCCATTACCTGTTAATTACACGGTGCTACAAAAATGAACCAAAATAAAACTTCTGGTATGGGACTTAGCGTAGGTTGTAGGTATATTTAAATAACTTTGTTTTGAATACTACAATTTTTTGTAGCACATCGAAATTCCAAAAATTCACTGATTTTAATTTGTTTAACGGTCTTGGAAAGAAGATACTTAGGTATATAAAGGTGCCATACGTGACTTAACTGGATTCAATTCCCTTATGAGAGTATTTGCTATGTAAACAAATTTTTTTTTGTATTTTATTTACATTTTTTGACTTTGGTGATGTTTTTAATCACTTTTTTATTTAAAACCAGTTAGACTTTTATTTTTATTTAAAAAGAACACATTTCCACGAGTAAAACGTGTGTCTATTTTCTTGAATCGGACAAGAGCTGGCAAAGCTTTAATGGATTTTCCGAAACAAAATTGATCAAAATGTTGGTATTCGCGCCATTATTGCGCCATTCACCCTCCCCTCATATTCCATTTGTAGTTGCGTAGTTAGCAAAGTAGTAAGCAAAGGAGTATTTTTCCATGACTATTTCTCTCAAAAAGTTATATATCACTAAATTTTAATCAACTAAAAAGCAGAAGGCGTAAAATGTTTTTTGAAACTATACACCAAAAAAAAAAATTGCTTTTTAAAATTTTATTTATTCATTTACGTTAAAAGTTCGGTAAAGTCGCAAAAATCTGAAAAAATTCATTTATTTTTACATGTCACTCCCTCAATATTTATCCGAGATTGCAGTGTAATGTACCGTTAGAAAAGTGTTACTTTTCTCTTTCCAGCGACGTTTTACAATTTATTTTAGAATGGATAGTTTAAGACATATGATTTTTGAACTCCATCAACCTCAAAAAATTGGTTTTTTTTACTGTAATCTAAAATTTTGATGTGCAACGAAAAATTCTAGTATGCCCCAATGTTACATTCAACTACATCTACAACCTACGCTACTTCGCATCCCAGAAGTTTTTTGGCTGTAGCACCGTGTTATTAATAAATACTACTTTATGCAATTAAATAAACAATGTGAGAAGGCATTCAAAACGCGTCACAAACAAAACCGACCTGACTTGTTAGCGATAATAAAATCGGTGGGGTTTACTTACAAACTTGTGGGCAAATCCCAGTCGTAGTTTCTATCGAGCAAGCATCATAACCTGACTGGCCTTTGGCTGTAATGCCAATACAAGTTGAGCTATAAAAAGTGCTGAGCACTTTGTAAACTTGTTCAGTGCTCAGTTAACATGAAGTGGTTGTCGTTGTCTTTTCTGCTCTTGGCATTGCTGGCAATCTTGGAGGCTGCTCCAGCTGGTAAGTGACTCAAATTGTAATTTGCAATATTTGTAATACTAATATTAATTCAAATAATTGTAGGTCAAATACGCATACGATCTTCCTCCACGACGCGAGTGCGTGTAAGAAATGGAAATATCAAGTGGAATGGCGATTGCCACAATTGTGACATACGCACCACCAAAAACACCGCTCAAGTGACCAGCACTAGACGCAAGAACATTGTTCGTAAATTCTAGTTGAATTTTATTGTAAATTATTTGTAAATATAGTTGTAATATTTATTGTTTATGCCCAAAAATTGTGCGTCGTTTTATTCATTATTTTGACATTGTTATAAATCACTCAAGCTTGCCGCACACACAATGGCTGTGGGGCATGTGGGGCACGTCGCACCATTTTATGGTTCATTGCTAAAATATTTTACGGGGGCGTGCATAAAAATTGCCATCATATTTGAGCTTTGGTGGTGCCGTTGGTGGTGCAACCCTTTGCCTGCGCTCTTACACGTGTTTCTTCTCTACAAATTTTTATGGAGCGTTGCCGTTGTCGTTGTCGTCGTTGTCGTTTCCGTTGTCCTCTGTCATAAAAGCAGTCATTTCCTTTAGCAGCTTTTCTTCTTTTGCTCTTCACGTTTTCCTTTTTATTGCCAAAAACGAAACCAAACCGCTGTGCGCCTGTAAATGACTCCCCAGGCACCTTTATATTGACTCGTAAAATTGCGACATTTAGAGCAACCCTCGGTATGCAGCCGATTCACAAAATATTCCCGCCCACCACTTCGTTACCCTCGTTCAACCCTCGACACCCCTTGATCCACCCGCACTTCCGGCCATTTGGCTTTTGTCATTTGTTGCCTGCTTTTCGGCGCGGCGACGACTTTCTTAGCGTTTTGAATTTGATTTTTATTTCCCTGACAGTTGTAGTCGGCTACGATTTTTATGGTCGAACCGACCGTCAACTTTGGTGCTCTCTAATTTATATGTATACCCTTGCGATGGTATATTGTGATTTTGAGTGATATTTTCTAGGTGAATTGAAGTGCTGCTTGAAATGGAAATTCCAAATTGAAAAACTGTAAACAAATTTCAATTAACTTCTAAGTATGTGAATTTTAAATTGTTAGAGTATAAAGTATTCGACATTATTTAATTTTATTTATACTTTTTGTTATTCTTATTTTGTTTTGTTGTTGCTGCCAGCGACGGAAATTGACTTGGAAAACGTTTCAACTTTGATTTTTTCTTGTGTTGCTATAACTTAAAATAAAGCAATAGTTCTAGTAATCGCAGTGTTCAATCGGACACGCCCACAATCGCTATATGAAAGAAAATGGAATAAGAAGTTATCAGTGTTAACTTTGCAGTCAGATTCTCACTTGACATCGTTCCCTTTTACACATTTTGAACAACGACCTTTGTTTTGTTTGAATTCGCCCAAAACTTTATTAATTTGAAATACTCGCAGCAGGGAGAGGGGCACGGATATAACGGACCTGGCGATATGATTTATTGGACTTTTGAAGAGTGCTCAAGTGCTCAACTTAATGGCAAACGTAAGCGCGTTCATAATTAATTTAATTTTTACTTCACATTGCGCATACGCCGCATTGCACGTTGCCTCTGACTCTGGTACCATATTAAATGGACACTTGATTCTTTTGGTTTTGCTCTTTTATTTAATTCATTTCAATCTCATTATTTTCGCACTTCGTGTGTTCATCTGTTTTATTTGTTTGTCTTCCTTCCAGTGAAAGTAGCCCGCAATCTATTTTGCGTTTTTCTTTTCCGTAACTGATTTTCAACCCTTTGGACAGTATACATAGTTATTACTTCTCTTCTGATGCAGCTCCTTTATATGCAATTGACAGGATAAGAGTGTCTGCCGAGCGTGGGATATAAATTTATGAACAATTGGGAGCATTTTATTGCTGCATTTCCTTTCGAAAGCCAAGGGACAAACCTTTTTTTTTAAATATCAACTTCAAAACAAATAAAATATTTATGCTCATACATTTTGTATAGAAGTTAAAAAGTAAACTATACATGCATAATTTAATCATGACAACAATAAAATATGCGTTGAATTAGTATACAAATGTATCTGCAGTTT